>OZ024903.1:45647641-46247641 GCA_964017125.1 Flabesymbios commensalis
TCCCAGCAAACACCACACAACCAGACAATGCTAGTCTGAGGTATAATACAACCAGCATTGGCTCAATGTGTCGTGTGCTGCTGGGATGGTTATCTGTGTGAACACCAGGCAACCACCCCCAATACAAGTATGTCGTCAGTCCTTTTAAAAACTAACAAACGCCATTAAACTCTCTGAGTAGAGCACGTGAGGAAGTTCCTCCGATGTTAGGCTGTATACATTGTTTTTGTTCATGACGCCGTACAATATTGTTTGTGAAAGCATATTTATTTGGATTTCTTAGTAGCACGTGTGCTGATGCAAAGTATCTCTGAGCCTGTTGAGCTGTTGTTAGGCATATTATGGGGATACCCTTAAACAAGTTCCCAAGTTCCGAAGTTCCCAAGCTCCGAAGTTCCCAAGTTCCGGGAACTTCAAGTTCCCAATTTTCAAGTTCCGGGAACTCCAAGTTCCGAAATTCCAAAATAAATGAAAAAATATATTAAAACATTATTTGCAAAAATAGTTTTTGTCGGAAAAACTGTTTGGTACCCAATATTAATTTTAAGTGCTGTAGACTAAAGTTAGTTTTTCACATATTTATATTTTGTTTATAGGCGATCTTGGCCAACATTTCACGATGTGAACTTAACTATATATAGGGGCCTAGCCCTACAGGTATGAAATAAAATTTACAATAGAACCGCAAATGTATTGTACAAAATCTAAAATGAAGAGTACTACAATATGATATTTTCCCAGATATAGTATATTCGTGTTCGAGTTATGAGGTCTTTCCTCTGCGCGCGACGCTGTTTGCACCGCCCCCCCCCCCCGGCAATCAACAAGTATCTCAACCCGTGAGAAAATTATGACATGTGACAGTAGGCTACTTATTAACAGTGAAAACAGTATCTATGATATTTTAAGAACCAACGTTGGGACTATATGGATTCCTTTCCAACAAACACGACGCATTGACCCAATGCTGGTTTTATGTTCGACCACCGTCTGCAACGCTGGCCCAACGTAAAACCAGCATTGGGTCAAGGCGTGGTGTTTGCTGGGGAATTGTCATCTGCGAGGTGCGATTTGTAGGCCTAGGCCCTATATATCATTATATATTATCTATGCATATATAGCGGCATGTTTTAATAGTCTTTGAACTTGAAAAACAACTGGGCCTACTCAGATCATTTCTTCTGTGGATGACTGCCTAATACCAGCTGTAAATCTCCCATCAAACAGACATTGACCCGATCTTGGATTAATGCTGCTGTAAAGTCACAGACGCTGGGCAAACCTTACCTCAACTTTGGGTCAACGTCGGGCCTACACATAGAGGCCTAATTCGTCATTTGAACATAACAATGAGTGTGCGCGGTCTAGAAAACCACATTTAATTCCATTCATGCGCGCAGCTTGGCAATCTATAATGCGTGGAAAGGCAAAAGGCAGTAGACCCTATCTAAAATGTTTTTTTGTTGAAATATGAAAAAACATTTTTTTGTTAACTTTTATTTCGGTATTTCGGAGCTTGAAGTTCCCGGAACTTGAAAATTGGGAACTTGAAGTTCCCGAAACTTGGGAACTTCGGAACTTGGGAGCTTCGGAACTTGGGAACTTGTTTAAGGGTATCCCCATATTATGTGTAAGAGATTGAAACAATTGCAGATAAATGTAAGGATAATAATTAAAAATTGAAGTTTTAAACAAAATAGTTCTTGAAAGTGTAACTAGATGAAAATACACACACAAACACACAAATCTATACATAGCTCTTTTATGTGTAGTTTCAGTGACATTATTTTTTAGTAGGGCCTATACGGTTTCACATAGAACATTGATCTCGATGAAAATTGCTATCGATATATTCTTTACAAACGTTTCCAGGTATGCTACGTGTCTCAAAGCCTAATAATTACTAATAATCAATCATGTATCGAATCTTCTGGATGAACTATTAAGGAGGTGCCCAGCTATCTCCGCCTGTCGTTTAACCCTGTGCCCAAGTTCGCAATAATGTGAATCATTAAGGCTATGCAGCTCGGGCGAAATAGACTTGTATTCAGGGCTAGGGTAGCCGCCCAAGTTCGCACTAATGCGACTTTCATACATTAAAAATCAGAGTACTTGACCTTGAAAAGACCTCGGATTGACCTTGGTGTCATCTCACAACTATGCCACATTTAAGTCCCGGTGGTTATATAGCTATGTGCCAAGTTTTATTATACTGCGTCAAATGGGTGCTTATGAGGGTCTACTTGAAATATTACATCAATATTTTTTTTTGTGGCGGGCACAGTATCGGATCAGTGACTGTCTGACCACAGCACAGTATCAGATCAGTGGCTGTCTGACCACGACACAGTATCAGATCAGTGGCTGTCTGACCACGGCGCAGTATCAGATCAGTGGCTGTCTGACCACAACACAGTATCAGATCAGTGACTGTCTGACCACGGCACCGTATCAGATCTGTGACTGTCTGACCACAGCACAGTATCAGATCTGTGACTGTCTGACCACGGTACAGTATCAGACCAGTGACTGTCTGACCGCGGCACAGTATCAGATCAGTGACTGTCTCTGATCACAACACAGTATCATACCAGTGACTGTCTGACCACAACACAGTATCAGATCAGTGACTGTCTGACCACGGCACCGTATCAGATCTGTGACTGTCTGACCACAGCACAGTATCGGATCAGTGACTGTCTGACCACAGCACAGTATCAGATCAGTGGCTGTCTGACCACGGCACAGTATCAGATCAGTGACTGTCTGACCACGGCACCGTATCAGATCTGTGACTGTCTGACCACAGCACAGTATCAGATCTGTGACTGTCTGACCACGGTACAGTATCAGACCAGTGACTGTCTGACCACGACACAGTATCAGATGAGTGACTGTCTGACCACGGCACCGTATCAGATCTGTGACTGTCTGACCACAGCACAGTATCAGATCTGTGACTGTCTGACCACGGTACAGTATCAGATCAGTGACTGTCTGACCGCGGCACAGTATCAGATCAGTGACTGTCTGACCACGGCACAGTATCAGATCAGTGACTGTCTGACCGCGGCACAGTATCAGATCAGTGACTGTCTCTGATCACAACACAGTATCAGATCAGTGACTGTCTGACCGCGGCACAGTATCAGACAAGTGACTGCCTGACCGCGGCACAGTATCAGATCAGTGACTGTCTCTGATCACAACACAGTATCAGATCAGTGACTGTCTGACCGCGGCACAGTATCAGACCAGTGACTGCCTGACCGCGGCACAGTATCAGATCAGTGACTGTCTCTGATCACAACACAGTATCATACCAGTGACTGTCTGACCACAACACAGTATCAAATCAGTGACTGTCTGACCACAACACAGTATCAGACCATTGACTGTCTGATCACAACACAGTATCAGACCAGTGACTGCCTGACCGCGGCACAGTATCAGATCAGTGACTGTCTCTGATCATAACACAGTATCAGATCAGTGACTGTCTGACCACAACACAGTACCAGATCAGTGACTGTCTGACCACGGCACAGTATCAGATCAGTGACTGTCTGACCACGGCACAGTATCAGATCAGTGACTGTCTGACCACGGCACAGTATCAGACCAGTGACTGTCTGACCACGGCACAGTATCAGATCAGTGACTGTCTGACCACGGTACAGTATCAGACCATTGACTGCCTGACCGCGGCACAGTATCAGATCAGTGACTGTCTCTGACCACAGCACAGTATCAGACCATTGACTGTCTGACCACAACACAGTATCAGATCAGTGACTGTCTGACCGCGGCACAGTATCAGACCAGTGACTGCCTGACCGCTGCACAGTATCAGATCAGTGACTGTCTCTGATCACAACACAGTATCATACCAGTGACTGTCTGACCACAACACAGTATCAAATCAGTGACTGTCTGACCAAAACACAGTATCAGACCATTGACTGTCTGATCACAACACAGTATTAACCCTGTGCCCAAGTTCGCAATAATGTGAATCATTAAGGCTATGCAGCTCGGGCGAAATAGACTTGTATTCAGGGCTAGGGTAGCCGCCCAAGTTCGCACTAATGCGACTTTCATACATTAAAAATCAGAGTACTTGACCTTGAAAAGACCTCGGATTGACCTTGGTGTCATCTCACAACTATGCCACATTTAAGTCCCGGTGGTTATATAGCTATGTGCCAAGTTTTATTATACTGCGTCAAATGGGTGCTTATGAGGGTCTACTTGAAATATTACATCAGATACTGTCAGATCAGTGTCTGTCTCTGATCACAACACAGTATCAGATCAGTGACTGTCTGACCACGGCACAGTATCAGATCAGTGACTGCCTGACCGCGGCACAGTATCAGACCAGTGACTGTCTCTGATCACAACACAGTATCAGACCAGTGACTGTCTGACCACAACACAGTATCAGACCAGTGACTGTCTGACCACGGCACAGTATCAGACCAGTGACTGTCTGACCACGGCACAGTATCAGATCAGTGACTGTCTCTGATCACAACACAGTATCAGACCAGTGACTGCCTGACCGCGGCACAGTATCAGATCAGTGACTGTCTGATCACAACACAGTATCAAATCAGTGACTGTCTGAACACAACACAGTATCAGATCAGTGACTGTCTCTGATCACAACACAGTATCAGACCAGTGACTGTCTGACCACAACACAGTATCAGACCAGTGACCCTCTGACCGCGGCACAGTATCAGATCAGTGACTGTCTGACCACAACACAGTATCAGATCAGTGACTGTCTGACCACGGCACAGTATCAGACCAGTGACTGTCTGACCACAACACAGTATCAGACCAGTGACTGTCTGACCACGGCACAGTATCAGATCAGTGACTGTCTGACCGCGGCACAGTATCAGATCAGTGACTGTCTGACCGCGGCACGGTATCAGACCATTGACTGCCTGACCGCGGCACAGTATCAGATCAGTGTCTGTCTCTAATCACAACACAGTATCAGATCAGTGACTGTCTGACCACGGCACAGTATCAGATCAGTGACTGTCTGACCACGGTACAGTATCAGACCAGTGGCTGTCTGACCACAACACAGTATCAGATCAGTGACTGTCTGACCACGGCACAGTATCAGATGAGTGACTGTCTGACCACAACACAGTATCAGATCAGTGACTGTCTGACCACGGCACAGTATCAGACCAGTGACTGTCTGACCGCGGCACAGTATCAGATCAGTGACTGTCTGATCACAACACAGTATCAAATCAGTGACTGTCTGACCACAACACAGTATCAGATCAGTGACTGTCTCTGATCACAACACAGTATCAGACCAGTGACTGTCTGACCACAACACAGTATCAGACCAGTGACCCTCTGACCACGGCACAGTATCAGATCAGTGACTGTCTGACCACAACACAGTATCAGACCAGTGACTGTCTGACCACGGCACAGTATCAGATCAGTGACTGTCTGACCACGGTACAGTATCAGACCAGTGGCTGTCTGACCACAACACAGTATCAGATCAGTGACTGTCTGACCACGGCACAGTATCAGATGAGTGACTGTCTGACCACAACACAGTATCAGATCAGTGACTGTCTGACCACGGCACAGTATCAGACCAGTGACTGTCTGACCGCGGCACAGTATCAGATCAGTGACTGTCTGATCACAACACAGTATCAAATCAGTGACTGTCTGACCACAACACAGTATCAGATCAGTGACTGTCTCTGATCACAACACAGTATCAGACCAGTGACTGTCTGACCACAACACAGTATCAGACCAGTGACCCTCTGACCACGGCACAGTATCAGATCAGTGACTGTCTGACCACAACACAGTATCAGACCAGTGACTGTCTGACCACGGCACAGTATCAGACCAGTGACTGTCTGACCACAGCACAGTATCAGACCATTGACTGTCTGACCACGGCACAGTATCAGATCAGTGACTGTCTGACCACGGTACAGTATCAGACCAGTGGCTGTCTGACCACAACACAGTATCAGATCAGTGACTGTCTGACCACGGCACAGTATCAGACCAGTGACTGTCTGACCACAACACAGTATCAGATCAGTGACTGTCTGACCACGGTACAGTATCAGACCAGTGACTGTCTGACCACAACACAGTATCAGATCAGTGATTGTTTGAACACAGCACAGTATAAGGGCCTGACTGTCTGACCATGACACAGTATCAGATCAGTGACTGTCTCTGACCACAACACAGTATCAGACCAGTGGCTGTCTGACCACAACACAGTATCAGATCAGTGACTGTCTGACCACGGCACAGTATCAGATCAGTGATTGTTTGAACACAGCACAGTATCAGGGCATGACTGTCTGACCATGACACAGTATCAGATCAGCGACTGTCTGTCCCCGGCACAGTATCAGATCAGTGACTGTCTGACCACAGCACAATATCAGACCCGTGACTCAACGTCCCGTGTGACAGCACGGTATCAGATCGGTGTACGCTAGGGCAGGATGGTTCGCTGCCTGATTTACCAGTTGTCTGGTCACATGAGGAGTGTCTTCCCTGAAAACCATTGTTGTAGTCCGTCTCCTCTGTCTAAAATAATATGACATCCGCTGCGTTAAAGCTGTGCATGGTAAAATGGTGGGTACATTTTTGCACACTAAATATATGATATATCTTTTGTATGTACAGATATATTTTGAATAATGTATCAGGATAGCCTTATTATGTAGTGTGGGAAAATACGGCATGATAACATAAGTATTATATTATGGTCATTATTATAATTAAGTTAGGTTTATGGAAACTCATCTTCCCCAACAAAGCCCGCTGCTCCCGACGTCGCAGACGAAGCTTCGGGCCTTGCGGTTGAGCGGGCCTTGCGGGGGAAGATGGGAAAAATAAGCTATTGTATTTGTTTATTTAATTGTCATCGATCAATTTATATGTGTTACATATCCTTCATTATAACTGTAAAAGGTAAACTTGTAGATAAAGGATATGAAACTGTAGACAAGAGTCCCCTATTTTTGTTATCACCTCCGCCACATATCTTTCATTATAACTGTAAAAGGTAAACTTGTAGATAAAGGATATGAAACTGTAGACAAGAGTCCACTATTTTTGTTATCACCTCCGCCAGGAATGTTTTTGGTCTTGACGTTGTTGGTCTGTCTATCTGTCCGTCGGATTACTTCAAAAGTAATGAACGGATTTGCATGAAACTTTCACCGGAGGTATGTTTCGAGCCAAGGAACAATCGATTAAATGAGGATGATCCGGATTACGATCCGGATCTAGGATAGGGATTACGATCCGGATCACATGGATTGGTGGTGAAGTACTATTTTGACCTACCTGTATGAAAGGCTACTTTATGACGTCATAGTCTCACACCTGTTAGGCCTATGTACTTTTACCAGACCAACCCACCTTTATGAATGAATGAAATAGGTTGAATCTATGACGTCATAATTGATCATCTGCAATAGTTTTTTACTACCCACTTTATCAATAAATGAATGCAATACTACTACTATAGGTTTTGGGACCGTCTCGACCAATCAAAAGCCTACGATATATCGTAACTTGTACGAGAATACGGGCCCTGGTGCTCAAATGGCGTATTGTCACAAAGTGGGAGCGAGCCAAACCAAAGCAAAACCATGGTGCTTTCCTTGTATAAAAAAAACAAGATTAGACAATGTAGAGTTACTACAAACCAGTCAACACGATACACGTGTTTCAATGCTTGTCCACCGTCTTCGACGTTAGACCGGCAATAAACCATCGTGAGGTCATCGTCCTTCCTATCTCCTATCTTTCTAATGAGGAAAAAACATAACTGTTTGGGGATGTATGGATTATGCGTGAGAACATTTCAACTATGGAATGTTTTACTTGCGGTGGCATATCCTGGCAGGCTGAGAAAAAAACACATTAAGAGACCAATTTGCAAGGCTAATAGGGTATCAAGAGTTCTTTTTTAAGCTGCGGAATAGCTCCCGTTTATTGGAAAAGCGCATTTCTCAATCAATGACAAGGACTTTTTGTATGGGACACCGTATAAACGACAAGGCCGACCAAGTGATGGTCTTCTCGCAAGAGAAAATACAAAGCAAGATGGCGGTCTGTAGTGACACCACAATTTATCTGCACTTGGCAGTTTTGCTGACTAATCGATCCGATCGTTTCTCGTAGCTAGATTCATCTCTACAGTTCATTTATACTATTCTTTAAATATTTAAACCGAAATCTAGCGAGCAATTATCACCATTTTACTGTAAATATGCCTACACGTACACGTTCTTCAACAGGAACGTCTAGTCTTAAAGGAGTGGTTTAACTTACCTTTATTTTGGATGGCATTTTTCATTTCCTGGGCTTCACAGTTCTCTAGAATGTAAGCAATTACGAAGCATAAAGCTTATTGTGGCCTCCTCTGGCATAAAATGAAATGGTGCTATTTTAATTTTTTTTGTAAAAATCCCAAAAAAGGACTTGCACTTCACTGCCTTATGTGGAAGAGGTTATAATTAAAGCCATCCGACAGCATAGCAATAGAGATTTAACAGAGGCCCAGCTGTTCTAGTAACCTAGGATATTATATTATATTATATTATATTATATTATATTATATTATATCATATTATATAATAGTAAAATGCTGTTTATCAACCCACCGCTTCCTTGGAGGGTGCACCGATGCTAAACATGGATGTTAATTAACTGAAAATTTTGAACATCTACATAGTTTTCTTTAGTTGCCTCAAAAAATCTCAAATGCCTGGTGGGTTTTTTAAATTCTGCATCCCTTTGGCAATTGGCAGCATTGTTTCAGATGCAGTTAAATTTGATCAAATAAAACGTCTGCAGTTTACATGTCTGCAGTTTTGAAAAAAGGTTCAACATAATTTTAATGGACAACTTGAACAGTAATGCGAGTATCAAGAATATTACAGACTATCACGGATGTTATGATGATAGCTGTGTGACCCCAAAATTAAAGGTGTATTATTTATATGCGTTGATGGTGGCACCGCGCATCATAATAAAGCTAACTTCGACTGTTCTGTGGACCATCCAACTGTTGCATCAGAATTGTTGACCTGGAAAAGACAGTCAGGGAGGATTGTAGCCATCGATTTGATGGCCTGACCAGAGGGGTCCGACCACTTAGTCTGTCAAGCCATCTGCATGAGCACAGCAGTCAGTTCTCAGTCAACATTACACGCTGAGCCAATGTTGGTTTGATGTTGGGGCAGCGGCGCAGACGCTGGCCCATCATCAAACCGACGCTGGTTCAACTTTTCGTATTTTTTGTGGTAATTCCGCTTAACTCTACCCCCCACTGTGCGCCATCACAGGTCGGCATAGAGAACAGGAAGGCAAACAACTGGATAATACACTCTCAGCCTCCCCATCCTAACCTTAACAACGCTGAAATATTTTGTATAAATCATAGAGACCAAAGGGTTTGTTTCAATTTGAAATCATCATGAAGGTCTTAGTTACCTCGTTCAGCTTCATTTGAATACCTATGTTATGGGTCTACGGCCATTAGAAATATTACAGTGCGAGGACCGTCTTTATACGTCAGAATATGACGTCTACAGATTCTGACGTCTACAGACGTCAGATTCTGACGTATAAAGACGGCCCCCGCGCTGTGAGGGTTAAATGCGTCATCTAACATTTTTTTCAACAAAATTAAATCATTGGAAAATGGTATATTGCATCATAATACACTTGTGTAGGCCTCTATTTTATAACAAAATACGACATTTTCATTCAAGTTGAGGTGGGAATCGCGCCAGGAAGAGTTCAAAATGAATGAAAAAACGGGTGCTAATATAGTTAAAACGGTAGGCTCTCCGTGGATATTTCATTATTTTACTGCAGTGTGAATAAAGATTGTCTGTGAACGGTACAGTAAAACTTTCAGCAGGAAAAATCTCTTGTTCTAACAGCGCATTCTAACCAGTGTTATCTTTGTGATTATAATGACTTAATACAGACAACAGTGACAACTCTGTCGAGTCTGTATCACTCAATGACTCATCTAGGCTAGCAGCCCTTTGATTACAATAACAAAATGACTCATTCGTTATATATAAAAAAAACAACAGCCGCCAATTAGTGATTATCTGAGAAATAAAATGATGAATAATTACCATTATTTACCATTCGTTATTCATATATGGATATATCTAGTAAATGTAAACCAACATGTTAATGTGTCTTTAATTGTTTCTCATCTGACTAACGGGGGAATGTTTCATAGTAAAACGTTAAAGGTGATCTATCACCCCTTATATAGTATGAAGCATCATGTCCTTATATGGGGTGATCGGCTATCATGTGATCCTCTCAGAGGGTCACATGATAGCCGATCTCCCCATATAAGGAAACACTTGTGCCCCATCTTGTGGTAACTTTGATTTATTTGTCACAAAATTATTCATACTATATAAGGGGTGATAGATCACCTTTAAATTGCAATACAATTCGCCGCATGTTTCGTTGATCAAGACACAGTAAAGTACTGTACTGAGCGGTTTAGCAATATGCAGTTGCAGTCTGAGTAATACACACTTCGTCACTAAAAAACATCACATTGTCTTTTGATATTATAACTAATATGTTATCACAAAATTATGCAGTATGTGGAGCATTTGTCTCATGGTAGTATGCTTAATATAGTCATATCTACACATTGTTACAAACTCATGTTGTAAGTACCATTTTGTGGCACTTAGATGTACGACTCGTTTGCGTCAAGGGTGCAATACTGTGAAGGAAGCCCATCATCTCTGGTAGTGTATAACTGTATTATATACTCCAGCTTCAGCATATATGACTTCTGTATAGTGACCTATAGCAAAACTGAAAGTCCTGATCGATAAGGTGACATGAAGAGAGCCGCGTATAAGCTGTATGGAATCATAAGTGACTAGTTCTGTCTGATTGTCTTATTCTCTCACATCACTATTTGTCATCTAACTATCACAGTCAGGCGCTATGTGTCATCACAACTCATTAGTTTTCCTTAAGTAGAAAATGAGTCGCATGACGAGATATTTTTAGAAGCTTGACATAACCGACGAGTCAAAAAATACTAAACGGACAATATATTTTTTTTAAATAATTTTTTTCATCATTTTTTCAAATTATTTTATGTTTTTTCGTCTACGACTTTTCTATCTGCCATTTTTTCGTATATTTATACTTTCGCCATCTGTTTTTTTACTTTTTGGACGATAACTTATTTTTTATTTTACCGTTTTCAAGGCTAGGTGGCTTTTTGTGTTAAGCTTAGATGTATATTGAGACTGTGACTGAGAGAGTTCTGTAGATGTCAGAGCCATCCTTACTTATACAGTATTCATGTGGTAGATGGATCAGCTGCTCACGTCCCAAACAAAGCACATTAAACCTCCCGCACACACGACGAAGCGGAGCTGATTCAAGGAAACAATTGAATACTCATATGGTACTATTAAGAGTTATTGGAACATTTATACAGCTGTGATATCAGGTTGAGCATATTTAACAACATATCCGATTTTATATCGATTTATGAAATATTTTTTGTGTACTTTGAAAAACCGATGGAAGCCATTTGTCTCTTATCATTGACGGACACATTTTATTAGGACGTTTTTGCATATTCATTGTTTTGCTCTAAAATGTTCCTATATGGTATTAGTTATGTACAATTTCCCGAAAAAAATACATTTTGAAAATCAGACAGTCGTATCTTTATCGGGGGGTACATCAAATGCATGACCTATAATTTCACACTCTATTTTTTTCAATTAATTAGTGAAAAAAAAATATTAATGATATATTATATGTAAAGTTCACACAAACATCATATGATTTTCAGAGAAATTTGTTTACAACTATGAAATCAGATTGAACATACTCGACAGCATGTACATCATTTCATATTCCCTTTATCGTTGACGAGCACATTGTTGAGCAGTTTTTTTGCATATGCATGCTTTACTCTAAAATGTTAATATTATGGTATTAGCGATGTACAATTTCTCGAAAACTTACGTTTATGAATATGTTTATGATATAAGATTATATAGTTGTTTCAATTTAATTAGGCCCATGTCTTCTACTTTTATTAGAAGATTTAGTTTTTTAATCATGGTTGTGTATGAGCAAGATGTTTACTGCGGGTTAAGGGTCGTATTGATTGCTTCTGTAAATTGTACAAATTTATAGTCACGTGACTTTTTAGGGTAATGTTACACCCATTTGTCCCATTGACCTTGAAATTGTATTGAGTGTTTTTGTGTAAACATGTTTTGACCTAGTCATGCTGTTCTTATTAGTCAAAGCTAGACAGTTAAATCGTCTACACATGCAGTTGGGCTTCATCTCTAAAGTACAAAGATATATTAATTTCTAAATTTGGCCGCAAACCATCAATTTAGGTTTAGAAATATTTACATAACTCTTGTTTAAATAATTCAGGCATCACCCAATTATTTTTTTTAGCTAGTACCCTGTTTATTACTGAGACGATTTCACTTGTGTTTCAGTAATTAAAGGGGTGCCATCTGCGAACGAAATTTAAGGCTTGCAATATGAAAATCGTTAGCATATGTTTTTAAAATAATATCCCCAATATTGATCCTTGAGGAACACATGTAAAATAGGTAAAATATCTTTATTAAAACCGTCCGATAAAACATGGTGTTTCTTATCTCAAATATTTTAGAAACGCCGGTCAAGTAGAGACATGGATCTATATTTATTAACAAAGGGCCCTCCTTTACCACCACATGCATGATAAGTCAACCGATTTGAGAGTACCGGCACATAGCTGCCTGTTCGACGAAGTAATAATAATGAGGGTCAATGTTATCTGAAAATAAACAATCACCACTCGCCACACTGTCACCATACCAGGTTACAGATCGTCCTACGGGGATTAAAGGGAAGCACATCTCCCTATGTGTAAGGTGACAGAAACACCTCTTTAATTCATTTGAAGGTGATGGTTGTGTTGTTTGCTATTCATGTATGTGGCAAATTTCAATATACAAAGCATTTTGGAAAATATTCTCAATTCAATCATGAATGGAATTTTCAAACGCTCTTAAAACTTAAATTTAAACTGCAAATAAATGAACACGAGGCTGTTTTTATATTATACTTTTAAATTATACTTTAAAATCATTTGAAGAAGTTACTGTTTCTAAAAATATAAATCAGCTACTACGTATAGCAGGCAGGACAGTTTAAAAAGTTTTTGTTTTGAAAAATATATAACCAGCTACTATACGTATAGCATGTGCAATTCCCTGCAAATGTTTTTTGATATTTAAATTTCATGATCGAAGTCAATTATCTCAACTAGTCACATCCATCAGATCGGTTTCTTACATTTTTATTAGAAATTTAATTAAAATGTCCAAGTTCTGTGATTGAATGAAAATTATTTGGCATTTCCATCATGTAATTGTTTTAATTAGCATGAAACTACACAGGAAGGATATTGTTCAATTATAATTATTTGTAATTATAATTAGTTGCGAGTAATGACAATTTTGTTCTTAGATAAGGTTCTACACTTAGACCTAAATTATATCGCACAGTGTACAATTATAGCACATGCCACATATCGGTGTCTTTATTCAAAATTATAAAACAATATATTATATATGTATATATTGATACTGCTATTGATATATTGTGTTGATATATTGTATTGATGTACATACTGATATTAATGCTGAAAAAGGCCTGCATTGCGGCGGCATGAGTTATCTCTGGGGAGATGCTATGACGTAGCTCGCCTGAGCGCCTGAGGGAGAGCCCCCCGAGTTGAGCGGGAGTCCCAGGATCAGGCTGTTAGCTCCCAGGAGCGCACTCCATCATTCGTCAACTCGCCCCCTCAAATGTGGCGTCCTAGCATCCCTCTATAGGAGGCGAAAACACGCCGCCGGCGTATGATCTGATACTTTTATCAATTTGTTATTTTGACACATGATAGATACACCACTATCCATCTATGTTTAAGGTGGTGTAGACTTTTCATCATCAACAGATGTATGTATAATTAGAAATGATGCCAGTTTTATTAATAAATCTAGGTATTGTAAAGGCTCCCACAATGACTGTCCGCGATTGCTTAAGACGCGACGATTTTCTTAAACAATAGGTGAGGTGTGGCCACTGCCACGACTACGATTTCGTCGATTTCCATCGCGTCGGAAGCTGTTGTCATGACTGAACATTTTCAGTCATGTTCAGGCTTAGTGTGGTCCGTCTTAGCCGCCGTAGACCAGGATCGCTGCTATAGCTTACGACTCCAAGTCGGTAACGATATTCCTGGTGTGCCATGCTATCGTCGAAGAACCAGCTTGTCTGCGATTTCCTAAAACCTGGCACGACGTTTGCGTTTTAAGCAATCGTGGGGAGTATTTGCGTTAAAATTCAACAGTTATTTCAGCCCTTTTTGCAATTGAAGGCGTCGTTGGTGTCGGCATCGGCGTTACCATTTACTTGTGGGCACCATTATATTCATGTATACCGCCCAAAAATATTCTGCATGTTGCTAATAACCAGTTTTTATTCACTGACCGGGAAATATCTAAATGGTACTTTCAACATGTTTAATGTTTTTGTGCCTTAAACAGTTATATTTAGTCTTGTGCGATACTAAAGCAGTCTGTACAAGTTGTTTACACGTACACTTATTAATTATAATATACATATACGTTGTGCGAGGTGTGGAAGTGGCGACATGATTACCACAGAGCCAGTGTTTAAGAGCAGACTGGGCCTGCTTTTAAACACTGCATGGCGTTTCTGTGGTAATCACCTAATATGGGTGGACGTGACATTCAACAGCGGCAATATACCTTGCCATATAATTAATACTCAACTTTCAAATAAATTGTTTTTATCTCAAGTTTGTGACTCAAATCAATTACGAAGTCTCCAATGGGCGCCAAAATGTGATACGTTTAGTACCATATATACGAAAATAATGAATATATGATGGGAATATAAAGGCAAATGGATGATCAGGATATATATGTAATCACGTCAATCATCTGATCAATATGTTTTTCTAATATCATTATCCACCATACGCCTGTCCTATACCTGACTCATCCGATTTTGCTTAACCCTTAAAGCGCTGAAATATGTTCATATAAACCATGGAAACCAAAGTGTTTCTTCCACAACTTGAAATCATCATAAATGTCTTAGTTAGTTCTTTTTGATGCATTTGAATACCTATGTTATGGGTCTACTGGCATTATAAATATTTTCTTTCTTTCACTGCGGGGACCGTCTTTATACGTCAGAATCTGACGTCTACAGACGTCAGATTCTGACGTATAAAGACGGTCCCCGCAGTGAAAGGGTTAAAGCAGAGAGGTGTAAGACGTGAATGTGTTAACAGAGACTTTCGTGTAGGACTTGGTCGGTACTGTACGCGAGTGAACTCGTAAATATTTCCTGAATAAATTACGCAAATGTTTTATTGTCTGAGACTTTGTCTTGACATTTCCCTTACTTGATTATCGAAACTGGATAATTTCTAAATTAGAATGGACTGCCGTTGGAGGAATTTCAACGATTATTGCTTTCACACATACGGGAATCAGTCTATTAGCTGTGTCATATAGGTTTTTGAAGAATAAAACACACTTGCATATGTTTGTGATTTATACAAAGTTCAGCTCATGGTTTAAAATGGGAATAATTGTCACCCACTCGTATCTGGTGCGAGTCTCAATATTAAAAGCGGGTTGAAAAATGTTGAATCTCTGTTTTAATTTTAATTTTATATATTAATGTTTTAATGTTTTATTATTCGAGGCTACGCCCTCTCACCATCGCTATGTTTTGATCATTTTCTAGTGGTAACATACAAAGTTCTACACTCTCGCTATCTCTATCATTTGATTATTTTAGCATTTGACAGTGCTAACATACAGGGTTCTACACACTCACCATCCCAATCATTTTGATTATTTTAGTATTTTATACTGTTAACATACAAGGTTCTACACCCTCACCATCAATATCATTTTGCTCATTTTAACATTTTGTACTGTTACCATATGATGTTCTACACCCTCATCATCTCTATCATTTCGCTCATTTCAACATTTTATACTGTTAACATACGAGGTTCTACTCCCTCACCATCTCTATCATTTTGCTCATTTTAACATTTTATACTGTTAACATACGAGATTCTACACCCTCACCATCTCAATCATTTTTCTCATTTCAACATTTTATACTGTTAACATGCGAGGTTCTACACCCTTACCATCTCTATCATTTTGATCATTTTAGTATTTTATATTGTTAACATACGATGTTATACACTTGTTCATCTCTATGAATGGTTTTACATTTTACTGTGTGTATTGTAATATATACCTCAAACTAATTTTTTGTATGTTTTTTTCTGTGTTGCATGCTGGCGTTGCTGTTGGTGTCTGGCTATTGGTCGTCTTTCTTCGTATTTATTTACTGGTCATAATGAAGGTAAGTGATCATCATCATCACTTTATATTATTACTAATACTGTCAATAAGACAATGTCATATACATGTACAAATTCGTCTGGCATTTTAATTAAATCGTTTTTATACATTTTATGACACATGACCTGTATGGTCTAAATGTATTTATGCATCTTAGTGCCACGTTACCTAGACACTATTACCACTTGTATCAATGAGATGTAGCTTTAAGTGATGTGTAATTTAGGAATGATTATTCCCAAATAATGCTACTTATTATAATACACATAATGAGACGTAATGCAATGTATAAATGTACTGCTCGAAAATACAGATGTGCATACCAAACATAGAAACATAAAAGAAAGGAAGACAAATGTCATGTAGAAAGAGAGAATATATAATCAGACAAATAGATAATTTTTTCCGAGAGATCTCAGACAGATAAAGAAATAAAACAGCAAGACAGAGAAAGCACGTTGGGGATAAACGTCCTTTAGTGATAGACAGAGGAAGAGGGAGTCGATGATTGAATGTCCCAGAAAACACGACACGTTGGAACAATGATGTTTTAACGTTGGCCCAACGTCTGCGACGCTGGCCCAACATTAAAACATCATTGTTCCAACGTGTCGTGTTTGCTGGATAGGGAGTCTACCTACATGTATATTTGTAAGGAACCGGGGATTTGGCACAGGTAACCCCCACCGTGTCTATCTTCTCTATCGTGCTGACATAGGGCCCATGACATGCACTGGTTTTGTTTAACAGAGCAATTGTTCTGGTAAACCGTGCCGTCATATTGACTGAAGAGGCGGATAAAAGGCTGCATTAGCAGACAGCACGTCCCCACACACAGACCACATGATCCAGAGACCAAAGGCACCGGGACAGTCAGCATGTCTAAATAACCACGACTTAAACACCGCCAGAACCCAAGAGCTTATCCATGTACATCACCTCTCACAGCATATCACATGTACTGTCAATCAACGTGGTGGTGACCGTTCTAACAGAATAACTCATCTTCCTCACTGTCTGAACCATGGTCATATATCTAGGGATCCTATATATCTACATGGTTAAAGCTCGAAAATTCGCATGTTGTTTGATCTGTCTGATAGACCCTGTTAAAACATGCCCTTTAAAACCTGTGCTTTGCTCTAATTATTCTATACTTAGAGGTGATTCTCAACAGTGTTTTGTACTTTTGATATCGATATCATGAAATGTGACATCATGACATGTGACAGTAGTACCTGGTTGATGGTGATCAACCTGTCTAATACTACCATCTACCACTAATATCAGGATTACCAAGCAGAAATATTATACAAAGTCTGTATCATCGTAGGCGGCTACATATCCAGATATATACAATACATGTAGCAGCAGAAGGAAGCTTTCCACAACTGTTACTTTTATGAAGAAAACTACACATAATATTGGATGCTGATCTAATAGTTATTTTTATGAGCAGTTTTTAGGCCTCAGCTAAATATTAGCGGATGCCTATTGTCGTCATGTGGCGCGTTCGTCCGTGCGTCCGTCCGTCCGTCCGTGCATCTGTCTGTTCGCCACTTTTAGCACTATAACTTGTTTTGCGTTACTGGAATGCAGTGCACATTAAACTTCACATACAGTTAATCTTGACTAAAGTCAGATTGGGGTCATATTTGACCTTTCTGTGACCTCTATGTCCTTGGTTTTTTTCTCGATCGACAAATTTTCTCGCTAACGCGATTCACTCAACAATTTTATATGTATCGCTCTAAAATGTATACCATAATATCTATTCATCAATAGCTCGGATGAGTTCGAAAATGGGCGCGTAACGGACAAAAACTAGGTCGCGGCAGCCAAAATGTCACTATATCGGCAACTATTATACAATTATTATTATTATACAATTTTTTAATTATTTTATACAAATTACTTTAGAACATAATGTGTGGTTTCAGGGGGAGGGGATATGCCCTGAACAATTTCAAGTCGATAAAATTAAAAATGGCCCACTTGCGGCCATTATTGACTTTAATAATTATATGCGTAATATCTGGAAAACCGTGCCAGATATATCTAGACAATTACTTTAAAACAAAATGTGAGACTTCATGGAAGGATGTACCCTTTAATATGCGTATTTTTTCAAATCGCTTTTAAACGGTGATTAGAGGCTGAGGATTAATTCCGTCGCCGACGGGCCTTGTTGTAGTTGTATCTTATGTGGGGTCCGTGAATTGCTGCTTATGTAAAAGTATCTACTTAATAGTATGTGTCATCCTGTCAATAGTAGGACGGATACTATAATGATGGTATATATATATAAATATGTATTTGCTTCTATACATGTAAATTTTCTAAAAGAGGGGCGTGCCATTCTCATATTATCTGATGACTGCTGCACCATCCCATATTGACGCGAACATAAATATCCAAATCAGTGGTAACTAGATTATTATGGACACCTCGAAATAGGCACTTGGACTGCAAAGGGATAGCCCAGCAGACACGACACGTTGAAACAATGATGTTTTATTGTTGGGCCAGCGTCGCAGACGTTTGGCCAACATTAAAGCATCATTGTTTAAACGTGTCGTGTTTGCTGGGAGCCTGTAGGAAGCAAACAAATCCGGGTGTTTAGCGGCATAAACAGTCGACATCACGTGCGTGTTTATATAGTCTGTTATCCGAATGTACCGACTGAGCGTGCTGAAAGGATGGACGCAGCAATCATATGCACAACTGGAAATATGGATGGAGTGCTGGTACAATGCTGGCCGAGCGACTGAATCCGTGTCGAGCCAGCGTATTGCGTTATTTGCTGCTTATTTGACTGGATTGATGCGCTGAGCATCAGCATCCGCTAGCTGCATGTACCAGGTGCCACGCCCATCACACCTTATTACCTTATTACACCAATCACTCTTACACCAACACTGACTCAAATATATGTGTGTTTTGCGTCGACACAAAAACTCGTAAAAGTGATTCGCCAATTAAATATACATAATTTTGTCATTTTGTCAGCACTGTGTAGGCTACAACAGAATACTATACATTTCATAATTGTGCTCTCCTTCAAAAAAGTGAAGTATATGTTGTTGAGTCCGTAGGACCCGAAGACTTAACGACTTCCCCTCTGTCTCTCACCGTAATATACACCTGTGCCCCTATAGTCTTCAATGATTTACGGTAGATCGTTATCGTTACAAAGAGGCATTGCACAATGTTTTACTAAAAAGGCGTATTATAAAGTAATATGTTGAAATATGTTATCCTTTTTACACATTCTATTTATTACTGTACTACCGTCGTTTATCATACTGGTTGGTTAATAATAACTATTAATCTTGATTTCGACATACGTTTACAATATAGGTCCAGGTGAAAATGTTATTATAAGGACGCCTTTATGCACAACTGAGCCAACCCCCAAAAAATGAAAAATGAGTTAAGTGTGCCAAGTGAGAGACAATATGCATGGCCTTTATTTAAAAAATAACTGGATGTCCAAATTACACCCAGCACGCCACCTGGTGGCGCGGGAAAAAAGAATATGTAAAATCGCAAGATTGATTTATGCACAACTGGACCAACCCACACATCTATTTCTTCCATCGGCCTCACCAGTGCTCACAGTGCTCGTGATTTCACCTAAGCTAAAAACGTTACACGCATTTTACTGTAGACGTTCCACAGCTAGATCTACAGAAGATTTAGAGAATATATAATGTGCTCATTATTGTATTTTTCTAAACATTTGTTAAATTGACAATAATGTGGCTTGGTCCACTTGTGCATAAATCAAAATCTTAAAATTGATTTATGCACAATTGGACCAGCCCACACCTTTGTTTTCCAAATAATCCTCGCAGTCCCCGTGAATGCAAAAAGGTACACATATTTTTAGTATATGAACTTCAGAATAGACATACATAATATGTGATGTGCTTATTATTGTAAATTTCCCTCATATATTTGTATTTGTTTAATTTACAATACATGTGGGTTGGTCCAGTTGTGCATAAATCGAAATGGTCATTCTTATTTATGCACAACTGAACCACAGTATATATGAGGCAATGAGGCTCGAAACCGGAGGTATCCGAAGATGTGGTTATTTTGCATGGATAGAGAATGTGAATGTCGTGTGTTGGTGTAACTCAATTATTTTCTTTATTTGCTTCCTTTAATTTACAGAAGACCATTAACTTCAACTGCATTTATCTCGAAACGAATTTTTTGTGGTTGGGCCAGTTGTGCATAAAGGCATTCAGATAGCTGCAGCTATCAATATTATGACAAGCTGCATTATGTGCAGATGAACCTCTTGAGGAAGATCTGACCAAATATTGTAGTATACACTAGGGAAATAAATTCAATATAAGATATTATAATGTTATAGCAAAGTAATATTTTATATTCAATAGAATACATTGGATTTTTCAAATAATCAAAACAACCTCAATCTAGAGAAAGCATAAATTCCGACTATCAGCCACCAGGAAATATCGTTCTTTAAATAGTTTATTTTGATGCATACAAAATACTGGTGAAGCGAGGAAGTCGGAGTGCTAAGATTCTTAGTGATGCAAAGCACCCAGTCAGAATCAGAGACTATGATAAGTTCTCCTTTATCCCTTGGCAGGACCTCATCACCTTAGTTCAATAACATCTACTCAGACATTCAAGTGATAAGACCCTTTAAACCCTCACGATCCATTAAAGCATCATTTTGCATCTGTGAAGAATGACTTAATTTCCCGTTTTTTGTAACTGAAATTTTCATGGAATATTTTATGTAATAACAAAATATTTTGTTCATTTGTCACCCAATTCAAATCATCTTCATCCACTACAAGTCGAGAATTGCGACAGCAATTCGCGGCTTGTAGTGGATGAAGATGACTATGGAAAATTCAGGTTTCAAAGGGTTAATTCTATATTTACACATCGTGGATCGAATCATTTAACCCTTTAAGCGCGGGTAACGATTCTAGGCGTCAAAATCTGACGGTTATGTCACTGCCTAAATTCGATCCCCGCACCGAAAGAGTAAAAATAGTAGAATGGTCGTAGACTCATAACATAGGTATTTAAATGAAGCGAAAAGAGCTAACTTATACACTTATGCTGATTTCGAATCGAGAACAATCCTTTGGTCTCCATGGTTTATACAGAAATATTCCAGCGTTGTAAAGTGTAATACAAGGCCATTCAACGCAACCCAACATTCTGCTAATGATCTTATCGTCAATAACTAAGGTATATTTAGTCTGTTCTCCCCGACAATATTCCACAAGGTTAATGAGCCAAGTCTGCCGCAGTAGCAGTCAGTAATGATCGATGTACTTTTCCTCCTAGAAGACACATTTCGCGGAAAGCCTCCCCGTTGTATCATGCCACACTTATTGATCTTTCTTTTGTTTTTTTTCTGGTACTACCTGTGTTACGTGGCTCATGTCTGAGTTTCATATTTGATGGACGACGCCGTACTCCATTCAGCTTAACCCAATTACATCGCTGAAATATTTTTGCCAAAAACATGGAGACCAAGGATGATTTCGAAATCATCATAAATGTCTTAGTTAGCTCTTTCTGCTTAATTTGAATACCTATGTTGTATGTCTACGGTCATTATAATTTTTATAATTCTTTCAGTGCGGGGACCGTTTTTATACGTCAGAATCTGACGTCGACAGACGTCAGATTCTGACGTATAAAGACTGTCCCCGCGCTGAAAGGTTAGACTGGCAGATTATATTATATTACTTTGTAAAGTTGTAGATACCAGGTCAACACGCGATATTTACCATATTTATATTTGTATGATGTTTGCCATCAATTCAGACGCTGGGCCAGCATTAAGCCAACGTTTGATGCTCACTGGATACGTTCCTCTAATCATACGGTGCAGCGTGATCCCAATGCTCTCTTTTAGAATTATTTCCGCGTGATATTTTTTTCATTTCACCCTCTGTGATTCTTGCCAATAACCCGCTTGTATACCGTGCGCTACATGGCGATTCTCTACTTGATAAGGATGTGACTTTCAGGTACATATATCTTTAGATGCTTTAGAGTTATTATCGGTGTTGTGCGCGTACTATCGATCAGTGTGTGTCGGCTTCCCATCCACACCTGCCGTCAAATTAGCCGTCATTAGCGCCTCCATGCATTATAATATTATATCACACATCATATCTCTGTGCAGTACAGGAGGGACTTCCCGCAAAAGTGTAATCCTTGCAGACACAGCAAACACAAAACATTTGTATAACAATTATACAATGTTGGATCAACGTCGAAAACGTTGACCCGACGTTGTATAAATGTTATACAGATGTTTTGTGTTTTCTAGGAACTGTCTTTCAAGTTGCTTTAAAAACAGATAATCAAATAATCATATATATTAACTCGATGGGTTATTGTGGGGGGGGGTTTCATTTTTTTAAGTTCAGAAGATCCAATAGTCTAATAATTTCCGTTATTTTGTTAATTAAATGCTGGGAAATCACAAAAGTGAGACACAATTATTTTTTATTAAAGTAGTGTTTTCCCCCAATTTCAAAACAAATTGTGTCGAGCGAAAATGGTCGATATTTTATATAGTTGACCATCGACTTTTAGACATGAAAATAACTGGCTAGCGGCGCGTGTAATCACCAGATGTCCCCACAGACCCAAACACTGACTGCCCACCGCGTGAGGACAGAGTATTATCTACCAAGCGGTACTTCTGTGTGACTCCTCCAGAGCGTGTGACTCCTTTGTCATCAAATGATGTGTAGTTTTACGCGTGTAATACCTAAATGCAACACACGGGTCATTTAATAAATATAGCTGGTGTCATTTGAAAGTGGTTTAAATAGGTATGTTAAATGACATAATAATAGTTATGTTTAATTTTATAATGTGTTTTATTCACATACATATGTCGCAGGGGGACACGCAGGCTCGTAATAAACATACATATATGCAGAATTATGAGGTGATATAAAATAAATACATTTGAAGAATTAAACAGAAGTACACAGAACTATATTATTTCATTTTGAAGAGACAGAGTTATTTCAGAGCACAATGACACCAATATTTTCAAGAACAATACTATGCTTCTACTGGATGAAAGTTTGTATTTGCAAATAACTTACTGGGTATAGTACACCATGTCGTATCAATAATTTGAATACAGTGAAAACGTCGTTTGTTACAACGTTATGTATCCACATCACTCAAATCGTGGATTAGGTGGCGTATTAGCGTTATTCTCGATCTGCCTGATCAATTATAAAATGTTGAGGAGTTCCCGTTCACGTTAACCCTCACAGCACAGAATTTTCCTTCACCTGAAGCTGTGAATTGCTACAGCAATAATTGCCGTCTCGTAGTCACCCGATTTGATAGAATGCCCATCAGTATAATTATATCAAACGAAAGAACCATCTTACGGTGATGGATTATACCGTTTTTGGTGCTATGTAATGTGGTGTATAAATTTTCACCCACTTGAAGTTGTATCTCGCTGACGCGATCCACAACTTCAAGGGGGTGAAAATTATGGGTCGGGGAACCTTTTCCCGCTAAGTACGACTATTGTCGTTTTAAATCCGTTTTATTAGCTGATCAAATTACTGTCATTGGAAACGAAAGAATCGTTTAAACAAATGCTTGGTCTCAAATTAAACAACTATGAGTAATTTTCACCCATTTCGGTCGATCAATCAATAAAACTTCAATAGCGCCTATATCCTCAGCGGACCGAGCTCTGAAGCGTACAAATCCTTAGCGTGATCCTGTGTCATATTCGAGGCCAAAACAGGTTCGTCAACAGGGTGAGAAAGCCAGGTCAAATATGTGAGGTTTAAATAATTTCCGGAATGTTGAAATTGTTTCGGCATTACGTATGGGCACAGTCCATAAGGCTGGGCCAGATATAGAGAATGCTGTTGACCCAGTTTTTATATAAGGAACAGCGTAGATATTTAGAGCATTTCGGCTAAACAATTTTCTACTATGCGACCCACCACTTCAAATGTGTGAAAATTTAAAATATTGAATTTAGCGCTATAAGGGTTAAAGGGTTAAACTGTGAAGACGATGCGTTGCGCTTTGATCCCCAACCTCTGGGGACGTGCGTCAACAAGGGGCACGGTCATTTGATTACATCGTGTACTAGAGGCTCCTCTCAGGATCAGTACAAACCTGGATCAGGTTTCAATGCGTCCTCTATTCAAAGTCAGGCTCACAGTGCTTTCATTGTCAAGGTTATGTACGCCATACATGGCACGTTTTGACTGTAAATATTTATATTGAGCAGTGGACTGCTATATATAATACAATGCGCATTTCACCCTTTAAATGCTGTCTGCTCACAGGCATAACTGGACGAACGAACAAACCAACGAACTAACAATCGAGCTCATTAATAAATGGATTAATAAATGGATGTATGAACGAACGAACCAACGAACGAACGAACGAACGAACGAACGAACGAACGAACGAACGAACGAACGAACGAACGAACGAACGAACGAACGAACGAACGAACGAACGAACGAACGAACGAACGAGCGAACGAACGAATGAATGAATGAATGAATGAATGAATGAATGAATGAATGAATGAATGAATGAATGAATGAATGAATTATTAAATAAATAAATTAATAAATGAATAAATAAATGAATTAATTAATTATTTAATTAATTAACTAATTAATTAATTAATTAATTAATTAATTAATAATTAATTAATAAATTAATTAAATTCCAACGAACGAGCAAACGACAGAATTACCTTATGAGTTATTGAAGGGTGTTGTTATAAAGTATATATGTTACGTCAAAACAACTGACGGGTGGGGATTGCCTGAAATGTCCACGTGTTCGCCAGACACGGTCCTTAACTCTTACAACGCTGATACCGAATATATTTTTTCACTAGCACATCAAGTACTACATTTTAAACATGCTAAAGATAAAATGTGACATCAATTAGCAATATTTGAAAAGAGTTGACCTCCATTTTGTGAAATCTGAATAATTTTCACCCACTGACGCGATCCACAACTTCAAGTGGGTGAAAATTGCAATTGAATAATTTGGCGGTTAAAGGGTTAAATGGTAACAGGTAGATTGCGAAATATGAACTTTATGTGAAGAATAATGCATAAAGCTATGAAAAACAATCGATTTTAAGTCTCTGAATAAATTAAACGTTATTTAAAATTGTCGAGCCCTTAATTTCATGACTAACACACTTTAGGCCCTACTTCACTAAATTATGCTAATCAAGAAGGGTTCAGCAAATTTAAGTTTATAATGTAAGATTTAAATTATTTTTTTTTCGAATAGGTAGTGATTTCAGAAAAGGATTAATCGCCTGGTGATAATGAATACATTAGCTCAGAAATGCACCCACTTAAATATCATAAGTTCCCGTTACTAAACCGTCTACACTATATACGCAGACGGTTAGGCCTACTCTTACTGTGTATATAGGACTGTGTAAGTGATAAATATATACCACATTTAAAACTGACGTTATTACTGGACAGTGATGGGCAATGAAGGTCTTGCTGGTGTTATCTTAGTCCAACGTTTGTAATGTTGATCTCAACCGATATTTTACTTGAAAGCATTGTTTGTTCACAAAAATTATATTACAGAACAACATTGCACTATTCACCTGAGAAATCTATAATATATATTGATCTTATAGTTGGCTTATTTGTTGACCCATTTTAATCTGAGATCATTTTCAAACATAAAATGTTTTCTTTTTAAGATGACTTTTTTAAAGCTGTATAGGGGTATGCAAAATAATGAAAATAATTAAATCCATAGAAAGCATTGATCGCTGTCAGAAGTTATTATTGTTATTATTTTTATAGAATTAATGTCATATCAAATTTCGCAATAATCAAAATGATTAGACATTGCAAGAGCACATAAGATTTTATTGATTGTTTCACTCTCAACGCTGCCATAATTATTGGTCGTTTTCCATGTAGCGTTAATGGGTTATTATTTGTTTCTGTTGTTATTATCAGAAGTTTTTTTAGCAGTTACTGTGTAGCCACCGGGGAAATTATATCGTCCGCAGCGTAAAAAAGTCGCTGATCCAGTATTGATTTAATGTTGGGTTAGAATCGCAGACGGTGGTCCAACAATAAATCAACACTGGGTCAACGATATGTATTTTGTGAGAAAAAATGGGCCAATTGTACAGTATTCTACCCCTGACCAATTGTATCACCTAATCACAACCAGATATTCTGCTGTTATTTAATGCAGCTGTCACACTTTTCCGGACTGAGCAACGGACATCACCGGACAACGCCAATGCGGGCGAAAAACGTTCAAAACATATACTGGACAAAACGAATTTCTGACGGACGTAACGGATGCCGTTCTTTCCTTGTCCGTCGGGCGTAGCCGGCCAAATGTGACAGAGCCATACATATAGGAGAGTCAAACCATATAACTTAACTGGGACGATCTTGATTCAATGTGTACCAATTCAGAACTCAATATTGGCTGAGTGTTTTGTGATAGTGTAACGTACGTTTATTAGTATTTCTATGAAAGAAGCCGATTGTTTCATAATCGAATACCCCACATCGTCGCCTCGGAGCTAAAGGATCCTATCTGCCACTCTAACGAGTGTCAGATAGGATCCTTTAGCTCCGAGGCGACGACATGACTACTGCATCAATCCAACAAATTATTGTATTATATAAGCATACTTAATCCTGACAACGCTGAAATATTGTATAAACCATAGAAGCTAAAGAAGTACTTTCAATTTGAAATCACCATACATTTCTTAGTTAGCTCTTTCCGCTTCTTTTGAATACCTATGTTATGGGTATACGGCCATTAGAAATAGTTCAATTCTTTCAGTGCGGAGACAGACCTCAGATTCTGACGCATAAAGACGGTCCCCGCACTGAAAGAGTTAAGTGAACAACACATGCCAAATTAATTATGATATATACATTTAAACTTTAAATAGGAGGCCTAATTAATGGTTATGCTCTGTTTAAAAGAACATGATAATTCTTACCAGTCGACCCACTTTTAGACAAACATGTCATTACGGGGACCAACAAAGTAGACATGGTATTTTTTCTAATTAATTATATCAGGCTTCAATGTTGTGGTCAGGTTATCCAAAGAAAATTGGCATCCGCTGTTAATTACGCTTCATTAATATCTCATGCTGATGATCCATTGACTTATAAGCGGATTAAATCTAAGACACTCTTCTGTCTGCACACCAGCGTACTTTACCACAATAACTCAAAAATTTTCAATTATTTTATAAATAATACTATTGTCGGGACATTCATATTTACATTGTATTATCTTCTAAATGAAAAGGGCGGGGGCCCTGGGGTAGTGGTTAGCACCGTTGCCTTTCACGCTAGAGTTCGGGGTTCGTTTCCCGGTCTCGGCGATTTGAAAGAAACAAAAATGTTTCTTCCCCATCCACTCGTAAAACTCAATATTGTGGGGAGCCTCTGTGACCGAGAGATAGCGTGCTCGGCCTCAGACCTCTAGGGTTTGAATTTCGAATCCTGTGTCTGTAGGGCAGTATCATCTCACTCATCTGACCATCCTCAAGAAGTTATCCTGGCCCAATGTAGCCTGTATGTGCACAAAAGTGGCATCAAGCCCGATTCATTTAATTTTATTTTCTAAATGAAAATAATTGATAACACAGCGAAAACCAGTCCAGTAAGCCTTAGTTGACGTAGATAACAAAAAAAAGAGGAAATATACAACAGTTGAATGTATGCATATGCAGCTGAATCTATATGCACATATAGCTGGATTTATATAAATATACATAAAAACTGTCCTTGCTGTAACGGTAATAATAGAGACCCTGGCGAGGAGAAGGTGAGTGAAGGCAGTCATAATAACATATCATGTCATATTGACATTTGTCAGGTAACTGGGTCAAGGTCTCTGTTGTATTCACGAGTTGCCTCTCGCTTATTGGCTTCCGGGTTATATAATTGAGGTCACTTCCGTGATTGTTTTGTCTGCGTCGTCTGCATGTGGACACTGACCTGGTTCTGAGGCTTGTATCCTGGGTGTTGACGGTCCTGTTTGGTTACGGCCATATTGCCTGCTGCCAATTACATGCATTTAGCCGGCCCATTAACTCACTCTATTTCTCTGACTGTTCAATTAATCTGTGAAATACAGTATATCGGCTTAACATTGTACCAACGTCGAGATAACACGGCCTCGTCGTGGAATCTACGCCACGGACGTTTGAAGCAAAACATATTAATGTCTGCCAGCTCAGTGACCTTCAAAACGACTTAGATCTTATGGTAAATGCTCGTGGAAGTCGCACTGGTTCTTTGATGTAAACAGGTAAAGCCTTGAGAAGGAAGTTTATGGTCACCACAGAAATGTGAGCTGCACGAGGGTCGACGATCTTTCTAATTGTATTAAAGAGAACAACTCCTACATAAATCCTGCGTGGTACTCTTATCTGCTCTTTGTTGTAATCCCACTTCTCCTCGGTGTGCGACAGGCTCCGATGGCTTATTCGGTACGACTGTGGCTCGAAACTCAGAGGTGCTGGGTTCGAATCCCGGACGGGTCGTCTGTTTGACATCGTGGTTGTGCTTATGCAGTGCTCCAAACTGTTCAAAGGCTTGGAAAGTACAGTGATGTCTGTCAATCTGTGGTACTGTGCACTAGAAAGAACCCTTGAAGTCATTTCGAAAAGATCCGACTGCGGCCTTCTTTCTGCCCCAGTGCGATATTGTCATGATCGTGCAGCAAGCAATATTCACTCACTAAGGTGTATGCAATGTTGCTTTGCTCACTCAAATATGAATTCAATGTGTTGCAAAACTATTATAATATTATAAATAAAAAGTTGTCTGTCTGTGCTAGACACATGGACAGTTATAACATTATAGGGAAATATTATGTAGTTAGCTGCTGCAGTTGGTGCTAGTATCCTTGGTATAAGTGAATCTTGCTGTTTCGTGTATGTAAATGTTGTATATCAATGATGTAGCCAGCAGGGGGAAATTGAGCCAATCTAATGACGGTAATGGTCAAATCAAACAATGACGTATAATACGGTTGTTTGACTGGTAAACAACAGACCGTAAAGTGATGCACAGGGATACACTCCCAGCCATCACGAAACATTGAACCAAGGGCGGTGGGCCTGGTGCGGTGGTTAAAGCTGCCTGCTTGGAAAGTCAGAGATTGTGGGCCCGAACCCCACTCTGGTCTCCAAGTTTCAAAGAAACAAAATGTTTCTTCCCCGCTCATTCGTAAAGATTTAAGATTGTGGGTGCTCTCCGTGACCGAGAGGTAGCGTGCTTGGCCTCAGACCGCCAGGGTACTGTCTGAAGGGCAGTGTCAGCTCATTCATCTCACCATCCTCATGATATTGTCCTGGTCCAGTTCAGCCCACATGTACACAAAGGTGGCCTAAAACCCCATTCATTTCATTTACCGCGACCTACAACTTCAAGGCTAAACATGCTGATATAATCAACCACAGTTTTACATGTTTTACCATGTTTACACATGTGAAAAATTAGCATTACGCAGCTCGCATAATTATTATAACGCGGCATTCACAGTTTTAATTTTGGGTCGACGTCGAAGACGATGGGCCAACATTAAAACACCATTAGATCAATGCCTTGTGTTTGCCGGTTTCTAGCGATGTGTTTAATTGATCGTTTGCTTCGAAACCTCCTCAAATACTATTTTTTAAAATTATAGATCGACGCGATCTTTTACTTTTAAAATAGTTTTGTACTATTTAATTGAGTTTTTTTTAAGTAAGCACTGAATTACTCCTTAAACCTTACAGCGCGGCGATCGACTTTAGACGTCAGAATCTGACGTCTGAATCTGACGTCTAAAGTCGATTCCCGCACTGTAAGAGAGTCAAAATATTTATAATGGCCGTAGACCCATAACATACATGTAGGTATTCGAATGAATCGGGAAGAGCTAACTAAGACATTTATGATGATTTCAAATTGAAAAAAACCTTTGGCTTCTAAGGTTTCCATGAAAATAAATCAGCGCTTTAAGGGTTAAAGTTTTAGAGTATCGTGTTACGTGTCTTAATGTAAATATCAATGTCATGTATTCCATAGAATAATCATTTCGTCGCCTCGGAGCTAAAGGATCCTATCTGCCACTCTAACGAGTGTCAAATAGGATCCTTTAGCTCCGAGGAGACGATTTGATTGAACGATTCATGTGATTGACCTGCAAAACAATGCAGTTTGAAGTATCTAGCCGTCAAAAAAAACAAGGTATGGCTAGGGTAACGAGGCTAGACAGACGGAAGGACGGACGGATGGCGGCCGTGGCACGTGCCAGCAATATTGTAGCTCCTGACAGATAATGACCTCACTATGTTTGCCAGTGCCTGATATATTTTGTCAGTGAAGTTGCAAAATGTTTTAGCGACAAATGGTGTCTCAGAAACTTAGCAAGATATTAAGAACAATAATATTAAATACAATGTTACACAAAGACAACATTTTCACTTAAAATATTCAAAATGACCGCCTGGCGACTGTTTTTTTCAAATTTCACCCATTGGCTCGGAAATTTTGCATGATACATGGAATATTAAAATAACATAAACTGTCCTGTATTACCTGGTTATACATGGACACATTTACAGATATAAAATCAAAAATGGCCGTCTGGTCGGAGTGATTCGATTACTTTCGTCTTCGGCCAAACCAAGTCTTTCCATTTATATTTTTAAGATAATACTCTTTATTTTTAAGATAATACTCTTGTCATATACATGTACACGTGCTTGTATATTCAACTGGCCTAGAGCTAATCAATCGTGTTGATTACTTTCGCTTCCTTATTATTGTAAAACATAGGGAGTATACTAGCTATGCCTATTTATCAAGAGAAGTACATCTAATAGTATCCCTTTTGACGTCTGCGTGTGACAAACAGGTTTTGTTAATGATTTTCTGTGTAAGGTCGTGATCTTTCAAATCACAAGTAACAATAACAAGTAAATGTCATGTGTACCTAGCATAATAAGCCATCATGTTGTTTATGCGTATAGCCACACCTGGTATATTTCTCCATTTAACCCTTATGGCGCTGAAATATTCTTGTAATCACCATGGAAACCAAAGGGGTTTTTTCCAATTTGAGATCATCATAAATGTCTTAGTTAGTTATTTCTGCTTCATTTGAATACAGGTATATAGGTATATTATGGGCCTATACAGCCATTAGAAATATTTTGGTTTTTTTCAGTGTGGGGACCGTCTTTTACGTCAGAATCTGACGTCTACAGACGTCAGATTCTGACGTGTGAAGACGATCCCCGCGCTGAAAGGGTATATATTTGATGTCAGTTAAACATTTTGTACCTTTTCCTGTGGTATTCTGAATACTGCATTTAAGAAAATCACACTTCCGTAGCCTGCATATTCGTACATTGTAACAAGTTCCAGGTCTTGTCCCAAATTTTCGTTTCAAAGTGGCTAATACCTATTATATTAACTTTGGGTTAATGTGTTTGGTAATTATTTATCTTTCGCACTTCTTTCTCACTCATTGGGACAGCAAACGCTCTTGTCACCATTATTATGTTGTGGAGTGATGCAGTTCCAGTGTTATATAGGCCTACATGTCTACCTCCTCTGCTGATTAGTATGCGTTGACGGGCACGTACGTTCTAATAATTATCGGGATATCCCAAACATTTCTATTTTTCTTTTGTCGAAAAATGTCACCGATAGTTTGTCAATTATGTCTCCCAGAGCAGCATACTTTTCTTGTGAAATCTGTAACAATTACATTATCCAACCTCTGTTGGACATTCTAGTTGACTGAATGAAATCAATGAAATATTTGTCACATATAACTACACGTGTATCAGGTGTGGAAGTATAGGCTTCTCCGACGTGTGCACTTATTAAGGATCACTCTCCTCAATACATCAAGGAATAAATCGTCGCCTTGGAGTTAGAAGGTGCTAACCTGCCACTTTGTAAATACATCAAATATAAGTAACGAAGAGAATGCAAGTATGTGTGGTGTGTCTGTTGGCACAGTGTTTCTGTTCATGTAACAAGACCAGACGTTGGTGCAAAGTGCTATGCAAATGATCAGCGTCATCCTGATGTTTGCTCTGGCCCCAATCTGTCTGATAATTATCTAATATCCATCAAGCTGAAAGGTGTTTATCCGCTGGTAAGCCGTCATTAGTGTTTTACTGTCTGGTCTAGTCTTGTTCATCACCCTGTCAGCACCACACTAACAGACGTCTGCCCAGCATCTACACGGTGACTACGAGTATGAGACCTGCATCCAACGTTGTTTCTGTGATGTGTCAACGCTGGAAGCGTTGACAAATCACCGAAACAACGTTGGCTGGGAATATGTTTACAACCGATATTTATACAAAAGTTGGCATGCAGTCGAGACGTTTCTGATGAAATTATGTGACGAATGTAGGCCTATATGTTTGTAATCGCACAGTTCAAAAACAAACACGATGCACCTAATAAAATGATGTGTTCTACAACGTGCGTGTCATGTGAACATCAGTCAATAACACTAGAAATGCACATTTTGAGCTAGTCGTTTAATTATTCTAAGTAGACTCGTAACTCCACAAAGTCGATGCACCCCTATGTAAAATATGAACTACAGCAGATGATATTTTACTTTACATGTATATGGCAGTGAGTTGTGGGCATCAACTTCTACCCTTTTAGTTGGTTGAGCTCTAACATTTTTAACTTCTCATCCCTCACTTATGAGCATCAAAAGTCTTCTTTCTCAATCAATTGAGAGCATTGCCCTGTTCTGCGTTCTTCGTTGTTCAACACAGATTTCGAGCCTTTTTAAAAGTTGTTGGTCAGATAGAATTTCCAACCTCTCAGTTTCGGACTCGTGTCTTGCTTTACAAAAACACTTGAGTGTATCTTCTTGACGAATGGCATTGTCTAATGTCACCATCAAATATTCACCTGTTTTTCGTCGTCTGACATGGGAGAAGGACTTGTTTATTGCCCACTGTCCGGCTATTGGCTGGTCTAGTATGTTGATAAAAAACCTCCAGTTCAATTCAATTCAATTACCATTAATTACCGAATGTATCTTGATAATCATGTTCATTATGTTACCATATGAAATGCATTTTGTATTATATGTATAAAGTATATTATTATACCCAATGGAAGATCAACTCTCATTATTGCAACATTTTCAACTTTTCAAATTGCATTCCAAATATATGTCATTTAGCGCACATTATCAGGGCCTTGCCTAAGCGGTGTCGACCCCCCCCCCCCCTTAAAATTGGTTCACTTTTCTACCCATTGAAGCTATTATAAACGACCCCCCAGGTCTAATTCTGAATTACATAGAAATCGGAATGCATATAAAATCGATTCGATATATTTTATCCGCAATAAATACAATTTTTTATTGTTTCTTTTGCAAGTTGTTTTGACATGAATTCATGCATATATTTATAGCATTGAAATAAAACCACTTAATGAAAGCTTCCTAATAACAATACATTGCTTAGAGCTTTCTGAGAGGATACGTTTTCTCTTGTGCATTTACAGTACATTTCTACATAGACCAGACAGAGAGCACTAGTGTGTGCGGCATGCCATGTATAATCCAGCCAGTAGATGAGCACCACAGTACACCTCACTATGACCTCATATTGACCTTGGCGAACGCCAATTTCGGTCTCTCCTGCCGGTGCCAGAGATGTCCCCTTTAAGGAGAGGCAATGGATCCAAATCGCTGGCTTTTCAACGCCTGATTGCTCGGCTCTGCTCTGCAATGGGCCTTGTCCAGCATAAATCTGGCGAGGTGTGTCAGACCAGACTAAACGCTGCCCCGATAACCCCCTCGACTATCTTCTTATACCCAGCAAACACAAAACATTTGTATAACATTTGTACAATGTGGGACCAACGTCGAAGACGTTGGGCCGACGTTCTACATATGTTATACAAATGTTTCGTGTTTGCTGGGCATTCTCTTATAGCAACTAGGCTAAATCTTGGGGATATCACCAACGATATCTGCTGTTTACTACGTTATGTTGTGTAATCATATACAATGATCCATTCCATCTTGGTTGATCCACAACACTATATGGATGTAAATTATCGCATCTGAGACACCCTGGCGTAGCTCGCAAGCAAATATTTTCCCAGTTTGTGATGATTATATACAAGAAAATGTAAATATCAATCATTAAAAATGCAAAAATCAAGCAGCCAATCCTTTATGAAAGTGATAAATGAAATATTGTCGACCCCAGCCGATGGCTATCTAATCAAAATAGAAAACTATGACCAATGCACCCAAACGCCCCTTTGTAATTAGTAATATGACATTATAGAGCCTAATAAGGTTTTTTCTATTCTTTGTTAAAAGTGAGCCGGTAATATTCAGTGACTAGACATCCACCTCTAGCAGGCGTATGTACCACAAGATTGAGACTTTCATACCCTGATGCCACAGCAGATGTTGAAATTACATAGATTGACAGAAATAGGTCATTATGTTTGTTGTTTTAGTTTTCTAGTAGGGGAGATATCGAAGGAGGGTTGTAGCTGCCTTCCAGCCAAGACGACATATTAGGCCAATGTTTATATACGGTTGGCCCACCGTCTGCGACGCTAGCCCAGCATTAAACCAACATGGGGTGAATGTCTCGTGTTTGCTGGATTGTGGTCTGATCTGAGCTGGTATTGAAAACCACACGCATTGGTGTATTAAATCTTACCATTCAACCTTATTTCAGTGCTAGGTGGTTCGTCCCATTTTTTAAATTACAAGTAGCTTAAGAGCGATATTGATTAAATATTCACACTAATTATTTAACTAATAGGAAATATTTATGACGCATAATTTTGCGCGGAGCCTGCTTCATGAAAATATCAGCTGGATGGGTTTTTAATCTATAAGCATTTACAATAACTGACAGCCTTCAACAGTGTTCAATGTATTAAACTACGGGTCGGCCCAAACATAAAGTTTATTAAAGTTAAGAATATCTGGACGTTACTCTAGATCAAGTTGACCTAGTTCTACCCCTTCGTGCAGACCGGCCATGAGCCAGTAGAAGCTAGACGTATGAAGTGGTGACTAGAGAGCTGAGTGTAGCCAAACTTCAGCCCTCTGTCATGAACATCGAGGCAATCACCAGCAACCTGATCCTGCAACAACCTGAAACTTGATTCCACAGTGCTATAGCCACAAACAACGTATATAGAGGTCTACCCGATGATTTGGCAATATTACCAAAGTGGCTGACCTACATAATTATAATGTATGTTGTGTCGCCAGAGGCTCATAATAATCTGAGAAAATGAAATGAATGAGGTTTTAGGCCACCTTTGTGCACATATAGGTTAAACTGGGCCACATAATAATCTTAGATAATATAGGGTCTACGTTTGGTACCGTGATCACGCGTGTGGTAAATTTTTTATCACCAGTAGTATTTGTATTGGAAACTGATTGTATCTGAAATAATATTGTGTATTTTTAGCTGCATTTCTTTTTAGAGCGGTATTGATTCAATATAAGTATTAGGCAACAATATAGCGTAATTGCGCTTACATAAGACAAATAAATATTGGTATCAGTGATAAAAAATATATATGTAATTACATTTTCCAGAAAATAACTGTTTATCTGTTTCTAATCTATTGATCATCAAGTCTGAGCATGCGCAGGCTGTGGATGGGCTTATGTCAGTTGGGGGGGGGGGGGGTCGAATGTTTGACATCGAGGTTGAGCATAATATGCAGTGTCCCAGACTATTCAAATGCCTGCAGTGTCCAGTGGTGTCTATGAGCATACAGTCTTGCAAAATCAAATGAATCGGGCTTTAGGCCACTTTTGTGCACATACAGGCTAAATTGGGCCATATGGTCCTGCAGCCATTTCTGTGCATTGAACTGATCGTACACATTGTCATTTCTGTCCTACAAGGTTCTCATTTACACCTGAGTCCAGTGAAGCACATGAGGACACGACCATCGAAACAATGTTCCAACGGTAAGAGGGAAGAAACATGATACGTTTCTCTGAAAACCTGCCCAAAGCGGGCTTTAAGCGCGAACGGCAAGCAGCGACAATTGCAATGTGCCACGCTCTAACCATTGCGCCACGTCCCTCTCATCTAATATAATATATATTGGAAAGATGATAAGATAAAGTCATTAGTACTTTTGAACTTATGTTTATGTTCAAGGCTATCCATAGCCTTGATTTAAAAAAAACAGCGATCTGGGGAGTTAGCCCTCACATGTGGCGGGGTGGTTTGTTCTCTTGGATGCAGTTTCTAGCTGATGCCAATACGGCGAAAGCGCATTATCTCTGTTTGGGCATTTTGTATTTAGTTTATGTGATTTATTATACAACTTCATATTATACCTATTTTGATGGTGGTTGTTTTAACTACAACATTCAAATTTAAAACTCGTTAGATGTAGATATAATTATGGGAATATAAATTACAGCCGACAAAAATGTAGGTTTTTATTGTTTCACTACATTCATAAATATGAAGGTTAACCTAACACTGGTTTGATTTATATTCCCCTTATCTTTTTTGATCATGGATTTAACAAACATACTCTTGTGTTTACTTTGTAGACATTGCCAAAAATATGTAACGTCGTTGTATCAAGTATATACCCATGCAGCAAACACAAGAAATGTGTATAACATTTGTATAACGTCGGCCCAACATATTCAACGTTGGTGCCACATTGTACAAATGTTTTGGGTTTGCTGGGTAGATTCACCAGATGGCATTCCGTTAGGCTCTACAGAAGAGCTATTTCCGCGCTCTTTGAATTTAACTCATCCATTGCGATTCATAGAGAGGAGGGTATTTATTATTAGTATTGAGTACGGCGGCCGCGGATCCTTATCCTTAGATCACTGAGCTATTCAATTTAAAGTCACTTGAAGTTGTGTCTCGCTACCGCGAAACACAACTTCAAATGACTGAAAATTCATGTTATTTGTGAAATTTAAATCCCAATATATATCGGTGTTTCAAGATTGAAGGCATATTTTACTGTGAACAGCTCGTTATCAGGGGTTATACAGGTGCTAGTAAAAAACACAGATAATTTACTGTAGTCGACATCAGTGCTATAATGGTTAACCCTTTCACCGCCAAATTATTCAATTTGAATTTTCACCCACTTGAAGTTGTGTCTCGCTGACGCGATCCACAACTCAAGTGAGTGAAAATTATTCAGATTTGACAAAATGGAGGTCAACTGTTTTCAAATATTGCTGACTGATGTCGCATTTTATCTTTAACATATTTAAAAGGTGGTACTTATTGTGCTAATAATAAATGCAAACCCGAATATATGCGTCACTGGCGGTTAAAGGGTTAAGAGTTTCACATAGTGTTGATGATATTGATGTATCTACGTGGCAGTCTTTGATATGCTGAGAGATATTAGACAGAGTGAACGTCTCCTCTTACAAAGCAGTCCCCTTCTTTCATGTGCTGCCACATGTGATGACGCATGCGCAGATTGCCGCTTATGCTTAGGCGCACAATTTAGGATTTGATTTTGACATGCGCATTCACACACCCGAGTGATGAGGATATAAACCAACTCGAATCATTGTGGGGTGACATTTTGCCTGGTACTGTCTAATCAGGATCATCGGGAGAGCATCGTATTGTTACCGCGCGGCATGCATGACTCGCGCCGCATTCTCCAATATCCACACCCACTTCATATTTACGACTCGCCACTGGTCAAGCCAGACAGGGTGGGTCACTCCTAATATTCTGACCAACTCCCCTTTTAATCATAGTCTCTCCCAAGTCGCATAACTCTCTTCTTTCACTCTTGCACATTCAGGGGAGCTTGAACAACAAAAAATACGCGCAGACGAAAAAGGTAAATTACCATGGTTATTACAATTTTTGTGTCTGTCATGTCTGCTTTGTATATGCTAGTCTTCTACTTGGTGGGGTAGTTTACAGCCACACTTCTTCAGACATAAAAGAACCACTTGGACGATGTAATCTGGGCTTGTCGGCGCCAACAGGATTATGGTTTGGTCATCTCGCCGGCAAGAGGCCCGCTGGGGATTGACAAGGAAGCTGGATTTGACTAGCCAGCGTGACGTAACCAGTGAAACCCCACACGCCCCATAGTGGCCCCTCTCGTCAGCTGTAGCTCAAACTACTGACAATTAACCTTAGACGCAACAACAGTCAACTGGTATATAATAGCAGAGGTAAATGTCTACTGTATGGATCTAAACGAAAAGTCAAATATACAGTCTACAACGCATAAAGAGTGTAGAGTGACAGTAACGCTAATATAATTAAACTGTAATTAGTGCTGAAATGTGGACAAATAATGTGGTCCTAATAATTTAGTCACTATCTGCAATATAATCGTAATTAAATCAAATATTTTCCACTGTGTGCATCGTTTTCCTATTGTAATTTTCTAATTGAATGCATCATTATATCTGTTTTATCACAATGTAGGGCCTACTATATTATTTTGAAATCTCAAAAAGCACCGCTTGCAGGCACTATCTAGTGAGCCATCGCTGACCTGGAAATCATTGATGTTCACGCTATGAACCTTTTGTGATCCAAATTAATAAAAACACTTAAAATACATCACCCAGATTAAAAATTATTAGAAACTTCACTATGTCCCCATATTCCTTTTAGCCAAGGGTGAGGTTATATATATGGGTGACTGGTCATTTTCCATAGCGAAAGTAGAGCCGTCCTCCCCAAGGAGATTAAGTATGCTAGATGCAGATTCTTCTGTCACACGCGAGACCAGTTGAGAGGAGTGTTGTTGAATACACTGACCCAGCCAAGAGGTTATTGTGAGCCCTCGCCATTCTCAACTGTTCAAAAAAACAAGAACCTCTCACTATTATATTGAGAATAAATTTAATTATGTTGACAAAATAAACAGCCTGATAAGAGAACAATGAGACGGGAAATAGGCAGCATGGTAGCATGATAATGGAACGGAAAATATGCAGTATGCTAACAAAATAATGCGATGTGAAAGAGGCAGCATAGTAGCAGGAAAATGAGATGGGAAATAAGCAGCATGGTTGGTAGCAAAATAGTAAAACGGCGAATAAGGAGCAGAGCAGGGTAGCAGGCAAATAGGCAGAACAATGAGACGGGAAATAGGCAGCATTATAGCAAAACAATGTGATGGGAAATAAGCAGCAGGACTCCCGAGTGAGCGGGAAAAAAACATTTGTGTCTTTGAAACTCTGAATGCCAGAGCGGGGGGGGGGGTGGATCCCATGATCCCCAACTTCCCAAGCAGGCAGCTTTAACCACTGCACGAAGGCCACCGCCCCAAACAAGAAATAGGCAGCTTGGTATAACAACGACGAAACATAAAACATGACATCGGACCGATGAGCTGAAAATATGTTGCTTGGTTAGATGACATGCAAACGGGAAATATTTTTGTCTGATTTGGACCAATTTTATCAAGCATATAACGTCACGTAACCTTGGGCTTTATTTCTTTGTTGACATAAAATTTGTAACTCTAATGTTTAGCGTGTCTATATAACAGTTGTTTCGGGGAATCGCAATGACGAACGTTATGACCCGTCGCTCACAATAACCCGTACGAACGCCGTACCAACGATTTTCGAAAAAACATTAGGTATGCTGAATGTGGAAGCGCCTACTATAAATAAAAACAGAACTGATTGATTATTTGCTTTGATTAATGTGGCTTGAAGTTGGTCTACATGATTTATATTGGACCTTCACTGGTAATACAACAAGAACTAGACATCGATTGTGACTTTCAAAGTAACAGTAAGGTTGGCCATTGTGAATACATTTTCTTTATTCTTTCACAATTTGACATGTTTTGTCATCTTTTTTGTTTTTACTGGCTATAAGGAATGTTTACGGTAATTTGTAGGTTAATGTGTTTTCCGGGTATTCGTTTGTTGTCATGCAAAAACTATCAAAGATAGATATACCATACCAACGTGCCACTAACGTGCCTTATAAAAAACTTTGTAAAATCGTCGAGTTATCAGCAGCTGATGTGTTCAAGTGCCATAACAATCCTGAACTATCACGACAATCCTCAGGATCCTTAATTTATCCAGATCAGCGATTTCGAGCGCACTACCTGAATATCCAATAATTACTGTGATAAATTACGAATAGATAAATTTCATAGACCAATATGCTTTGAATTATTGTTAATGATGATGGTGATGCATATGATTTAAAAAGAAGGTCCTTAGTATTAACAACATATACGTTACCAAAGCCTAATTTGAATCCGTTAAAAAGGATAAGTTAAATATAATCCTAGGGCTATACTTGATAAATTTAAGCAATACCCAGCAAAGACGAGACATTGAACCGATGCTGTTTTAATGTTGAGCTAGCATCGCAGACGGTGCATAACCCATCATTGCGTCAATAGTTCGTGTTTTCTGGGTATGGGCCTATGGACCTGAGGAAATGTGGGTGTGTGGCCAAGCCTGTACAGTGTTCGTGCCAATGCTGTTAAAACTCCGTAAGAACAAATTGATGAGTCATTGCTACATGCTTACGGCCATCGTGACAAAGAACAAATCTGCGAATATCGTACTACTGCTTATAGTGTTCCTAATGCTATCGTACGTCCACCCTACGATGGTGTGGTTTCTTGTGGCAATCGTAGCGTTCTTAGACGTGTCTAAAAACTGGTTACGAACTTAAGAACGGTATACGATTTTTTTCTTACGACCGCCTTGCGAAGGCCGCTGGAAATGCTCTCAAAATTGTTGAAACGGCATTCTCCCGGGTCATTGTAAGCAGACTTTTACACGATATAACTACTGAACTGAATAAGAACACCATTATTCCCACGGTGATCGTAAGCATGCCGTAATAATTGATCAAGTTGTTATTACGGACATCTTCTGACGCTTCTGTGAACGTCGTACTAATGTAGACATTCGTACGACGCTCGTGCATGCGCCTTAAGGTGTGGGTACGGTGGACGTAAGGCGACAGTAAGGTGTTCATACAAATTAAAGTGTAACTTTAACAATTTATCAAGAAAGTTTAGCGAAACTATGTGACGCCGTACGAACGCTATTTTGTTTCAAATCTATTGGTCTTACGAACTTTTGTGACAGAAGTATTAGATAGAGGCAAATAGACTAAAATCCCTAATTATCTTTGGCCAGACACAAATCCCGTTGAATCAAAGCTGGTATAACGTCAACGACAGTGGACCAACGTTAAACCAACATTGATTCAACATCCTGTGTCTGTTACACTAAACCTACTAAAGGCTACTATCTGAGGACAGAGGGGTTATAAGAACACATTTTATAATTTAGACTGATTTTCACGTTTTAATCACTTTCATGTACTGCGCGTTTTGATCGTGATAGAAGCACTCCGATTTGTAATGATCGTAAATTCTTAGTATCAACAATATAAAACATTTGTATAACATATAACATTTCTACAATGTCATATGACATTTTATGCAATGTTGGTCCGACGTCGTGGACACCAGTACAAGGCGTGGTAAAGTGTTGGGTCAAGGTTAAGGCATATTCAGTGTATATATTTGCAAGGAACTGAGTGCGGCTTAGTTGTTAATAATTTTACAAGAATACCATTTTATCATAAGTTACAATAAACACATTCATATGTTACCATTTGTAATATTGGTTGTGTTTTCATGTCTATTTAAATAAATGTGATTCAGAAAACATGATATCTTAGACCACAACGTTTGAACTGTTGATCCAGCATTGAGTACACTTTGGGTTGTGATCACTGGTGTTTCTTGTGATGGTTGTGCAGTGAATTTGGAGTCATTCATGAGTTGGGAGCGTTCAGTTGCTGACAACAAGTCTCTCCATTATATCTTATCGCTAGATACATCTTAAGTCTTGTCGTGAGACTTTAATATGCTGAGTGAAAGAAACACGGCTCTCTCGGCATTTTCCTCGATTTCCAAGCTATAAATGCTCTGGGTTTTAGCGCTGATCTTTTTTGTCGTGTTGTTTGCAACAGAAGGCTCGTTTGTTTGACGTCTCACGTCTCCACCGAGTATATCTGTCATATAATCAGTCTCACTTGTGGAGCAGCAAGAATCCTCCGGTCCTGGGGAATCAAACGCCTGATATCGTTATTCTTCAGACCCAGACCAGGCCAAGCATTATCTGATGACCAATTCAGGTCACCATGGAATAGCCAAAATCGATTTTGATTGAAAGCGAGTGCGTCCTGTGATATTTCATGTAAACTGGGGAGTCCTCTTTGAGGCCGGCCATTCACTTAAGGTTTGTGAATTCATATTCGACTACACATAACTACCACAATGATAACAGAATTATGTGACCTAAATCTACTCGGGGTAACCTTCCCTCTAGTTTAGTCCTAATTGCTCATCAGCTATTTAATAAACAAATTCTGTATCTTTTTGTTTAGAAGGTTTTTGATTGTTTCAAAATAAAAGTAATCTTAAACATTACTTGTCGCAAATTATACAACTTGGTTTACTGATGTTCCTCTTCATTGTGTATCATCAGTTTACTGAGAATTATCTGACTCTATACACACTAGAAAAAATAGTAGTTTTTCACTGTCAAATGGTTAAGTATCAAATTATAATTTTATTTGATCGATGTTTTCACTGACCTTTGAAAATGTGATGCTCGCGTAAACCAATGTCAATTATTGCATTTTAATTTGTTAATAATTTATTAGAAAAGATATGTGAAAATGTTGTTTATTATAGAACTGTTTTTTTGTGATACTTTGGTATGCAAACTGTCTCTTCGTGACCTTCACTTGCAGAGTATCTATTGGTTTATCTCATCTACACTTGAAGTGCTAAATGACTCAATAGAATCAGCCTACTCGCCCTAGCAATTTGAAGACGGTTTTTTTATTTACACCAGAGCTCCTATATAATTACGGCAACTCTACTATGAATAGTAATGGTAGAATATTCAGGGTTACTTATTTCTGAACCTTATTTTCCAAGGTCACTAAGCCATGCCTGACTCGTCCCGTGGGTCCTATAATGCGATCGGGATCCTGCCTTGGTGAATGATCCACAGAAGATATTAGAGCTCTCCACATTCTTGACGGGCGTAGTAAAATTCATAGCAAACTGGGCCTGAATATTTAACCGAAACCTGCAGATGTTTGGTGCTTATTTATGAAGCTGTTCAAACATTTTCAGCCATCCATCTTGCATGTCTGCTTGGGAATTTTTGTATCCTTAAAATTAGTTAATATTTTGTCCCTCTGATCATAATTATGATCAATATCCCAAAATTCTATGAAAATGACAATTATTTTTGGATCACAAATTATTTCAATATAAACACACAACAATAGATGCATTAGTTTAAATGTGTGAATCGTCATGATTCTCTGAGTAATCATTGTGAGCGCACAATACAATGGCACGCATGCGCAACATAGTCAACGTCTACAGGAGTGGGGTCAGCCGCAATGTAATAAACTATGGTCCAGTGATGCATAGAGACCCAGCTGTTTTAAGTTTGACAATCGATTGCATAATGTAAAAAGAAACGCTACAATGAAAACGTGTGTATGCATAGGAAAATCTCAAATTGTTTTGTTTCATTGTTGATTTGTTTATACAATTTTAAACAAAGTATTGTGTTATAGAGACGTATGTTCAGCAGACAATCGTGCTTGAATTGTGTTCAAACTCAAACTAATAACGATTTGCATTGTTCCTGGAAAATAATACCACGGGATCTAGCACCAATCGTTTGTCCCCATTAACTGGAAGTGCACGCACAACGTAACGGCAAGATTCCTGTCGATAAATGACATGTCTTTAAAACATTAAAACTGTACCGACTTGTTATCAAGGACTGGTCAGGGAAAAAATACGATTGGCGATAGTAGGGACATTGGATTTTAATTTATTGTAAAATTAACCTGTAAATAATCTAGACGTACAAACTGCAAATATACTGATAACACTACATGTGAAATAATATAACGATTTGTTCTTGCCATTGTTCTTGCATATTTGGAACGTGATCTCTAGCCAGCATGGGGTTAGCCTATCATTACACTTGTAGTTATTGAGCAGATCAGATACGGCACATAGTCGTCTCGTGGATTATTCTCATAATCGTTTTGAACCCAGCACTGAATCCGTTTTATGTCACTTCCAAAGTGTTTCCAAGGAATTACTTTTTAAGCGCCACAGTTGAACAACGCACGATTTGCATCTCTGCGGCCAAATTCTGTAATTATAAATATAAGATAGTGACCAAGTATCAAAAAACTAGCTTTGTCACAGACTCCTATTTCTAGCGCCCAAATCTGTCTTTAAACTTGATTTTTCACTTTTTAATTCAGGAATTTAGTTTTCTATGATTTTCATAAAAAATACGATTTACGAGTTATTCGTCACGCCCAATTTGATAGATATATTGAACAATTGAACAACCAGGATGTTTGTGGTGCTATTATTTTTATTTCGCGTAAATTGTCGATTTACTAACATCAATAAATTGGAAAATAATGTGAATGTGTGATTTTGGTAAACACACTTGGAGGCTATCTTAATGACTACCTGCGCATTTATGTATCTCCAGGGTAACTGCCTTGGAGCTGTTTAAATCCAAAGAACACATTTAATAATGAAAAATAAAAAATAAATTTTATTATCGGTCTAAAACATTTTAAGTGAATCGCCATCTGCAATTGGCGTAACGAAAAAAGGCACCAAAGCAATTAGCGATGTATGTTAGTGTGTCTGCGATGCAGAGGCAGCCTATAGAATGATGCGTTGTAACCCTTACGCTGCTAAATTATCTGTCTCTATTTTTTGTCATTCGAAGCTGGAATTGATGACGCAATTTCCAGCTTCGAAAGACGACGAATCTTTGTATTTATGAAAAATAGGCACCGCATAAAATTAATTATTTGATTAACTGGGCATCTGTTCCAAACTATTTTATCAATTTCAATGTCATTTAACCTATAGCTCAACATTTGCTTGACACCGTATGCTGTAGATCTGGTAATTTTCGCGTGGTTCGATTTTCTTGAATTTGTGTTTTGGAGACTTTTTCGTCTAGAATTCGAGTATTATCAATTTCGATGATAATAATGCTACACGTATTAGATTTATTATTTTCGCGAGAATATTACCAGATCTACAGTATACGGCAGTTTACCCCTTACAGTGCGGGGATCGACTTTAGTCGTCAGAATCTGACGTCAACAGACGTCAGATTCTGACGACTAATGTCGTTCCCCGCACTGTAAGAGTTAACATATTTATAATGGCCGTAGACCCATGACATAGGTATTCAAATGAATCAGAAAGAGCCAGCTAAGACATTTATGATGATTTAAATCGAAAAAAAACCTTTGTTCTCCATGATGTTCATAAAATAATTCAGCGCTTTAAGGTTTAAGGGGTTATTCATTCAGGTGATCAGCCACGTGCTTTTTATTTCGTTTATATATGTTTTAAATAATTTAATATGCTGAAGTTCTGGTTGACTCGTACTCGCCGTCATGGACGCATCAGTGGCCACCAGAGGCCACTTCCTGTTGACGAGGGTTGTGCCCTGCGCACCAGCGCCCGGGCCAGTGACAGTTTCCGGCAGAATTGCAGCTATAGGCTGGTTTACGACAACAGGACGACCGCATTGTTAGCCGCACGGTGATAGATAGCCCAGGAAAGGCCGGCCCAGCCCAAGCAAACGGCGCACATTAAACACATCACGTGAATGTAGGCCCGGCGTCCCAGACGCAGGGCCTGCATTCACGTAATGGTGGGGATGTGTGGGTGATGCGGAGAGGACCGCACCATTCAGTCTACCAGTAAACACAAAACATCTGTATAACCTTTGTACAACGCCGGACCAACGTCGGAGACGTTTGGCCGACGTTGTACATATGCTATACAGATGTTTTGTGTTTGCTGGGAGCTGATCTCCACCCACATGGCAGGCCGTGAATTGCAGACGATCCGGTATGCTTGTTCATCGTCCTGTCCGTGTTCCATGTCACCTCTAACAGGCTAGTCTGGATCCACCCCCCCCCCCCCTCCACCTGACATATCACACCCAGCACCTGCCCTTAGCCCGTGTGTCATACACTCTGCCCCTCAGGCCTGGCAAGGCCTACCACCAGAACATGTCCTCTGGCCCTGTCATCAAACACGGTCTCTCTCAGGTTCGTGCCCCCCCCCCCTCATCCCACAGGATCAGTCCCGCAGACGCAGTATCCCGATCCCGGCCCTGCCACAGTCCCTGTCTCTTAAACCCTTTAACGCCATATATTGCCAATGACTTACATATAGGTAATACAAAATTCTGCTTTCTCATGTTAATGAAAATGAAATGAAATTAATTGGGTTTTAGGCCACCTTTGTGCACATTTTGGCTAAACTGGACCAGGAGGACCCTGGCGGTCACGGTAGATGCCGACAATATTAAATATTTACGAGGGAGAGGGGAAGAAACATTTTGGGTTTTTTTTGAAACTTGAAGGCCTGAGTAGGGTTCGAACCCGCGATCTCTGACTTTCAAAGCAGGCAGCATTAACAACTGCTTAAGTCAGCTAGCGCCGAGTTTTCATATTATATAGTATATTTACTTGGTGTATTAACTTGATTTTGGAAACAGTCATCCATACACATTAAAAATGTCAAGTCACTGAAAAATACATCGATCTAATCACATTTGTTTTTAAAATATAATAATCCATTATGAACATTATTGGAACATAACCTAACAAAAACAAAAACTTTGTATAACATTTATACAACGCCGGCCCAACGTTTTCGACGTTGGTCCAACATTGTATAAATGTTAAACAAATGTTCTGTGTTTGCTGGGAAGGTATAGGATACTACTAACTTTAGATATAAAGCTGTTTTTGGCGTAACGTTTGCACATCTTCTCCATTGTATCTGGGCATATTTAAATTCAGTCAGGCCATCAAGGTCTATCAGACACAATCCAATGAAGGTTTGCCTTGCGATCCTCCATTATATGTGGTCTTATAATATTAATAGGAGTGTCTGGGTTGAGGAGCTCATACGGTAAATGATTCACGTTATTCCCTGGATCATATTCGTGCTTGTCTGGATCCACCAAGGCGCTCATGGGGCATGCTTATGTAATATTGGCCATCTTTAGGGAAATAATTGTGCTGTTTTTCCTCAGCTGTTCTCCATAATTGTCAGTACCAAGGGAATCGCGATGAGTAATGAATAGAGAAGCTGTCTTCCTCAACTGCCATTGTGGGAGATATGTTCAGAAAGGCGTACGCGCGTTGTTTTCGTGATAAAACAATCTAACCATGTATAAACTTACCTCGCATTTCTCCTAGCTACATGTATACATATAACCGGACAATTCTGTGATGGTTCAAATTTCATGATGGCTGCATTGTTTTTTTATATATACATTATCGCTTTTACTTTGTCATATAATTGATGTAACACATCAGATAAAACGTATCTTGGTTATAGGCCTAAGCGTCTCCCCAAATAACTTGATTATATTATGTGTTCCAACAGCATGCAGGGAAACATCATTAACTCAATCTTGGAGTATCGCAGTCCTTGTATCCCATACCTCGGAATTCCATCTAAACACAAAGTATTATTGCACAAATGACTACAGACAACTGCCTGAATATTTACATATACACACAAGACCATAGGGGGGTATTAGCCCAGATTTGTACTTACGTACGGCGTCGTGAGGAAATTTTAACTTGTCAACTATACCCCTGTCAAATTAGGACCATTCCACAAGCCTGTCCAGATTATACATATAGTTGGTGGACGTAGGCTCCACCTTCTTTTCCAATATGCTGATGCGGAAGATCTCTGGGCCCGTATTCTCGTACAAGTTACGATATATCGTAGGCTTCTGATTGGTCTAGATGGCCATCTCGACCAATCAGAAGCCTACGATATATCGTAGCTTGTACGAGAATACGGACCCTGGGCTGCGTATTTTATACGGAGACGGTGAAGTTGACATGGCTCGGGACTCGGCCAATTACAGGAAGATGTCTTGTCAGGTTTACTTCTGGTCGCCCATCAACACATATGAAAGCTAACTGGGTAATTTCCGTCCAGGAAATTGTCCCGTATGTCCCGCACGCAGGACCACGCATGTGCAGGGATCATCGTCCGGTGGCCTCCCCGTCCTGTAACCGTGTCTGGTGTGGCCGATCCTGTGTACAGTCCACGGACTCTCAATCCCATTCAAATACCAGCACTTCACCAACTTTATAATTACATAACAGTGTAATAATATTGATGTTTCCGTTTTCGATACGTTAACCCTTAAAGCGCTGAAATATTTTTATATACATCAAGAGACCAAAGGGTTATTTTCAATTTGAAATCATCTTAAATGTCTTAGTTAGCTCTTTCAACTTCATTTGAATACCTTTGTTATGGGTCTATAAATATTTCAATTCTTTCAGTGCGGGGACCTTGTTAATACGTCGGAATCTGACGTCTGTAGACGTCAGATTCTGACGTATAAACACGGTCCCCGCGCTGAAAGGGTTAATATATAAAAAATATCATTTCAGATTTATTCATTAGGCCTAATTGGCAGATATAATCTTCTCGTTAACGTGACACATTTTCTATATAGTCACATTACATATGGCGTATAAAGCTTTATCAACGAGATAGGATGTCCTCTTAACCAAATAGAGAATACATTTTTCTCTGTGACATTAAATAATTATTTCATAGTGCACGCATGATTAATTTACTTTACTCTTTTTATCCAAGAAGCGTGGTCTTTATTGTTGTATTGATCATTTACAACGCCATCCTCTCACCATCTCTCATCTAAAAAGTATAATTTATGTTTTATTCTAATCAGTTGTTTTTCTTCAACATATTGTTTTTATTAATTGGAATAGATGCCATTCCCACCTAACAAGCACGGGGCGTTTATGAAATGTTGTACAACGTATATCCTAGTAAACATGGGACATCGACCCAATGCTGTTTTAAGGTTGGAACAATGTCTGCGGCGGTGGCCCAGCATAAAAACAACATCGGGTCAATACCTCGTGTTTTGCTGTTGTAGTAGGCGGTTTTCCTGACACGTACCCAGCAAACATGAGATGTTGGCCCAAATAAAAGTTGGTTTGATGTTGGCCCACCAACGTTGGGCCAACGTCTCATGTTTCCTGACAGTGGTGTCTGCTATCTGAAACCATCATATTAACAGCGACACAGCTGGCAGGGCCTTGAATAACAGTTTTATCATATTGATAAACTAACGTTACATGACATTATCAGCGGGCGGTTATTATAATACACCGATTACAGCACATGGTAATTCACCAGGTAACGACATAGCTATAATCTGTCTTTATTAATAGCGATCGGCGGTGATATGCATAACCTTCATATCCAGTAATAATTCACCTGTTTATTTGACTTCCAGTTAAAAACATGCAAAAGTGGTACATTATAATTATTATTATAATTTTTTGAACATGTTATTAACTTTGGTTGACGGGAACAGGTTGAGACGACCTCTACAATGCCTGTCAAACATATAAGTGAATTAAAATTATAGAATAAAATAATATCCATTGTTTAAAATAGCAATAGCAATTTAAAAATGTACATAGTATAGATTATAAAGTTGACTATTTGTACACATAAAATAAAATAACCGACAATTGCCTGTCATCTGTTTCCCGCACCAAAACCAGAGATAAAATAGCTACACTGTGCTCTACACCGTGTAGCAAAAAAAGACACTCTGGAAAGCGTAGAAACCTAATTAAAACCTCTAAATGCTTTAGTTGTCTATTATATCAAAGGACATACAACTAGGATATGTGGAAAGGAAAAGCAGTAAAAACTTATGGCACTCTTAATTTTAACATAGGCCTACATACATCCCTAAATAAAAGTGATACTATAAACCTAGAATACATCTACTGACGTCAGCTCATATAGCCGTCGCGCAGCCGAAAGATGCTGAGTAGTACCACATATGCAATTTTAGACTGGAGGAAAAACAATCCTGAGTTAGTGTGTTTATTGATTGTATATAAGTAGGCCTGTGTCAATGGTGTGTTCAAGAGCCTGCTGAGTCTGTTATTAAATTTCATTTTCGTCTTTTTACATATATTTGGTTTTCAACATTGTATTTCGTCTTCCAATCAAGTGTACATTCTTAAATCTTATTAACACGATGTTTTTCACGTATACTATAGATGATATTGTGTATGAACGTGCATCACTTTAATGTACATATTTAATGTCATCATCATCGCGGGGCGGGGACCTTGGTGCAGTAGTTAAAGCTGCCTGCTTGGAAAGTCGGAGATCGCGGGTTCGAACCCTACTCTTGCCTTCAAGTTTTAAATAAATAAATGTGTCTTCCCCGCTTACTTCGTGACCGAGAGGTAGCGTATTGAGCCTCAGACCGCTATGGCCCGAATTTCGAATCCTGTGTCTGGAGGGCAGTGTCATCTCACCATACTCAGGAGGGTTTCCTCCTGGCCCAGCTTAGCCTATATGTACACAAAGATGGCCTAAAACCCCATTCATTTCATTTCATCATTATGGCAGTGTCCATTCAATATCCATGAACTAAAATTTTATAAAGGACGTATTACCCATCACACTGTTCACTTACCATCGCCTGCAGCATGATCTGCTCCCAGTTGATAACGCACGCCATTGTATTATTGTTCACCTACCAGTGTGTCGTGAAACTGAGACTCAATGCTGGGCCAACGTCGTGAAAGTGTCCCAGCGTTGAGCCAACGGCGTGAGGTGATGCCCCCTGATCTATCTACTGATAAATGGTATCGTTAACACACCACTACAATGAGATCTATAATACAAGGTCATCTTTTAATTCTCGACAGACTGTCTTTATCAGATATTGCCGAACAAACAGATGCGACTGGGCCCATATTCCCGTACGAGTTACGATATATCGTAGGCGTCCGATTGGTCGAGATTGACATCTCGACCAATCCGGAGCCTACGATATATCGTAACTTGTACGAGAAGGCGGACCCTGCTGAGCCATTATTCTCTTGTCGTTTCAAATACAACCCTCAGGCTTCTGATTGGTCCAGATCGCGATCCCGACCAATCAGATTTTTGTGATCATGTCAAGCTGATGTGGAACACATTCATCAATGCAGAGTTACCTTCCCCTATCTTCTGTTTGTCTGACCTTCATCACTGTATATTAAATATTAGCATAGTATTACCATCTAAAATGGAATGTCAATATATTTTCATCAAACAAAGAAATAGCTTGAGAATTAATTGGCGTAATAATTGAATTATACTATGTTAAAGTTACATTTACCCGCATGTTTAATTTCAGTGAGAAACATAAGGTCATTGCTCCAGGATGGAAATTAGTACCTAATGCAAAATTACACAATTTACGTAAATGTACTATTAACATGCTCGAGGTCATAGTACATCAAACCGCCTATAATTTGATATTCTAAATGATCTTACCTAATAATTGATTGTATAATTTATTAATTGTAATATGTAATGTTCTAAGATGTCCTTACCAAACCTTTGCATTTTCACTCACTCGTTTTAAAATAATAAAAAAAAGGATTTTCGATTTTTCATTATCATCTTAATCACTAGTTTTTAAATAAAAATGGTAAGTTAGAGTTACGCCCTTTAATGGTATATGTACATAATGTACTTCAATCACTGATTTGAGAATATACATGTACGATGTGTTTTAGGAGGGGAGACATTTAAATTGGTGTATTACAAAATATTAGGAAGGACGTCTATTGCGGATATTGATTGTTTCCTCGGGTTAGGGGGTCCATTCGTTTATCCACTTGTCTGTTTGTTTATTAATTAGATCTGCGGCATGTCAGACAATTCCAAGACAGGTTCACCATGGCAGAGGCTCAGCAAGAATTGTCAGTCTCAAAGAAGCACCGTGTATGCGTATGCCCTAAGAATATAGAATGGCGCAGAGCCTTGTGTCTTTGACCATGTCAGTTTTAACTGGTTCATTGTGATACAGTGAGCCAGTAAACACAAAACATTTGTATAACATTTATACAACGTCGGCCCAACGTCTTCGACGTTGGGCCGACGTTGTGTAAATGTTATACAAATGTTTTGTGTTTGCTGGGGAGCCCTACACATGAGAGCGACCAGCTCACATGATGATAGTCTGGTGGCTGAGCCTCCTACATAATGCTTTCGTGTGATGGTGCGCGACATTTCGCTAGATCTTTTCAGCAGACTAGTGTGGCGTCTGTGCGGTATGTCATGGGGAGTTTGGTGGCCTGGTCATTCCGGGTAGTATAAAACAACACTTCGGGTTTGATTGTTCTCTGAAGAGAGCGTTGCTCTAGAGAAAGTCTTGCATGGAATTTACATTGATCAACGAAAACATTTCTTGCAGGAGTATAATACTGAAATCCTCTTGCTATGCTTTTTCCAGAGCGTTGCAGGAGTACGCCCGTATTCCAGCAAGGCTGTGGCTGTACCCGTTCACTGATCAGTACGGCCTATATGGTTACTTGCAGGAAGACCATTTTTGCAGCAACACTTCATCTGTACATTTCCTTCTACTATGTATGTATACCGTTACATCGAGCTCTGCGGCAAATCTTGCTGACTCGATGGCTCATGCGATTCGGTTGTGGCTCATTACTTGGAGATACCAGATCATAGACCGGGAGTTTCTCATCGTGGTTGTATCATGCGGTGCTCCAAACTGCTCAAATACCGGCTGGGCTATACACTACAGTATAAAGCACGTTTTGAAAGTCATTCGATAAGAGAATGTGGATGAAGCGACGTAAATTAAAATTGCTTGCTGTGTCTCTTTCCTGATGAGAGCGTTGCTGTGGAGCTTTTGCGGGTCTGTTGGCAGTACTCCACAACAACGCTTAAATATCGTGCAACAGTGCTGCAACAACGTGCAAGAGCCTTACAGCAACGGTCCGATCTCTTTGAGGAATTCTGCTATAATGATGCAGCGGAGCCTGCCTGTACCAGGCCAGATCTGGCTGACGCCCAGCAATCACAAAACATTTTTATAACATTTGTACAACGTCAGCCCAACGTCTTCGACGTCGGTCCAATATTGTACAAATGTTATAAAAATATCTTGTTTGCTGGGGCTGGCACCGTCTGTCTACCCCGGGGACTGAGATCCGTGCGACCTCGGACCGGTTGTCTAAAGCCAACCCTTGCCCACTAACTGCCACATTGCTGAATAATTAGGGATTAACTGGCTTGGCCTGCGTTTCCACAAATAAACGATTACTTTTCAAGGCTAGTCATTGGCAGAGCGGAGAACATACGCTGACTGGAGCGCGGCATTAACGTCCGTTTAGTCGGTGACTGGACCCTGCATGTGAACATTGCGGACTGACAGGCGCACGCCACATCACAGAGAAATGCTCAACAAGTCTTAACCTTCTGGACGCTAGATGTGTTTGGATACCTAGATAGACAAGCACAGATAAAAAACGCATTAGTATGATGTTGATGTCAGACGTGTTATAATTATATACGGCACATCAAAACATTAGTTGTCATATACCCGTTACAAATGCATGTTTAAAGTCGATGTTATTGATGTTATTATACAAATTTGAAAAAAAGATTCGTCGTCTTTTCGTTTTGAGAAAATTTCAAAAGTTTCGTCGGCTTTTCGTTTTAAGAAAAATTAAATTTGGCCAATCTGCTTGTAATACTTTCGCCGGCACGGGAAGTAGCATCATTTTACAGAACATTCTGGCAGGGTGGGCAATTATGTGTGGGCATTATGTGGTTAACTAATTTAAAGAGGATAACTAATCATGAACGGAGATCTGCGGCAAGGAGAGGTTAACTTGGAAATGGCTAGCGTTCTACAAATTGGCCTGATCACGACAGAAGGAGCGGTGCGTCCTGAGAGTGTACAGGACTAAGCCGCCCCTGATCCAGATGAGGCATTGCTCAGGTCCGTCACTCCATGCCTGCACCAGGATTAACCCCGTCATCCCTACACTCAACAACTCAATATGCTACAACTCTCAATGCACGTCATGTGGCGTCACCAGACTACAATCAACCCAGTAAACACTAAACATTTGTATAACATTTGTACAATGTTGGACCAACGTCGAAGACGTTGGGCCGACGTTGTACAAATGTTATACAAATGTTTCGTGTTTGCTAGGAACATGCTCCAGTAAATACATTACATAAATACAGGATGTCACATTGTTAAAATAAATTTAAAAGTCGTTCCACTTGATCAATTGGCACCAGTTTATGTTTGCAACTCTAATTTATGTGTGCCCAGTTAACAGTACTTTCTAAATGTCATTGTATATCAGAAAGTGTTACACATCTTCACAATCTACATGTTCCAACTAACTGTCATATTACATGATAGTGTCATAAAACCAACATTCAACATGTTAATATATTTGCTAACTAATTACACAATGCAGTTTAAAATCACCACGTTCCATCTGGCCTTTTACACGGTATGGTGCCGCCTGCGTTTTAAAAACGGCATGTACGCGTGGTGTGTAGGCCTACACGCCATGTAGCCTACGTGAAGTTTTTAGACGTCATCCTGAAAGGCCAGCAAACACGGGGTATAGTTCCAATACCTGATCAATGTTGGTCCTTTGTAATAGATGCTGGCCCAACATTGACCCAGCATTGCTGGCAGGTAGTTTGTCAAGGCGTTATTTTATCACCGCGCGTGACGTTATACATAAAGACACCGTTTTCATTTGCGTGGCACGCTCGTTTTATTGCCTGCTGGCGTCTCGTTATTCACATTAAAACTTGTGTGATAAAAAACTATACGTTTTATTTCGCCGACTCCGCGAAGAAACTGCGCGTCTAAATGAATCACCAATGGAGAAGTAGCGATGTTTTTTTCATTTCACAAAAAAATGAAATATGTCATTTAAAAGGATCTATTTCGAAAAAGGAAAAACGCCTAGTGTTTTAAGTCAACCGTGGGAGTATGTATCCGCAACACAATTTGTATGGGTCTGCAATGGTTTAATCGCAATGTATTGTATGGCAAGCTAAATAAGGACACGCTACATATTTAGCTGGCTTACTGGCACTAATACTGACGACTGATGGCCAGGGGACTCTCAGATAGCATTTACTTTCATTAGATTATTACGTACTCCTCCACGAATAAAATACAAGAACAACCCTGTATTAGTCAACTGAACATATTATTACCATCATTTTTATACTGACTTTCTGTTTCCCAGCAAAAACATAGCATTTGTATAACATTTGTACAGCATCGGCCAGTATTGTACAAATGTTATACAAATGTTTTGTGTTCACTGGGTTGTTAGGTGGATGGATTCCTTTACAACGTAAATACTTCTGATTTATTTTTTTCTAATATAGATCTATTGTCAAAACAGATCCATAAATGAGAGGTGCAGAAGACAGGAAGGGATGGTGATAATTAAAATGACTACTCAGCATAGGTTGTGTATTTTGAGGGTGAGTCTTTGTGAGTGGGAGGCGAGGACGGCTGAGTGTGCGGGTATTAGTGCTTCCCACGTGTACACCATCCTCGTTTGTCAGACGTACTGCGGCCTAAACAAGACTTAGAAGTGGCACGCACAAAAAACTATTTGCTTATTGTGTGATTTGTCAACCGTCGGGGCTTTCACTGGCTGCTCAGCAGGATTGTGTTTAGAAGGGTACGGATCCGGGGACGGATACGAGCCCGGACCAAAGACAGCACTCCTGTCAGGGTCTACCTTGTGATAAACGGCCCGCCGCCGGTTTGGTAACAAATAAAACCATATGGTTTTTCAAAACCATACATTAGTTGAGCATTGTGACCACGGTCATCGATGACATATTTTTGGTTAGAGGTGGCTGGGTGTTCTTTTGAGATGACATCAGTCGAACATTATAACCACGATGATATGTTGTTTGGTTAGTGGTAGTTGAGGCGTATTTTTGAGATGGCATCAGTTCAGCATTATGACCACGATGACATGTTGTTTGGTTAGTGGTAGTTGAGGCGTTGTTTTTGAGATGGCATCAGTTGAGCACTATGACCACGATGACATGTTGTTTGGTTAGTGGTAGTTTAGGCGTATTTTTGAGATGGCATCACTTCAGCATTACGACCACGCTGACATGTTGTTTGGTTAGTGGTAGTTTAGACGTATTTTTGAGATGGCATCAGTTGAGCATTACGACCACGCTGACATGTTGTTTGGTTAGTGGTAGTTTAGGCGTATTTTTGAGATGGCATCAGTTCAGCATTATGACCACGATGACATGTTGTTTGGTGAGTTGTAGTTGAGGCGTTGTTTTTGAGATGGCATCAGTTGAGCATTATGACCACGATGACATGTTGTTTGGTTAGTGGTGGTTGAGGCGTTATTTTTGAGATGGCATCACTTCAGCATTACGACCACGATGACATGTTGTTTGGTTAGTGGTAGGTGAGGCGTATTTTTGAGATGGCATCAGTTCAGCATTATGACCACGATGACATGTTGTTTGGTGAGTGGTAGTTGAGGCGTTGTTTTTGAGATGCCACCAGTTGAGCATTATGACCACGATGACATGTTGTTTGGTTAGTGGTGGGTGAGGCGTTATTTTTGAGATAGCATCACTTCAGCATTACGACCACGATGACATGTTGTTTGGTGAGTGGTAGTTGAGGCGTTGTTTTTGAGATGGCATCAGTTGAGCATTATGACCACGATGACATGTTGTTTGGTTAGTGGTGGTTGAGGCGTTATTTTTGAGATGGCATCACTTCAGCATTACGACCACGATGACATGTTGTTTGGTTAGTGGTAGTTTAGGCGTATTTTTGAGATGGCATCACTTCAGCATTACGACCACGCTGACATGTTGTTTGGTTAGTGGTAGTTTAGGCGTATTTTTGAGATGGCATCAGTTCAGCATTATGACCACGATGTCATGTTGTTTGGTGAGTGGTAGTTGAGGCGTTGTTTTTGAGATGGCATCAGTTGAGCATTATGACCACGATGACATGTTGTTTGGTTAGTGGTGGTTGAGGCGTTATTTTTGAGATGGCATCACTTCAACATTACGACCACGATGACATGTTGTTTGGTTAGTGGTAGGTGAGGCGTATTTTTGAGATGGCATCAGTTCAGCATTATGACCACGATGACATGTTGTTTGGTGAGTGGTAGTTGAGGCGTTGTTTTTGAGATGGCATAAGTTGAGCATTATGACCACGATGACATGTTGTTTGGTTAGTGGTGGTTGAGGCGTTGTTTTTGAGATGGCATCAGTTCAGCATTATGACCACGATGACATGTTGTTTGGTTAGTGGTAGTTGAGGCGTTGTTTTTGAGATGGCATCAGTTGCGCATTATGACCACGATGACATGTTGTTTGGTTAGTGGTAGTTGAGGCGTTGTTTTTGAGATGGCATCAGTTGAGCATTATGACCACGATGACATGTTGTTTGGTTAGTGGTAGTTGAGGCGTTGTTTTTGAGATGGCATCAGTTGAGCATTATGACCACGATGACATGTTGTTTGGTTAGTGGTAGTTGAGGCGTTGTTTTTGAGATGGCATCAGTTGAGCATTATGACCACGATGACATGTTGGTTGGTTAGTGGTGGTTGAGGCGTTATTTTTGAGATGGCATCACTTCAGCATCACGACCACGATGACATGTTGTTTGGTTAGTGGTAGTTGAGGCGTATTTTTGAGATGGCATCAGTTCAGCATTATGACCACGATGACATGTTGTTTGGTTAGTGGTAGTTGAGGCGTTGTTTTTGAGATGGCATCAGTTGAGCATTATGACCACGATGACATGTTGTTTGGTTAGTGATGGTTGAGGCGTTGTTTTTGAGATGGCATCAGCTCAGCATTATGACCACGGTGACATGTTGTTTGGTTAGTGGTGGTTGAGGCGTTGTTTTTGAGATGGCATCAGCTCAGCATTATGACCACGGTGACATGTTGTTTGGTTAGTGGTAGTTGAGGCGTTGTTTTTTAGATGGCATCAGTTCAGCATTATGACCACAGTGACATGTTGTTAGGTTAGAGGTAGTTGAGGCTTTGTTTTGTAAATGCCATCAGCTGAGCAATATGACAGCGATGACATGTTGCCGTCTACCACTGTCCCCTCCATCTCGTCTGTTCACGTTCAAACCGCGTGTATTATGCATGCAGCCAAGACTTTGTGGTCTGAGTGCGCGCTTCTTCAGTCCTCATAATGCCATTACACCCAGTGATCACTTGGCTGTCTCTTCTTATGGCCCAGTGATAATGATTTCAAGCATAACCCAGCATTACCCCGATATTGGTCTAACATCTGGCACATCAGCCTGATGTTAGAGATAATGCTTGCAGACACATTGAAGTCTGAATTCCTGTTTCTAGGATTACTGCTACCAGCCAAAATCAATCCGTGACACGATAGACTATGAAAAGCATCAAGCTCTGATACAACTTCTACATACGGCACATAATTTGTGTACATGTATATATAACTATAATTACACAGATACCATGAACTAAACTATAATAGTTAGTATATTAAATAACGACTATAATAGTTAACATATTATATAACGTCTAATTATTTTTCTAAACAATCTAAATCACTAAATATTAATCGTGTATTGTGAAGATTTTGGCATATGATCACTATCTCTTCTTCAAAATATATAAACGTGTATTGAACTACAACTAAATCGATGTTGATGGAAGTAAAATCTATTACAAATAAATCACTAGAAAGTAAATCCGCAAATCTGGTGTTCTGTTTGTGCATTTGAGTCTCCATTCACTAATGACTGTTGGCCACACAGGCTATTGAGTACTTAGTATTAATGTATTTGAGGTCAACATCTACAAACAGCAAAATGTACATACATGAATACTTGAGCACATAATTATTTGCTATGGAATGACTGTATGAATAGATTATCGCAATGGATATATTCTAGGATGAATCACTGCACAATCGTCAAATCACATAACATATTCTTTATAGTTAGACATTGTGTTGTATAAGTCGATATATTTTCTTTCTGTCGATTTCAATAAAATATTATAGGAAACTTCAGATCAAATAGAAAAAGCAATGATGTTACCTGGCGGGAAACAAAATGATAGACCATATGTTACCCTGGCAATGCCATTCAATCTTATTTTAAGTATATACCCAGTGTTTCTTATGGCAATGCCAGTTAACATTATTTTAGTTATGTATGTCATACTATGTATATTGTCATATGATTTTAACAAATTAACAATGTTGTATATACATGTACATATCTCTATCTCTATGACAAATAAGTCTGGATTGACTTTCTTTCTGTCAATAAAATATCTGTCTGTCTGTCTGTCTGGTAGACCTGGGAAGACATTTGATTTTGCTGTTGAGATATGTATGAAATATATGTATGAATATTCATATGGGAAACTAAAATAATGGTCCAAGACAATGACTGGTATCCACGTTATAAACATCGTTTAAAATTCATCATTGAGTAGCATACCAGATGAGAGTCGCGCCCGGACAAGCTTTTAATAATGGAGAGTACCGTGGCGGAATTAGTTATTCACTATTATCGTGTTCTGCAAAGTCGAAAGACTGAATTTTAGCCTTGCATGGCAGTATTGTGATTCTGTTGACTATTCAATATGTTCACGCATCAGAAATTAAGGATAATATTTCAAAAGATAATGGTTTATTGGTGTCGTGTTCGTCTTCAGCCAGATAACAATTCTCTAAAAATAATATAACCATGAGAAAGCACCTTTATCCACACTCATCAAGGGGCGGGGGACGAAATGGATATGTTGATAATATGCTCACAGCCCATCTCTGTTATGAGTCTTTTAACATCAGCCTCAGAAGCTGCTGTTGAGAGACCAGTAACAGAGGTGCATATCCATTGAGCACAAACATTTGTATAATATTTGTACAATGTTGGACCAACGTCTTCCGTTGGTCCGACGTTGTACAAATGTTATACAAATGTTTTGGGTTCACTGGGTATGCATATATATGACGTCCTCACTATTATTAGAAATCAAATGAGATGATCACTGCGAGTGTTAGTTTAGTTATGTTCAGGGTTATCTGGTTTTCAGGGCAGATAGGGTTTCAGAGGTGACCCCGTGGAGGAGCACTTGGAGTTGACCCTTCATTGAATGTGAGCACAATAGGAAGTTCTCCCACCAGCTCCACTACTAGCGCTGTTCACATATAGACTGATTGACTGCTATAATAGCCAGCCGATCATATGTGGGCAAGATCGATACTTGTTCAATGCTCCTGATCGGTCGTTATTCATGGCGGGCTTTCTAAACAGAGATGACGATGTGGGTGTGTGTGTACACCGTCTGTGTGTGTGACCACATTTGGTGCTCAATCTCATGTCTGGCTACCTCCTTTTTGGATATTATATTGCACCCACGTGCTCATTACTGAATGGGAACCCAATTAGAAGCTCCTTTCGATTAAAGGGGCGTGTTTGGCCATTGTCTAATCTGACAGTTAAGTTCAGGTAAACATATTTAAGTTGAAGTTGACTAATTTAATACTTTACGTAAATGTAAATACAACTTCGTGCAAAAGGTTTCGCATTGAATGTAATAAAATCTTCAAAATGTTCAAGTTTTTTAAATCACCTCGATACTGAAATGTAAAAATCTGGCAAATTAACACTCTAAAATTGTCACTTTCATTGAATCTATATGTTACAAATCAGCAATGCGCATACTAGAACCACATACATCTATTTAAGAACAGGCTCAGCCGCCTCTTCAATACTGGTACATGTAACTATATGTGGTTCCCAAAAGGTCATTTTAATTGCAAATAATAATCTAATCAAAGTGATCATGATTATGTGTAAGTACGATGGTTTTCCATTTCTTTCGACGATACTCTATACCTACCGTCATTATATTCAGCCGGTTAGTGATTAACCCTTATCCTGCTAATGACAACAAAAGTCGTTTTTAAGCCGTGTTATTAGCTTGGGAATGAAATAACTGTTTAAACAAAATTTGTCAATGTTTGGTCTCAAATTAAACAAATATGAGTAATTTTCAACCACTTGAGGTTGTGGATCGCGATAGCGAGACACAACCTCAAGTGGTTGACAATTAAAAAAAATCAAATTAGCAGGATAGGGGTTAGAGTAATCGTACAAGTTGAGAGTTAACTAAATACAGCGGCGTCGTGATCGATGTATGTGCCAACCACAGTCCGTGAAAAGATGAAAAACAGAGATTCAGGCGATGACTGATCATACGTCAGATTTGTCCAAGGCCGGGTGATGTTTGATCGTATCCTTTTGACCTTCCACTCAGTGTGATGACGATGTGGGAGCCAGAGGCGATGTTCTCCAAACGATTCACCTAACCCTTAAAGCGCTGAAATATTTTTGCGTAAACCATGGAGATCAAAGGGTTTTTTTCAATTTGACATCGTCATAAGAGTCTTAGTTAGCTTTTTCTGCTTCATTTGAATACCTATGTTATAGGTCTACCGCCATTATAAATAGTTTTACTCTTACATCGACTTCAGACGTTAGAATCTACAGACCTCAGATTCTCACGTCTAAAGTCGATCCCCGCGCTGTCTAAAGTAGTAGAGCTGGCGAATACGGACATGGTGGAGAACTAATATAAATAAAATGGACAACTTCTAATGATAATGATTGCGAAATTTACTTAATTCAGCTAAAACTTAATGCATAGGGCCTAACATTGAGATAATCAGCATCCTTAAGTTTGACTTAAACAAATCTTGGGGAATTCGGCCATAGCTGGATGATTTGTCGTACCACTGATCGTGTGGATTTATATAATTTGTTTATTGTCATCTCCACTTTATTTGCGGTGTACATTAGAAGTGTAACGAGCATTGGATTATGCGGATCACGTTGTAATCTACTGCGCCCATTCTGCGTTCCCGTTCTCAGCTGATATAGTGCGGGTTGGGTGGTGTTTTCACGGTTGAGTCGTCAGTATTATGTCTGGTAGTGTCAGTCCTGTGGACTCACTTGTCTGCTGATCCACACACGTCTGTAGTCCTATGTGTGGATAATCCTCGCGCTCTCATGCGTGTCTCCGCAAACATTATACGCCGTCTCAGCGCTGGCCCAACGTCGGAGACGTTGGACCAGCGCTGAGACAGCGTATATTGTGTATATTGTGTGTCTATACTCTTTACTATACATAGTACTGAAATCACGTGGCGAATCGTCTCCAAGAAAACAACACCGCTGGACACGTAATACATGTACTTTGCTGATCTCGCTTTGGATTCTCTCTCGTGTTTTCGTGTTTATCAGTCAGTTGTTCGGACATACTGAAAAGTGTGGAGGGGTGAGAAAACTGTCCGGACAAAGGATTAGCGGTATCGTATAGCTCTATGTGATGTCTACACGCTCAGGCCATCAGACCCAGCCTGATAGATATTAGGAGAGCTGCTTACGGGACATGATCACTCGTGGTCACCCTAAATGAGGGGGCTCACGGCGCAGCCATGGCATTTGTATACCTCAAGTATCACCCGTTTTTGTGGATAATCCTTCAAGCCAGGACGAGAATGCTATTTATCTCTGCATGACGTCACCCCGGCAAATCCCGGTTACCGGATTCACCAGCAGGTGGTGTAATCTCTTACTCTAACTTATGCCGATAATCTGTGAATAACGACGAATATTATTATTTAACCTCTGTCGTTTATGTGATTCATATACACTTTCTTCATATCAGATCAAGAACAATTTACATTTCCTACGATATATAAAGAATTTGCTTTATATTTTCATGATAGATTTGTAGTTTTTGATTGACTCACACTTGAACATATATACCGTGTTTGTACGCTTAATTATATAGTGTTTATTCTTTTAGAAACAGATCAGAGTCCGTTGTCGGGTTATCCATTTGTTGCGATATTAGAATAGCCTAACGCCAAGCTGGTTGATAGTAAATTACCAAATAATAATAAAATCGTGTACTTTTTGTTGAACTGATGGACTATTGCCTGGCTGTATTATGTTAGTAATTAATGTAAGCCATGTGTACTTACAAATAGGGAACAGCAGCGCATGAGAGAGAAAAAATACTTTTTTATTATTATAATATCATTATTGCCAAACGGAGAGCCATCACTTTAAAAGATATGTCAGGCTAAAATATACAAGCTCTATAATGAAAAGACAATGATAGCAATAATAATAATTCGAAAAATATTTAAAAGTGGATATTACACGTGTTTATTATGATGTGAACATACGTATCTTATGGCTATTATATGTCATTTTTCCACTGCATTATTTTATCTCTATCTTTGGATATCGCTTCTATAGGCACATTCAATCCTTCCGCTTTTACCTTCACTATCCGTTTATCTAGTTGTTTTTGCGGGGAGCCTTTGTCACTGAGAGGTAACGTGCTCGACCTCACAGGGCTAGAGTGCACATTTGTTCCCCCCACGAAATAGGGCGGGGGCAGCATGTCTGGCTTTGCGGCGTTACGTCCGTGTTTCCTTTCCGTAAACCGCTAGCCGGATTGTTTTCATATTGCATACACACATTTCTTAGGGGGTGAAGATGTGCCTTTCGGGGGTTATCACCTTTGACATAATATTTACCTTCGATTTTGAGACGATCATTGACTTCAATTGATGGCCGATGATAAGTTCAGTTACCGGACGATATCACGATAAGCGTTTGCTGGATTGTTTTCATATTGCACACAATATCCCTTATACATGTTATAGGGGGTGTAGGTGTGCCTTTCTGGGGGTTATGACCTTTGACCTAAATTTAAACCTTTGACTTTGGAGCTCTTATTGACTTTAATTAATGGCATGGATATCGTTAGCGTCAGCGCTCCTGTTATTCATTGTGTCTGAAATGCCATGTCATCTCACCAACTTCACGAGTCTCTCCTGGTCTAGTCAGTGTCGTCTGATTCATTTCACCATCCTCAGGAATCACTCCTGGCCCAGTCAGTGTCGTCTGATTTATCTCACCATCACCAGGAGTCTCTCCTGGCCCAGTCAGTGTCGTCTGATTCATCTCGCCATCATCAGGAGTCTCTCCTGGTCCAGTCACTGTCGTCTGATTTATCTCACCATCACCAGGAGTCTCTCCTGGTCCAGTCAGTGTCGTCTGATTTATCTCACCATCCTCAGGAGTCTCTCCTGGCCCAGTCACTGTCGTCTGATTTATCTCACCATCCTCAGGAGTCTCTCCTGGTCCAGTCACTGTCGTCTGATTTATCTCACCATCCTCAGGAGTCTCTCCTGGCCCAGTCACTGTCGTCTGATTCATCTCACCATCCTCAGGAGTCTCTCCTGGCCCAGTCAGTGTCGTCTGATTCATCTCACCATCCTCAGGAGTCTCTCCTGGTCCAGTCACTGTCGTCTGATTTATCTCACCATCCTCAGGAGTCTCTCCTGGCTCAGTCACTGTCGTCTGATTCATCTCGCCATCCTCAGGAGTCTCTCCTGGCCCAGTCGGTGTCGTCTGATTTATCTCACCATCACCAGGAGACTCTCCTGGCCCAGTCACTGTCGTCTGATTCATCTCGCCATCCTCAGGAGTCTCTCCTGGCCCAGTCAGTGTCGTCTGATTCATCTCACCATCCTCAGGAGTCTCTCATGGCCCAGTCAGTGTCGTCTGATTCATCTCACCATACTCAGGAGTCTCTCCTGGTCCAGTCACTGTCGTCTGATTCATCTCACCATCCTCAGGAGTCTCTCCTGGCCCAGTCACTGTCGTCTGATTCATCTCGCCATCCTCAGGAGTCTCTCCTGGCCCGGTCGGTGTCGTCTGATTTATCTCACCATCACCAGGAGACTCTCCTGGCCCAGTCACTGTCGTCTGATTCATCTCACCATCCTCAGGAGTCTCTCCTGGTCCAGTCAGTGTCGTCTGATTTATCTCACCATCCTCAGGAGTCTCTCCTGGCCCAGTCACTGTCGTCTGATTTATCTCGCCATCATCAGGAGTCTCTCCTGGCCCAGTCAGTGTCGTCTGATTCATCTCACCATCCTCAGGAGTCTCTCCTGGCCCAGTCACTGTCGTCTGATTCATCTCACCATCCTCACGCGTCTCTCCTGGCCCAGTCAGTGTCGTCTGATTCATCTCACCATCATCAGGAGTCTCCCCTGGCCCAGTCAGTGTCGTCTGATTCATCTCGCCATCCTCACGAGTCTCTCCTGGTCCAGTCACTGTCGTCTGATTTATCTCGCCATCATCAGGAGTCTCTCCTGGCCCAGTCAGGGTCGTCTGATTCATCTCACCATCCTCAGGAGTCTCTCCTGGCCCAGTCACTGTCGTCTGATTCATCTCACCATCCTCAGGAGTCTCTCATGGCCCAGTCAAGGTCGTCTGATTTATCTCACCATCCTCACGAGTCTCTCCTGGCCCAGTCAGTGTCGTCTGATTCATCTCACCATCATCAGGAGTCTCTCCTGGCCCAGTCAGTGTCGTCTGATTTATCTCGCCATCCTCAGGAGTCTCTCCTGGTCTAGTCACTGTGGTCTGATTCATCTCACCATCCTCACGAGTCTCTCCCGGCCCAGTCACTGTCGTCTGATTCATCTCACCATCCTCACGAGTCTCTCCTGGCCCAGCCAGTGTCGTCTGATTTATCTCGCCATCCTCACGCCTCTCTCATGGCCCAGTCAGGGTCGTCTGATTTATCTCGCCATCCTCAGGAGTCTCTCCTGGCCCAGTCAGTGTCGTCTGATTCATCACACCATCCTCAGGAGTCTCTCCTGGCCCAGTCAGGGTCGTCTGATTTATCTCACCATCCTCACGAGTCTCTCCTGGCCCAGTCAGTGTCGTTTGATTTATCTCGCCATCATCAGGAGTCTCTCCTTGCCCAGTCAGTGTCGTCTGATTCATCTCACCATCATCAGGAGTCTCTCCTGGCCCAGTCATTGTCGTCTGATTTATCTCACCATCATCAGGAGTCTCTCCTGACCCAGTCAGTGTCGTCTGATTTATCTCACCATCCTCACGCCTCTCTCCTGGCTCAGTCAGTGTCGTCTGATTCATCTCACTATCCTCAGGAGTCTCTCCTGGTCCAGTCACTGTCGTCTGATTCATCTCACCATCCTCACGAGTCTCTCCTGGCCCAGTCACTGTCGTCTGATTCATCTCACTATCCTCAGGAGTCTCTCATGTCCCAGTCACTGTCGTCTGATTTATCTCGCCATCATCAGGAGTCTCTCCTGGCCCAGTCAGTGTCGTCTGATTCATCTCACCATCCTCAGGAGTCCCTCCTGGTCCAGTCACTGTCGTCTGATTTATCTCGCCATCATCAGGAGTCTCTCCTGGCCCAGTCAGTGTCGTCTGATTCATCTCACCATCCTCAGGAGTCTCTCCTGGTCCAGTCACTGTCGTCTGATTTATCTCGCCATCATCAGGAGTCTCTCCTGGTCCAGTCACTGTCGTCTGATTTATCTCGCCATCATCAGGAGACTCTCCTGGCCCAGTCACTGTCGTCTGATTCATCTCACCATCATCAGGAGTCTCTCCTGGCTCAGTCAGTGTCGTCTGATTCATCTCACTATCCTCAGGAGTCTCTCCTGGTCCAGTCACTGTCGTCTGATTCATCTCACCATCCTCACGAGTCTCTCCTGGCCCAGTCAAGGTCGTCTGATTTATCTCACCATCCTCACGAGTCTCTCCTGGCCTAGTCAGTGTCGTCTGATTTATCTCACCATCCTCACGCGTCTCTCATGACCCAGTCAGGGACGTCTGATTTATCTCGCCATCCTCAGGAGTCTCTCCTGGCCCAGTCAGTGTCGTCTGATTCATCTCACCATCCTCAGGAGTCTCTCCTGGCCCAGTCAGGGTCGTCTGATTTATCTCACCATCCTCACGAGTCTCTCCTGGCCTAGTCAGTGTCGTCCGATTTATCTCGCCATCCTCAGGAGTCTCTCCTGGCCCAGTCAGTGTCGTCTGATTCATCTCACCATCCTCAGGAGTCTCTCCTGGCCCAGTCACTGTCGTCTGATTTATCTCACCATCCTCACGAGTCTCTCCTGGCCCAGTCAGTGTCGTCTGATTTATCTCGCCATCCTCACGAATCTCTCCTGGTCCAGTCACTGTCGTCTGATTTATCTCACCATCCTCACGAGTCTCTCCTGGCCCAGTCAGGGTCGTCTGAGTTATTTCACCATCCTCACGAGTCTCTCTTGGCCCAGTCAGTGTCGTCTGATTCATCTCACCATCCTCAGGAGTCTCTCCTGGCCCAGTCAGTGTCGTCTGATTTATCTCGCCATCATCAGGAGTCTCTCCTGGCCCAGTCGGTGTCGTCTGATTTATCTCGCCATCCTCAGGAGTCTCTCCTGGCCCAGTCACTGTGGTCTGATTCATCTCGCCATTATCAGGAGTCTCTCCTGGCCCAGTCAGTGTCGTCTGATTTATCTCACCATCCTCAGGAGTCTCTCATGGCCCAGTCAGTGTCGTCTGATTCATCTCACCATCCTCAGGAGTCTCTCATGGCCCAGTCAGTGTCGTCTGATTCATCTCACCATCCTCAGGAGTCTCTCCTGGCCCCGTCACCGTCGTCTGATTCATCTCACCATCCTCAGGAGTCTCTCATAGCCCAGTCTAGCCTATACGCGCACAAAAATGGCCTGCCGTCTGCTGCCCCATTCATTCATTATTTGCTTTGAAAGCAGATATCATAATTTTTATAAAGAGTATTCATTGGTTGCTTATATCACAGTTTCTAACTAAGCCCTTCTATTGCACACTTCATATCAGCTATGATGCTCACTACACACTATTGACACAACTATTGATCTTGGTGGAGTTTATTCTTTATTATCTTCGTATTAAAGAGGGGAAGACTGGAAGAAGAGAAAACTTAAATAAAAACTACTGGTAAAGCTGTTGTTGAGGGAAGACAAATCACCGCTCTCGTGACTAATCATCATTTAAAGCCAGAGGATAGCGATAGAAAAAGGTAGCACGGCGCCGGGCGCGGGCAAAATTACACCCAGAAGTAATCAATCATGCCGACTCGTCTTCTTTAAATAAGTTCACAAAAGGTGGCTATCTTTTCTGATGGAAGGGAAGAGGCGAACAAACGGTCTGTAGATGATGTGAATTTAATTCCTCGCAGATCATGCGGGCGCTTTGGAATCACCCTTTAATTTCATGGGGTTGTTTGTCGTTTTCGCAGTGAGATTGCGAATCCCGTCACGAGGGAAGTGTCACTACAAGCGTGACAATCTCCCCGTTGTCACGTCTTCTGAGCACCCCCTTGACACACCACAGGCATGGACAAAATAAACGCTATCTCAACGCCGACGGTTTCACTCGTAAATCTAACTGCTCCTGAAATTAAATGACTTGTCACTATGACAACCGCTTCATTGAAACCAATTCTCGGGGTATCATTCAAAAGTTGGTTGATTCAGTGCAGTGACTTGACGCATAGGCACACAATTGCCAGTAGTTCTGTTATTTTGTAGTTTCTTTTCATTGGTTTGTATAAAGCCAATTTTATTCAGAGAAAGTGCATCGGCAAGAATTAAGGAAACATTTTTTTCTGGGGCTACTATAAGACAAGACATGTAGAGCTTCTGCTTCATTGAGCATGCATGGATCAGATGAGATGTGATAAACACGAGAAACAAAGGTCACCCCTGTCAATTAACCTTTACCTTGTTGTCACTGCTCTACAATATACTGAGCTTCCACCATGTATGCAGCTACATCACATAATATACGCGGATGCTGCCATAGACTCAGACCTTCCTTTCTCTGGCGTTAGGACACCTTAATGTATCCCGGGTAATGCATACCATATTCGGTGAGAAAGGCCGCGCATTTATGATTAATTTCCTTGTGTGTGGTTTGACCAGAATTGCAACAAGCTATAGACATGATAATAACTATATTATCGTTAATAAAGAGGATTGATATATGGGCATGTGGGAACAGGCCGGCCTGGGAAGAGACAGTCTGTGGCCATGCTGGAGCAGGAGGCCAATAAATAGTTGATAAACCTGCATTTTCAGCCTGGCAGGATATACTGTGAAGATGCATACGGTTTGTACATTCCAAAACATGAATGAATTGCATAAGATTTGGGTGGGTTTTTCGGCATTAATTGTGAGAATCGTGTGCTTATCCACGCTCCGTCATTGATCCCTAATCCGGACACAAGCCAGCTAGACAGCCGTGCATACATCGCCGGTAAAGCCACACGCCAAAGTGTACGTACATTGCTGTACAGATTTGTCGTCGCAAGCAGCGTTCTTCTCGCAAGCCCAGCATCAACAACAGCAAGACTGGCGTCTGCGGCATATACACAGTATCCATGCCATGGCCACCAATCGTGCAGGGCAACAGGCAGCACATAGTTATTGCAGGCCTGTCACGCTTATACATTCTGTCCAACAATTATGGTCAACCTGGAGCAGGCGAAGTCGAGCCAATCGTCTGTATGGCCGACCATAACAGGTTATCATTCCAGGAATTTGCTGTTATCAGTCCGAGGAGCAAAACGACAGGTGCAGAAATATGGACAGAGAGGGCGGTACAGGAAGGCAATGAGACAGTGATATTTGATTGGTGCTGGTCACCGAGTTTGACCTATTGGTCCCATTCCACCTTTTATCAGATAAAAACAAACCACGTTTGTTGCATAGATAGGATAGCAGTCATTCCTGTGAGGTGAGTGTGCATGTCGTCTTACATATCACAGCAAACACGACACATGGACCTAATGCTGGACCAATCTTGGGCCAACGTCGTAGACAATGGGCCAAGATTGGTCCAACATTGTGTCTATGTGTCGTGTTTCCTGGGATATATTAATGCAGCCAAATGTGCAATATACATAACCAAATGCATAACGTGCGTGAGCTTGTCGCTAATAATAATGCCAATCTCTTTCACAATCGTGTGAGCAAAAAAAGAGAAAACTATTGTCACAGAGTGATAATGAAACGTTACAATGCTAAGCAATGTACTGCATTATTAGGTTATTTACCGAATATTGTGCTCGTGTGGCCTTGTAGATTTTGGCATCGCTGTACTCTTGTATGTACATGCTTAGCAATAAATAACCCATGATATAGGTTTTTTTGCTATTTGTCAGCTTACCCTGATTAATTAACTGTACCCGAAATGAACACAAGAGGATATGACAATCCGTCCTAACGGGCCATATATAGCCGCTTGTAATACGGTGCCGGAGAAGATGGTGCAGGCTTATTGGCGGTGTTTCAGTTACATTTGCTTTTGTGTTTTTTCTTTGCCTATAATTAGCGTGGTACGTTACCTGTACACCTAGGTATTTGTGCAGATGACAGAGTGTGTGACGGAATGTGCGCTCGCGTGTCAGGTTCGTCCTGATATGCTACTATACTCAATCCATCCATTACATCTGCTATTACACTATTTAACTCTGTGGCTTCAAAAACGAGACATTGTCCTCGTGTTGGTTGAATGTTGGGCCAGCGTCTGCTAGCCCAACATTCAACCAACACGAGGTCAACGTCTGGGGTCCATCCCACTAAAAATCTTAAAATGAAGATTATCTCAACTTTCTCTTATTTTCATTAGAACTGTTAAGACTATCTCTCATTTCCATTAGAAATGTTAGGATAAATCCTAACTTTTCTAATGAGAATAAGAGAGAGTTATGATAATCTTAATTTTCAGATTCTCTGTGGGATGGGCCCCGGGTGTTGCTGGGAGACTTCACTGGTCAGGGAACTGCTGGTTTGGTGTGGTCTGCATACGGCACACTTCAGCGGTGTCCGGTGCGGACTGGACGTCCCGCTGGTGGTATCACACTCCCCCCCACGGTGTCGGGCGGCACGCACGAAAACAATGGCCCCAGTAAATCCTTGTGCAATCACAAGACTTAATCTGGGTATTCCGTATAATTTAGAGGCGTTTGTAATTTCCAGCAGCCTCTCAGACACGTCCGTGTCAACAGCAATGTTAACTGGTCACGCAATGGCTATCATGTGGCCAGTTTGACTGCGCACTGCATGCGATTGCTCGATTGGGATGTTCAGCATAACATAATACAGCTGGTATGGTTCCAGATGCACCAGCACTGGACTGCTCAAAATGCTGCCCATCTTCTCAATATTTATGCTAAATTCGAACAAATTCGCCTCACACTTTCTTGGCTATTTTAGTGTTACATTATTATTATTATCTTCATTATTTTTTAAACTTTACTCGTTTGTATTGTTGCAGCGACATATGCCTTGAAATCCCTATGATGTTCACTCACTTTCTTTTGTAGACTCTTTGAAAGTATATAATCAAACTACACGAGCAGTTCCCCTTTGTTGAATTTTCAGGTTCCTTTGACGCTGACATCAATCCCTTAGAACTTGGTAGCGTCTAGACACTTCGCTGTATGTTTTTTGTCTCAGGTAGCCTACTTATACATATGAGAGTCTCTACAGTCGTAAACTTGTCTGCTTGCACTTTTCGGTAGTCTTTTCTGCACGTTGCATGATTATCTGGGATAAAGATTTATATTTATAAATATTCTGTACCAAGTGGGCTAACCGCCAGCAACAACGGCAACCGAGCTGATTTTTTCTCTATCGAATTTATCGTTGCTGATAGATGTAAACAAAATCTACTCCATAGGCATAGTTTTTGTGTGACGGCTCCAACATGTAACCCCGCAAACACAATACATTGACTCAATGCTGGGTTAATGTTGGCCCGCCATTTCCGTCGTCGGCCCAGCATCGACCCAGCATTGGATCAATGTATCGTGTTTTCTGGGAAGTGGCCGCAAGCATTTACCTGCTGGACGGGGGCCCTAGGGTAGTGGTTAGCACCGCTGCCTTTCACGCTAGAGTTCGGGGCTCGGTTCCCGGTCTCGGCGGTTTGAAAGAAACAAAATGTTTCTTCCCCATCCACGTGTGAAACTCAGTATTGTGGGGAGCCTCCGTGACCGAGAGGTAGCGTGCTCGGCCTCAGACCGCCAGGGCTCGAATTTCGTATCCTGTGTCTGGAGGACAGTGTCATCTCATTCATCTCATCATCCTCAGGAGGTTCTCCTGGCCCAGTTTAGCCTATATGTGCACAAAGGTGGCCTAAAGCCCGATTTATTTCATATCATTTACCTGCTCTAGCAGTAATTGTGCGGGCAAATTTGACAAAATGAATATAAGGTGACCATTTCCAGACACCCACACTCACGAGTACGTTCGTCTCAAATCATAACTTGTATTATATATTTGTTGCATGCTTTATATTAAATAGTTATCATATTGGCTTAATTGATCGTATTCTAATCTCGAAGGACTACTAATTCGGCGATATTTTACTTTTGACCACGGGTGCTTCAAAATATATTGTATGATTTCTGATATGCTATACAAAATATTTTTCTATAAAAAAAATAAACGATAAATTATGTACTTGACGTATAAATGTATTTTTCCATTTATTAAGTAACTATATATCAGCATTTGAAGATGACACTTTGCAGATATAAACGATATTTTTGCCTATTTTCTCTATTTGAAAAATGATCGCGGTGATCAATTTTAAAATGCTGCGCACATGTATCTTGTTTGTCACGGTGTCATCCACTAGGTGTTCTTATATTGTGTTCGATGATCTGTTATGTTTTCCACCCATAAGATCAAACGGACTGGGGTAGTAAAAACAACATAATAATTCCATTAATTTACTTAAATTTGGGACATCAATTTGCGACAGAGTAAAATAAACATCACCGCTAAAAAGTTCTACACACATACTGACAGACAGAAATCTTATTGACATACAGACTTACAGACTTAGTTGTTATAGATATATATGTAGGTCTACATGTATATACAAGATGGGTTTTTTTGGTAAAATCACATGAAAAATACAATGGTATCGCATACAGAATTAAAATCATGTTAAGTGGCATTTCCATGATAAAACACTAGATATTTTGTAAATGTAAATGATACTAGCTACCTAAAATAAATTTAAACGCCATTGCCAATATATGATGATAGTGGTCTATCTGTTTCTCACACCAAAACAAAATATAAAATAGCTACTATGCCTATGTACAATATGCAAATTATATATAGAGCTAATTTAAAGACACTCTGGAAAACGTAGAAACGTAAAAATATAATACAAATGCATAATTATGTTACTGGAGTATTTAGTAAAACATTGTTAAAAATTATATAGTATTTTTTAAAGCAAACATGAGCTAGAAATACCTATTAATAGAGACTTGTGATTCGCACCATCCCACGAGTTTCTGCTTGCTCAGTTTAGCCTGTCTGTGCACCAAAGTTATTCATTTTGTACCTTGCCTCATAGCGCTGTCCACAAAATAACACAAGAGGCCTATTAAAATGGACATTCTTTTTTAAATACATACCGCTTCATCTGAGGCTGCTCTCAAGTAATATAAAGGTAAATTTTAACAAATCGGACGGTTTTACAGTGCTCTAAGATTTCAATGTATACAAATGTGTATTCTAACACATTTCCAGGATTAACTCGCAGGTGTGCTGCTGAAGATGATAATAAATAATATCCACTTATATTAATTTGGCACCCAAACACGAGCACACACAGAAAATCGAACAAATCAAGCTATTGTTTTCTAATTGTTGTGTAATCATAATCCAGTGATGGATCTAATAGGGAGGGCTGTGGCGGTTGCACCCCTCCCCCTGGATGGGAAGTATATGCCCGCAATTTCCAAGACACATATTTATCTATACCGTAAAAAGAAATCCAAATTCGCCCCCGCAACCATCCCCTTCACTTAAAGCTGGATCTGAATATTTCTTACCACCACTGGGTATCTATTTGTGTAATGAATATAACCTCGGGTGATCACGTATTGGAAATTACAGACAATGCGCCGCTGAATTAGTCGTCAAAAGGCAGCTAAATCTGGTTCCCACCTGTCTAGTTCATCTTTACAGTCGCGGTTAATTTACGTCATCTTCTCTTAGAAACACTTATCAGTGCTTATGGCACCTTCATTTCTCGCGAACTAGTTGTGATCGCTTTTCAATAACGATACAAAGAGTCATTGGTGGGAGTGGCACTAGTAGTAGTTGCAGTAGTAGAGTAGTAGTAGTAGTAGTAGTAGTAGTAGTAGTAGTAGTATCGACAATTTACTGCTTTTGTTTTAGTATACTTACTCAGAAAACAACATTGTGGATATACGCGGCATCGGGCAGGACGAATAACAGTATATATTTGCCACTTTACACATGCGTATTTACATGTTATAGTGACAAACTATTGCTGTTGTATTCTCTGAACAATAATCCTCTGGTTTTAACATATCAGCTGACAGTCTGGAATGAATGTATGGAAATGAAATGAATCGGGCTTTAGGCCACCTTTGTGAACATATAGGCTAAACTGGGCCAGGAGAACCTCCTGAGGATAGTGAGATGAATGAGATGACACTGTCCTCCAAACACAGGATTCGAACTTCTAGCCCTGGCGGTCTGAGGCCGAGCACGCTACCTCTCGGTCACGGAGACCGGGAACCGAACCCTGAACTTAGCGGTGCTAACCACCACCCTAGGGCCCCCGCCCGGTAAGTGTGTTAATCAGTCTGGACAAAGATGCTTTTTACGCGTGTTTTTCAGACGCTCTCGGCTGTTTCCTTTATTAGTTTTACTTTTTTTTGTGGAGTAGCTATTTAAGCATCCCCAATATGATGGGGATATGATGGGGATGGCTTATAGTTTTGGTATTATTCCGGCGGTGCCTTGAATTGATGTAGTTCTCACTCAGAAGTTGGTGTCAATCAACTACTTCAGAACGTAATATTTTGCTTTTGCCGGGCGGTGGCAAGTCATGCTGATTGGGTTATCGGCTTGATACACTTGTGTTTCTCCTTGTGAATACAATATCTCAAAAACTGCTATTCCGAATCTTTTGTGACTTTGTATGCAGGCACTTAAATGTATGGCTGGTTTCCGTTTTAGTCACGGTTCTATGATGTGTTCCATAAATGATATAAACATGTTATTCTACATCAGATACATAGATATAGCTTTGATGTCTAACATATTTAATTATTATTTGTTATGAAACAGATATATCATAATCATCTTCTTCAACACCTGACTTGGATATCGTCATTCTAAAATAGACAGATGGATATTTATGGCAATTTAATTTGTTAGGCAATATATATGATAATATTTGTTCTAAATATATTATTTACACATATACCTATACTACTTACACATTCACACACATTTCAGTATTATTAGCTGATTAATACACACACGTTTATATAAAAGTAGTGATAGGGGTCATCAATAAATACAACCCAAACATGGTATATTACGAGGATATGAGATTTTCATCGATGGTCAATATTTCAGTTTGAAGACTAATAAGAGAGCTTAGATCTAGGTGTACCACATCAAACACGAGACGTTGATCCGATGCTGAACAAATGTTGGGTCACCGTTTGCGATACCGGCCCCACAATAATGCAGCACCGGGTGGACCTCTCATGTTTGCTGGGGAAGGCGTTCAAGAGCACGCCTCCGTGTCGTTTATTTTCTGATAAACTCATCGGGAGAAAGTGGGCAATTTGAAATGTTTTATGTACTAGAGATTTATCAATCTTTTTTACAACTAACAGATCTACACGGTGTGATCAAGGATGGTGGCACATGGGGCCAATTCAGCTGTCCCCTAGTGGAATGAAGGATAGATGAGGCACACAATGGTCATCTGGCGGCACACTGCATCCAGCCATCATTCACGGATCTGTCTAGCTTTCTTGTGACTAAAAACAACTTGACGGCATCGATTCTATTCCCTCGAGTCCATTTGTTTAAGCTAATATCTTAGTCTGCTAAGATATCCAACCAGTCTGCTCTGTTGGTATTGGCTGTTCAGACATCTTTTTAGACCTAAATGTACCATATTCGATCAACGTTGTTATATGGTTAATGTAGGTCGGTAACAAAACGAGAGAAACTTGAGATATGGACAATACTTAGTTGTTTTCAATTAGAAAATAAATCTAGTTTAGTTAGTGATATAAATCGGAGTTATTCTACTATTTGTCTTCTATAATTCACAGTAAACGTGGATATATTTGGAAAGATGTAAGGTAAAAAGGTAAAGGTGCAGGTTTATAGTCTGATATCAAGTCTGAAGACTTATCAGCCGACTCCACATTGTACCCCCTGGTCACTGGACCTGTTTGTTCGTGTGCCATAAGTATTGGTTTGAGAGAATACAGTCCTGCAGCCATCTCGGCGCATTGAATTTATCGTACACATTGCCATCTACTATTCGTCCTTGCCTAAGAACACAACATCGAAACAATGTCCCAATATTGGGAGGGGAGATATTTCTCTGAAAATCCTGCACCAACAGGCAGCGACATTAACAAAGCGCCACGCTCTAACCATTGTGCCACGTCCTTCTCTGTTAGAAGAAACCTTAAATGTTTTTTTTTCTTTTTAACAATTGTCATTGTTTTATGCGCTATGTGCTTACTGGTATAACTCTTCTGTCATTTATCTAAGACGGTTATGACCAGAAAGCGGATATCAGTGATTGTATTTCGGCGTGGAATCAGAGCATGTCTATCTGTTCTTGTTCGGTAGGCACAGAGAAAGCAGTCAAGCGGTCTGCCTGCAAATTGAAGCATACACACTGGGCCTGTCAGCTCAGTCTGTGCTGGTACAGATAAAACAACTTAGTAATGATGATCAATTAAGAGAACCAATGCTAGGATTACCGGCCAAATTTGATCGCAGTTTGAATTGGATCATAGAAAATATAACTGCTTGAGAAAAACAAACCAAGTAATTTTCGAGTTGTGTATGCGACAGCTATACATACTGTACTATAAGGTTCAAATAGATTTTTAGAGTTGCAATTTATACATAAATATGTGTTTCATCATTGAATATATAGAAATACACGCTCTGGTGTATGGTGGCTTACAAGCCAATTGCTTTTTTGGTAGCTATATTATTAGACTAGTTATGATCGCTAGCAATACTGATCAAATATACAGTAGATCTCTTTGATAAAATTGTCAGTTTTATTCTCAACCAAACGAAAAAAACCTAATGAGGCAGGCAAGTGATGGTTAGGCGTAAATTGAACTGACGTGGTTTTAGAGCAAAGTTATCATGAAATCGATTACTGCAAGGAAAACAAATCACTGATTATGTCGAGTTGAAAACTGACCGTATTTTAAACATTGTTTTTTCTATGCTGTGTCGAATGTTTTGTCAATGGATGACAACACCAATTAGTATTGGCATGGACATGTTTAAAATCAATAGCTCTTCAACTCTTATGATCTGAGGTGCTTTCTCGTGTTTTAAGGTCAGTGTGTCGTGGCTTGTTATGCTGCAGGCGGCTCATTGACTTAGATGTACAGTTGACCTGTTACTAGTATATGACGAGAACATCTCGTCTTCTCTTATTATACTACTGTAACTGGACCCCAAATGAATTAACAGCAAGGTCTATTTTCAATAGATATCATAAAATTACGCTAATTTAAATAAACTTATTTGTGATAAGCTGGTGTCAATTAAAAAAACGCATATGAATCTTACGATGAATAACCCTCTTACTTGCAACACCTAGCTATTCACATTGAAATGTGAGTTGATGTCACTATTGCTTCCAGAAGGTGAATCAATGTTGGTTTAGCGTTGGTCCACCGTCTACGACGCCGGACCAACGCTAAACCAACATTGATTCAAAATGTCCTGATTCTATGAAATACCCAACTGCAATAACTCAAATCAAAGCTCAGAACGTCCTCATTATGATGTGTTATACCATTTTTCGTCCAATGAAATTTCTTCAAAAAATGCCACGTCGTGGGTGAATGCGATTGCATTTTTTTCATGTGTCCGGTTTGTCACGCGACAAAACACAGGTGCGTTTGAAGATCCAGCAGTGTTGGATTTCTGCGTTTGCCGCATGCATTTGCCGCATGGAAATTCCCTTGTGACGTCATTATTTGAGGTATTTCAAGCAGAGTTCTAAGAAGCCCCTCAATAAATAAAATGACGTAGGAAGGAATCACTGATCTGGGTACGCGTTTGTCGCACGCGTTTGTTGAATAGCAGCTGCATGCGTTTACCGGATCCGATTGTCGCATCTGTTTGGAAAAGAACGGACACATAAAATGTCAGCCTAATACCGCGTTGTAGCGATGCACCTGGGTTTTGTCGTGTGGCAAACCTGACACATGGAAATGAAATGAACTGAATCGGGCTTTAGGCCACCTTTGTGCACATATAGGCTAAACTGGACCAGGAGAACCTCCTGAGGATGGTGAGATGATTGAGATGACACTGTCCTCCAGACACAGGATTCGAAATTCGAGCCCTGGCGGTCTGAGGCCGAGCACGCTACCTCTCGGTCACGGAGGCTCCCCACAATACTAACTTTCACACGTGGATGGGGAAGAAACATTTTTGTTTCTTTCAAACCGCCGAGACCGGGAACCGAACCCCGAACTCTGGCGTGAAAGGCAGCGGTACTAACCACTACCCTAGGGCCCCCGCCCACCTGACACATGGAAACAACTCCGTACATTCATCTAAACTGAAAACACATGACCTTTGTGTGTTTCCTGTAACCCTTTAGGCTGCCACCTAAGATCTGTGTCAGTGCATTTGAGAATGCCCGGCCCAGGTCAAGTGCTGACTGACTGTGCTAGGTGTGAAGTAATTTATTATAGCCTTGTTAAGAAATGAAATGAAATGAATCGGGCTTTAGGCCACCTTTGTGCACATATAGGCTAAACTGGGCCAGGAGAACCTCCTGAGGGTGGTGAGATGATTGAGATGACACTGTCCTCCAGACACAAGATTCAAATTCGAGCCCTGGCGGTCTGAGGCCGAGCACACTACCTCTCGGTCACGGAGGCTCCCCACAATACTAACTTTCACACGTGGATGGGGAAGAAACATTTTTGTTTCTTTAAAACCGCCGAGACCGGGAACCGAACCCCGGACTCTGGCGTGAAAGGCAGCGGTGCTAACCACCACCCTAGGGCCCCCGCCCTATAGCCTTGTTAAGATGATTGCTGTATGCCCTTCTATGAATACTCTACTCTGCAAATTCAAAAGAACGTGATAAAATGTTTCCTTGAAAAGTACGCTTCTTCAGTGCTGATCTGTATGACAGTGATAGATGAAGCTTTCTGCCCCTCCCCCCCCCCCCCACCACCACTGATCATATAGCAATATGTAATAGTACCGGGTCCCCCAGCAACCTTCTGTCTCCCACACTGACAAGCTATTATCTGATAGTGCTCTTATAACAATTTTTTAAGTATCCATTTTTTGCCACTTTAAATCATGATCACAGTACTACTCCAGCCATGGAGTCTGCATTGGTAGTTGTTCAATGTACCCAGCAAACACAAAACATTTGTATAAAATTTATACAATGTTGGACGAACATGGAAGACGCTGGGCCGACGTTGTACATGTGTTTGTCGGGTAATAGGAATAACTGTGATTTGTGATCTACTGTTCATTATATTCATATTATATTTATATCCAGTTTCGGTCTATTTGTCTTATATTTTTTATTTAAAAAAAAAATATTCCGCAAGGTTTTTTATTAGTGGATGTCGCCAGGCGAGATCCTCGAGCGGGAGATATCCTTCGTGCTGAGAGCGGCGGCTTCGATGGGAGCTAACTAGTGGATTGATTGGATAACATTTGGAATTACTTATTTTCTGTTCTAAGATTTTTTTTAAATTGGAAACTTGATTAACGCTTGGTGTTCTAAACTATTTATTATTATATACTATTTATTATATTATTCAAAGTACATAAAATCAATATAGTCTTTTTTGTTGAAATTTAATAATATGTACGGTAATCTACTGTATTAAATGTGATATTTCAGAAAAGATCACCCACGTTCGGCGGTTTGCACGTTAACATTCAATGTAACAGCTTAGGTCCAGGCACGCGTTGCGGCGGTAATCTTTTTTTCTCTGACTCTGGTTAATGGAAATGGGAAGTCTGGCGATCAGGTATAGAAGTCTAAGACATATAATTGTATTTTTTTCAAAAACCTTTGTTAATTTACTGATATATACTCAGTTAAAAGTAATAATTAAGTGATTGTCTGTGAGATTAATATTACCCTCCATCCAGGCCTGCTCAAATTACAGTAAACCTAATTGACTTGCAAAATATATGACAATATAGATTTATTCTTACATTATACCGATTACCGTATCAATGAAATAAATGATCTGCTAGTATTGCTTTAATTGTAACTTTGCATGAATGAATGAATGAATGAATGAATGAATGAATGAATGAATGAATGAATGAATGAATGAATGAATGAATGAATGAATGAATGAATGAATGAATGAATGAATGAATGAATGAATGAATGAATGAATGAATGAATGAATGAATGAATGAATGAATGAATGAATGAATGAATGAATGAATGAATGAATGAATGAATAATTAAAATAATAAATTAATAAATAAAAAAATGAATGAATGAATGAATGAATGAATGAATGAATGAATGAATGAATGAATGAATGAATGAATGAATGAATGAATGAATGAATGAATGAATGGTTTCCCACAATATTAATCTTCACGAATGAACGGGGAATCAACTGAATAGCGAGTGCGGGGATTGAACCCCAAACATCAGAGCCTTGGGCATCTTACATAATAATCTATTTCAGATTTACTTCATCATGATATTACATCTACTAGGCCTTCATTGTGTATAAACAGTGTAGTTTGTGTGTCCATCAACACGTTGGCAATTTTTCACTTTTTCACCAAGAAATAATATTATTATACATAATATTCTTCGAACTACCACGAAGAACACTGGGCATACTGTATACATGGTATAGTGCTTTATGGTTGAAAATTCTAATCAACCACATTCACACCCTGAAATGGCATACTGTTTCAACCGTTATGAAATTCTGGTGAATGTAAAATAGGTCTTTGATCCAGAGACATCCAATCCGGTTCAGCTGAGCTTGCTTTGGCTGTTATTTACTGATGTTTGGGTAATTATTTCTCCTCGTGATGAACTGCTCGCTGGTTGTGAACATCCATATTGTATGTATGCGCATGCAGTTTGTTGTCTCTTCACCTCCCCCGATATTTCATCACATCTTCACTCACACATTTTCACTCACGGTGAGTGAAAATTACAAAATGTTATCAAATATCTTAGTGTGATATTATATCAAAATGTAAGGCTATTGCTTCTTCACTTCGCCGGGCTGCATACATTTCTACGTTATACTCTGTTTGCAATATATACCCTATGTCTGTGTATATAATGCGTCACTAGCAGGTAAAGTGTTAACATACGCTAAAGACATGCACGTGTATTTTGACAGACGATGGCCCATTGTGGCTTCACTGTGTCGCGATGAGGCTGTCACGCAATTTGCACATAATAATTAGTATTTAATATGTAGATATGTATAGACACGCCGGTCGATAGATTATGACACCGACGTAAATTTCTAAAGAGACTAATCAATTTTGTAAAATTTGGACACGCACGTTACTTATTGATTGTCGTGATATTAGTATTGTGGCTGTGCGGCCCCGTGCGCGTGCCGGGGGTAGTAGATCGATCAAGAGTCGTCCTGCACACACCTACACTGCTCTGCAAAGCCAAAAGGCAGCATCTGCTTACTTGTAAAGTAAGCAGATGCTGCCTTTTGGCTTTGCACGGTAGTACAGCGACAGCTGCGGCTGTACGGGGATCTGTAACCAGACCAGGTCCCGGCAACACCTGCCTTACAATCCCCAGATTAACAGCGATCCCGACACCTAATTAACACTCACACTGTGTCACACACCCCACCGACGTCAGCCCAGCACCGGCTCAATGTCGGCCCAACGTCAGACATGTTGGTCCGGCATTGACCAGACGGCTGGATGATATAACCATTACACTGCTTACATAACCTGCCACACGTTTTCCATCTTCTTCATATTATCATGTACAATTTAAGAAAACAGGTTTCTGCTGAATCGAGTATTTTACTGGATATTGTAGTATACCTGTATACGTAGAAAGCCTTTGCAAAAGTTCACATGCCACATATCGGTTTTTATTTATAGCACTCTACTTCAAGAGTGCATGGAAAAGTGATTGAAGCAACTGTTTTTTAGCGAAATTATACGTAGTAATAAGTGTGCCTTATCAACGACTATTATCTTAAGCAATTACCAGAACACCCAATTACGCGTACCTGCCATTTCTTGACAAGTGATTTTATGGTTTCAAGAAAAGATAAATTCCCACTAACTCCCTGGAATTTGTGTGAGCATAAATAATGTGAGCCATCCCAGCAGACACAAGACGTTGAATCAATGTTGGTTTAACGTCGGTCCACCGTCCACGACGTTGGACCAACGCTAAACCAACATTGATTCAACGTCTTGTGTCTGCTGGGACATAGAACACGCAAGTGGATATCACAATAATACGTGATCTGCTGGTATTTCCTTTCTATTATTTCGCCTTGCTGTGAGGGAGTGTGATGTGGTTGTGGCCGCGCGCACGCCACACCTCTGTGATGGAAGTCCCGATCCAGGTGTGAAGCAGTGATTGACATCCGCTAGCTCCGGCTTCATAAACCTTCAATGTCTGACACACGAGACCCGACTGCAAAATGCGCCACAATTTAACTCCTGCGTCAGGCTGCTTGGAGAAGTGGTGTGGACGGCTGGCAGGAAATCACTTTAACTTGTCATAATCTGCGCGCGCACTCCTATTTATCACTTCCTAGTTATCACCAATCTGCTATTAATTAGAGTGATCTTTGTGCGTGCACAGAACGAATGTTGGGTGAACGATTTGTGATTCCTTGCCCTGCGAGCAGGAGCCATTGGCCGTTGGCCAATGGATCCTGCTTGCAGGGCAAGGCTGCCTGCCATACACTGCTTAATCTAAGCCCCGTTGTGCCGGCCCACGCTAAGGCACCAGGTCCATTATAACTGGCGGATTATCAATCAAATTCAAGTGATTTTACTTATTATAAAAGCGAGCTTAATCATGCGATGTCGGGAGTGTGTGTGGCGTGTATACGTATTCAGACTGTGTTACTGGTTGTACACCTGAATGTCATAGCAAGACCAAAATCATGATGGAGCGCCCTATGTCACCTAACCTCCCCTCGACCCCCGTCATAGTGTCATTACTCAAACCACGACCTTTTCACAGCAACTCTCCCAGCAAACGCAAAACATTTGATAGCATTTATACAATGTTGGACCAACGTCGAGGACGTTGGGCCGGCGTTGTATAAATGTTATGCAAATGTTTTGTGTTTCACATCTTGTTGTTCATTCAAGTTGTCTCTGTTTTATTCACTGATCTCACCGAGATCGCACAGATTGCGGGTTATTCATTAATCTGTCCAAGTTGTACACAATAAATATAATCACGAGTCGGTGATGTTCTTATTAAAGCTTTTTGTTCGCAGGATAAGGTCACCGCCTCTCTTCACACGTGCATGCATAAAGAAACGTCACATTTATTATTGATAAAGTACTAAAACATCAGCTCTATCTGCAATTATAAAACCAAAGCATGCCCAACAGAATGACTAATCACTGTTTTGCTTTTTGCAATTAACCTCAATTAAGGTGCACTCAAATTAAATCAAATGTCACCCAGACAGTCGGTTCTTTGTGTGTCATGCATCAGAGAAAATACATATACTACATGCTTCAAAAAATCCCAGCTGATTGAGGTTCGCCGGCAAGCAAATTTTACTCAAACATGACCGTCTTGTACTTAATTTTTAATATTAATTAAACCACCCATAATGGCTTTCAAGTCGTAATCTGCTGAGATACGAAGCCTAATGTATTTCTTTAACTGGTTCACGAGCACACACACTTTTTTCTTTTCAGTAAGATTACTACAAAAATGTATAATAAGTATACATAAAATCTGGTTTGCGTTTGCTTTTGAACATTAAGCCGAAATCAGTGCGACCGATTTCAAGATATCTTGTTTAAGTTATTGAGTGATTCACTATAATCATGCTAATGAGGACGGTAGATGGGAGTTCACATGTGTTAGAACAAGCAGCACTTCAGTATTATTGTCTAACTTTCCGCGTTGTTTATAGGAGCGCGCAGAGCGAGGGCTGAATTTCGTATATTGGGTCCTATGTATCTTAAACTGTTTAGGTGTGCTTTTGGTACATACAGTTTTTTTTATAGTTTTAGATCTCAAGGAATGTTGTTTGATGCTGGAGGTTGATTGAAACATATTTGCCATATATGATGGTTTTTGTTGTTTCTTGCTTTAAAAACCATAAGTGCTTGTCGTTCACGAGTAATTTACTTTTTATTGCAATTTCCCCACACTGCATCTAGCATTATTCAACATTTAATTTAATATAATAATAATAGTAGATGATTCGTATTGAATATGACATATATTTTCTAATTTCCCTCAGTATTGACATTTAAAAAATAACAGTTTTTTTCACCTTTATTACATATTGATGGCAAGAAAAAATATTATTGATGAGCATGGCTTTTGTTTTCTCAATACTGATCATCATCCCATTGTCCTCGCACCACTTATATACTATTTCAGCTTCTAAATTAAAATATGTTTTAATAAAATTAATATATTTGTTGCATACACTGATTGTTGCCTCATCAGCATGATTGTTGCGTCATCAGCAAATAAAGATGTATTTCCAGTTACATTGGCCAATGGAAAATTATTATTGTGAATTACGAATAATAGGGGGCCTAGTATGGATCTTTAAGGGACGCCATATTTAGTGGTAAGCTCATCTGAAAAAGTGAAATTAATTTTAACTGTTTGTTCGCGATCTGTTGAATAAGATTGAAACCAAAGTAGTGCATTATTATCTACGTTGTGAAGTTTAAATTTTTAAAGCAATATATCGTGGATATATCAAAAGATCAATAGCTTCACATACGTCAACAATACGAGTACCCCACAATATTCATTATTGCACATATAATTGTGCCAGTTGTACGTATCATCCTGAACACGGTAACACGCAAGGTAAAAATATGTCGGTCAATCTAGTGCTCGGAAGCAGAGAAGGTGATATGGCGCTTTGGTAGAGTACCTGACTGCCTCACCAGTCACGCATGCGTCCAGGGTTCGAGCCCCGCTGATCATGCGTGGTTTTTTCAGTAAACTATCCTTGTTTCTCCTGATGTGACTAGGCTATCACGCTAATAACACCCTCGTCTACTTAAGGTTGAAACCAGCGTATCGACAGAAATTTCGCGCAGGGCAACGCGTTGTGCGCTCCTTCACAGTGCCCGAAAAGGATTTAAGATAAGTCAGCTTCCTGTTACATGTACCAACATGGTGAAGATCGCTTGGGTTTGAATGTATAGGAGATTGGTGCCGTGCAAAGCAGTATCTGCTTACTTTACAAGTAAGCAGATACTGCCTTTTTTACATAGAATTGAGCCAGTTGTACGTATTATCCTGAACACGGTAACATGACAAGTTAAAAATCTGTTGGTCAAGTAGGTGCTCGAAAGCAGAGAAGGTGACAGATCGCTGTGATAAAGTACCTGACTGCCTCGCCAATCATGCATGCCAATCATATCTGCTTATTTTACGAGTAAGCAGATGCTGCATTTTGGCTTTGCAGAGCTAAATTTGGTTGTCACGATTATTGCTGCCTTTCATTCTTCTTCAGTGGTATAAGACAATAGTGGAAGCCGTCTGGTCGTCTCTAGTGAGACATGCAGACCACACCTGGGGACTATACGTAGTAGTCGTAGATGTACATGAGAAAAGAAAAGTAAAACCTCGTATGTGAACAGTAGGCATACACTCACCAAAGGACCATAATGGCTGATGACGTTATGTTTTTGTAGTGAGCAATAAACTCCTGAGAACCACAGAATAGCCCATCCATTATTATGCAATTGGAATTTTCACCCACTTGAAGTTGTGTCTCGCTAACGCGATCCACAGCTCCAAGTGAGTGGAAATTGTTCAGATTTAATAAAATGGAGGTCAACTGTTTTTAAATTTGCTAATAGATGTCAAATTATCTTTAACAATAAAAAAAAACTGGTATTTAGAGTGCTAATGAAAAATGTAAAAAACGAATTTAATCGGGACCGGCGGTTGAAGGATTAATATATAAGCACAGTCCACAGTTTCCTGTGTTTTCCGTTTTCCGTGCATCTATGGCTGATTTCCAGTGCATAGATGCAGACAGGGCATTTTGAGAAGGTGGATAATCTGTACTTTCAATATCACTATGTTTGGTTTATTTGCTCTGTGTTGTGCATTAAGCTTACTCTGCTGGTGGAGTCTGTCATGCTGATTGTCACTATGGCTTGTCACCACTATGTACCACGGCATTTATATAATTCTATTTGTTCTCTGCTATATGCGGGTCTGTTCCAGTTTATAACAGTCCTTATAGAAAATGTATTTTGATAACACCAGCTACATCTGGTAGGTTGAGCATAATTGATTATTTCCATCAAAATACTAGTAATTCACTGATTGAGCTATTTCCATAAGCATGATAATACAGCATTAAATTTGTGTTAAACTGATACCCTGGATAGTTGACAGATGTATTATAAATCTATACTATAATATAATAAGAATTTGTAGGGTTCATCCTTCGTTGTATCCTGAGCAAATCGCTATTTCCGGTCACTCAATATATAACTCACACACAACAGTTATATTAATTCTGGAATACGTGCTAAATCGGAACTTCCTGTGAAATATTTTTGTGTCATGATTTGTGTCCGAACTCAACGGCGCACAGCACAACCCAGCAAACACGAGACGCCAACCCAAAATGGAAACAACTTTAAATAATTATTAAACAACTTCAATTAATAAACAACTTTAATAATTATTAACAACGTGACTCCATTATTCCAGCATAGGTCTCTTACAATAAAATACTATTTCGTTCATGACAAGTAGCAGCCAGGGTGTCGATGAGTGGCACTCACAACACTCTGACTGCTAGGGGATGTTATTCTTAAAATTCAATCGTGATGTTTCCATGAGACAGAAACGACGCCGTTTGTAAATAGGTCTAATGTATTGTGTGAGTTGATGTGGCAGTTAGCCGTCTGTTATACCTGTCACCAGACGTGTCATCAGACCCGTCACCAGACATGTCTACCACACAGCAGACCCGTGACATCTGCGGCGCCTCATGACGCCCGCTGGATGCGGCGCTTCATGATGCCACCGGGGCCGACCCGTGACAAATAGCGCCGCATACTATTATATTTAGCCCAGCACAGATCGATGCCAGTGATGCTGGTCAGAAGAGAAAGGTGGGTATCCATCTTGCAGCGCCGAATCAATGTCGGCACAGCGTCTGTGACGCTGGGCCGACGTTGATTCGGCGCTGGGCCACCGCCCTGTATTCGCTGGGTTGCCCGTCTGGTGAATAGAGGACGCGGGGTGAGTGAAATCTGGCGTGCCAGACAGACAGTAGACATTGTCTGCCGTGAACAAACACAGTCCTAGAAGCCTTCTCCCCGCAAACAGTCCACTATATATCCGTATAGGACACACCCTAAACCACCAAAAACTGTGAAAAACAACCTCAGAATAACACCCATTTCAAGGTGTATTCTGTGAAGCTCAATAGCTCTGACATCCATTGTTTTCACGGAACTGGCTAATACAGTGAAGTATCGGGGAGGGGGTCTTACATAACATTATTTTCACCGAGTAGCCATTCAAAACGGTTTCCCCTGACGTCACTGCGTTTCACAGAATACAGTCAATCGTTTTATTTTTAATGCAGAAGTATTTATTTATTATCCAACGTGCAGCTTTAGCTCGTTTTATTAAATATTATTTTTTAAATTTATCTTTAAAATGGAGCACAGCCCCATGAGATGTCATGTGCTAAAAAGATGTTTCAGAGCAAGTTTGTAGTGTGCCATGGGCCATGGCAGCCCAGCAAGCACGATACATTGACTAAATGCTGGAGTAATGTTGGCCCGCCGTCTCTGACGTCGGACCAACATTAACCCAGCATTGGGTCGATTTAATGTGTTTGCTGGCACATAGCTCCTGGGTTTACTGTCTCCCAGCGCAGGAGTAACGTTGGCCCAACGTCCCTGGTGCGTCCCACTATGCAATGATTCAATGCTGGTTTGATGCTGGTTCACCGTCTGCCACGCTGGCCCAATATTAACCCAACTTTGGGTGAACGTTTCTTGCTTTCTGTGACGTTGTGTTGGCTTGCAGAGCTTGTAAATCATGTCAGACGACTACTCGGCATCTTCCTGCTCGGCTGCCAAATACACGTGTCACCGTCCATTGTGAGAAGACAGAAACATGACCGACCCGGTGTCAATAAACATTTGGTTTTCTCCGCGGCTTTCACAGAACACATCAAATACACGTGCTGACAATGTGTGGTGACTTATCACCGACCTAAAACAGATGCAATCTCTGTCCTCAGCAGCAGAGATCCTCACATCTCTAGCTGTTGTAGGCTTTTTTCTCCAAATCTACGTAAACAGCCAATGAGATATTTCGTTTTGTGCTTTTTGGATATTAAAAAAAAATATTATTATCCAGTAGGTTAGACCATGATTTATTATTCAATCTGATAAATTAACAAATTAACGATGTTTTTAGTGAAAAATGGCCGCTTTTATCATTGTATATATATATTCTGCTTGCTGAATTACACTCTGGTGGTTCACAAATACTGTCTACCACCAAATCAGTATTGCATAGCATTTGGTGAAGTTGTGCAGCTGAATTTTCAACATCAAAAAAGAAGGCTTGTGTACTATTTAGCGGGCAGATAAGAAAACGTACAGATGTATCGCATCTTTTTATTACAGTGTATCTGCATCGCAGAATTCTATGTGAAAAAATATATATTGCTTTGCTTTATTGTCTCGCACGGGGATGTTTTTAAATCCTTTCCAGGGGATATTAATTCTGTCTTGACTGATCTGACATCGGTCCACCAGGTTACTGTCGCAGACCAGCCAAGTGTAGATACAATCAAATGAAACTGCACAGATCTCGGCAGTTTTTCCTGACATCAGATAATGGTAATTGATACCAGCTGAAAGATGTCTGGTGTGCGAAGAGAACACCTCTCTGCCCTCTATTATAACTCAGCTGGCGCTCCTCCCAACCTCTGTCTACAGAGAGACAGCCAACACATCGATGGCAGAGCAGAGATATGGCGTGCCTCAACATTTAAGAACATAATGAATTTGACCTGAATCGATGCGTTGACAATCGGGGATACATACCCGTCTATCCACGCGAATGTGAGCCTTTAAGAGCAGGCTGAGCCTGCTCTTAAAGGCTCACATTCGCGTGGATTCCATCAGATATGTAATGACTCATGTCGAATACATCAAAGGCAAAGTGAGCTTTAAGATATGCGGTTTCGCACTCACCCCCTTCGATATTCCCCTTTCAAGATATTGATTTCCAGATATTCAGTCGCTTCCCCACATAACATAAACTGAATTTCTTTCAGCACCCTTCATTCCACAAAGGGAATTCAAGCCTTTCACATGTAGGCCTACATCCCTTGCTTCCCCACTTAAGGTACTCCACTCTAACATCTGATACTTGCACCTCTTTGAGCTATAGAAAGCGAGAGGTCATCTGAGCACCGTGGATGTATATAGTTTATTGGATAACTGGGTTGATTTTTTTCACATACAAAACATAAGAGAATACCAGTGCATTGCTAGGTCAATATTAATAATGTACACGTGAGTAAAATATTTATATATGTTACACTCACCCAGTCATTGTGGCACTCATCATACTGACCATGTTATCAAAGAGAGCAAAGCACAGGGGCTATTTCACTGGTGACTCAGATATTTCAGATCAGTCTGGCGACAAAGTTATAAATTGCATATTTTTGAACCCCTCTGTGGGGGGACTCCATATTTTGCTTTGCGTAAATTGTTCACATTATTGCAGTCGAATACGAACAAAGAGCTGTCTACAAACGCTATAATATAGTTGGAAATGGTCCTGACAGTGTACTTGAAACTTCCGGTGCGATTGATGGTTTTAATTAGCAAGTACAACGGGGTTTTTGTGGACGTGATGAAGCATAATTTGTTTGCATACATCCGGCTAGTGCCGGTGATCGCCACCGTAATGAAGCATACTTACCTAGTAAAGGGGACACAGTGATGACGTAAGCGGTTCCTGGGACTCACATGTTCGACAGAACATCCTTTATAGTTTTTTATTAAACTTAACTACATTTTATTTATTGTCACCTATATGACGTATGCGTATATTGTTTTGGCACCAACCGTAAAAGGGCATTTTCTAAGATGGCTGCATAAAGAAGCTTGTGAACGCGATATATGTGAGTTATGAACTGTTGGTTGGATTGCCAGTCAAATTTCACGTGATGGTGCTCTTGCTAATTCTCACGACCTGATTTATCAGATTAACTTTTGGGAAAAATCAATTGAAAACAAAATGGCTGACAGTGACACATAGAAACACATAGACATTGGCGTTGGGTGGGGCAATACCCAAGTGAGACGCTGCTTTTAATGTTTTGTACCGAAAGCAGTCGCATCTAGTACTACTTGTGATTTATTTAATTTGTGCGACGGTGGCCCAGCACCAATCCACCACCGGGTTAATGTGTGGTGTTTGCCCAGCAAGCACGAGGCATCGATCCAATGTTGAACCAATGTTGGGCCAGCGTCTACGACGCTGGCACAACATTGGTCCAGCATTGGGTATACGTCTCGTTTTGCTGGGTGGGGGGCACACCACAGTGAATGATGAGGGGGATAGATGTGTGCCTGTCTTCTAGGGTGATGATCTGGCACAAGTGTTATCTATCAGTGGTCAGCAGCAGTGGCCGTGCTGCCAGGGTCAAAGACAGTCTGTGAACCTTCATGCTCACAACTCATTCACCCTTATGTTCCATCTTGCCCAGCGGCTATTGACATCACCCGCCCGCGTTCTTCTTCACCTCTTCTTCGCTGGTTCTTTGTTCTTCTCTCTACGCTTTTAAAACTATCAAATCTCATTATTGGCATGTGTTTCTTAATATTATTACATCACTGTTCGCTCCTTTAGAGTAATATCAATGTGATTCAAATAGATTTGCTTTTGTTTTACTCTATGTGGCAAGTGTTATTCTTTTCGGGCGGGGTCTAATTATTGATTATACACTGTCAGAGTGTGGTATTAATAGGGTTAATTGTGCTCTCTCGTCAACTGCCCAGCGGAATGTTTTGAGAGGTCCAGGCAAATTGACCATTAGTGAAGAAATCAATACCGATGATGACCAGTGCATCCCATATCTCTCCCAAAATACTCTATTCAATATGGACTCTTGAAGATCGTTAATGTGTGTCACACCCCACAGGCCAGTCTACGTCTGAAAATAAACAACAGAATTATAACATTTGGTAGTAGGGCCTAAGTGTATAATTTTGTCGTCTGGTTATTGTTCATTTGAGCCTGATCCAAACCCGGGTAAGCCCTGATATGATGGTAAATCGTTTGATCTAACTGTCTGTCTAGATATCCTAAGTGACAGAGGCTAAGTTTCGTACTAGCTGGGCGAGTTTTTGTACTTGCTGTCAGAGGCTGGGCGAGTTTGTTGTACTGACTGTCAGAGACTGGGTGAGTATGTTGTACTGGCTGTCAGAGGCTGGGCGAGACTGTTGTACTGGCTGTCAGAGGCTGGGTGAGTCTGTTGTACTGGCTGTCAGAGGCTGGGCGAGACTGTTGTACTGGCTGTCAGAGGCTGGGTGAGTCCGTTGTACTGGCTGTCCGAGGCTGGGTGAGACTGTTGTACTGGCTGTCAGGGGATAGATAAGACTGTTGAACTGGCTGTCACAGGCTGGGTGAGACTGTTGTACTGGCTGTCAGGGGATAGATAAGATTGTTGTACTGGCTGTCAGAGGCTAGGTGAGTCTGTTGTACTGACTGTCAGAGACTGGGTGAGTATGTTGTACTGGCTGTCAGAGGCTGAGCAAAACTGTTGTACTGGCTGTCAGAGGCTGGGCGAGACTGTTGTACTGGCTGTCAGAGGTTGGGTGAGACTTGTACTGGCTGACAGAGGCTGAGTGAGTCCGTTGTACTGGCTGTCAGAGGCTGGGTGAAACTGTTGTACTGGCTGTCAGGGGATAGATAAGACTGTTGTACTGGCTGTCGGAGGCTGGGTGAGACTGTTGTACTGGCTGTCAGGGGATATATAAGACTGTTGTACTGGCTGTCAGAGGCTGGGTGAAACTGTTGTACTGGCTGTCAGGGGATAGATAAGACTGTTGTACTGGCTGTCAGAGGCTGGGTGAGACTGTTGTACTGGCTGTCAGGGGATAGATAAGACTGTTGTACTGGCTGTCACAGACTGGGTGAGTTTGTTGTACTGGCTGTCAGAGGCTGGGTGAGTCTGTTGTACTGGCTGTCAGAGGCTGGGTAAGTCTGTTGTACTGGCTGTCAGAGGCTGGGTGAGTCTTTTGTACTGGCTGTCGGAGTCTGAGTAAGTCTTTTGTACTGGCTGTCAGAGGCTGGGTGAGTATGTTGTACTGGCCGTCAGAAGCTGGGTGAGTATGTTGTACTAGTTGTCAGAGACTGGATGGGTATGTTGTACTGGCTGTCAAAGACTGGAATAGTCTCTTGTGCTCGCTGTCAGAGTATGAATGAGTGTTTGGTGCTAGTTGCCAGAGACTATGTGAGGTCTTGGTGGCTCTTTTATACTAGCTGACAGAAGTTGCTAGCTAAAATAGGCTGTGTGATCATTTAATGCTAGCTGATAGGCGCGCACATAACACATAGTTTGTGTCGCGTTGGGCCAACCTCGTGTGGATCATTCCATGTTCGTGTTCAGTCAGTAGAGGATGAGAATTCGTGAAGAGAATGATAGAAACTAGTGGAGTGAATGGAACCAGGATTTGACTGCGGCTTTTTTTTGTATTTTCAAAACGTGGATCTATATGGGCGGGCAGACAAATAGGACTCCAGCGATCAACTGCTGCCTTGGCACACTCTAGAACCAGTAACCACCAGGGGATGTTAGCTATGGAGGTCAGTACAATAAGCTGCAGGATGCTACCCCCGAGACCGAGATGTATAGCTGAAAAAATGGCCAGGACGTCTGGGAAATTAAATTTTGTGACTGATCACACACTGACTATTATTAACCTACACCCGGTTTGGGGCACTTTTCATTTGGTTTCCTCCTAGACATCTAAGGGACTTCCACAGCTTTCATTCCATGATCGGCCTTTATAACAACACAGCCTCAAGAGTACCTTTCAGAAAAAAATCCCCTCTACCTCTGGGTGCTGTGTACTTCTATTCCTATTTGCTACATCATTGTTTATTACATTTGATATCTTCATGTTTGGCGCTGGACATCCCAGCAAACACAAAACATTTGTAAGACATTTATACAATGTTGGACCAACGTCGATGACGTTGGGCCAACGTTGTAAAAATATTGAACAAATGTTTTGTGTTTGTTGGAATAATATTTAGGTTTTAAACTTGTGATAATGCCGTAGATCTCGTCACAACATTCATCAAAATTGATTTTACAGTTGTTGCTTTCACAGTCTTTCTTCATCTTTAAGATATATTTCGTTGTCAGAACGTTATCATACAAAAGGATAAGAATATGAAGTTGTAGACGACGAAGAAGAGGTGGAAATAATGGACGAACAATCGGAAAGCTCAAGGGGGGGGGGGGGGGCTTTAGAAATACTACCAAAATGTCAATATGAAATAATTAACGGTGAATCAAATTTAAAAAAATTAAAAATAATGTTAGTGTCAAAATAAGAGTGCCCTATTCCATGTCGTTTTTATTGTAAGCGGCAGCTGAACTGAATTATTCACAAGAGGAAATATGAAATTATTCATGCGGCAATCTTGGGCATTACGTAGAGAAGAGAGCTGCTAGGAAGCAATCCATCATGTCCCTTATGACGGACGAGCTCGACCCCTGATAATTCTCATTCTAATACTCTGGTTAGTAGGAGATGCCAACACTGCAACAGAACGGCAACAGTTCGCTAGGATTTTATATTACCATAGATGCTGGAATTGTTTTGATTTTCGTCTCTGCTAACATTGTCTGGCTACCAGCATTTGTTTCAATCACATTAGTGTAGTGGCACCCGGTATCAATCGAAGTTACTGTAAAGATTATTGTACATGTTGTCGACTTGGGATTAAATGGACGTCGGTGGTTTAATCCCAGATGGACGATGTGCTGGAACGGAGCAGATCAGCTCTGCTCTGCAAAGCCAAAAGGCAGTATCTGCTTACTTGTAAGTAAGTGAGTAGATACTGCCTTTGGCTTTGCACGGCAGAGCTGGTCACCACTTGGAATATTGTACTAAGATAAGCAATCCTCAATATGCATATTCCAGCGAACACAAGACGTTAAACCAATGTTTGTTTAATGTTGGTCCAGCGTCGCAGAGGGTGGACCAACTTTAAGTCAACCCTGCTGCTATACTTTATCTCGTATAAGGAAGTGGGATACGTATTCTCGTATTTCTCTTCTAATTACCTGATTGCGACGTTGTCAGTTTTCATTTCACTTCAGCTTAGACATATGACACCGGATTTCTCTTTGCTATTCTAACCAGCCTCTCCTTTTCTCATAATCTCTTATGCAATGATTCTCATTATGTCAGGCAGAAGTTTTCATCTAGTGGTCATACTTCAATCAAGTATCGTGTGTACTATCATACATGTATTCAAATACCACATAATGCTATATTTTGGATACATATACATTTTGGATAGGCCTATGCGTGGATACCTCGAGGAGTGAGGACAACGTCCATCACTTTGAAAAGACCTAAACTAAATAATCAAAGCCCCAGTTTATTGAAGCCGATATCGAGCCAGGATGTTCTATTCATCATTAGTCACATGCAATGCCATATTATATAACAGTTAAATTTCCTTTTCATTCACAAAAAATGCAGGAAGCAACAAATTGTACATTCTATTTATACATACACTACCGATTTTTTTGATAATACTGTAACCAGTATTTCGTATTTGTTTGATCTGTTTTGTATAGAATCGATGCTATGACGGGATACTCGCTTCAATACGATTTGTCATTAGTATCATGTCCGTATATAAATTAAGCATATTTTACAATATTTTGAACACACTAAGATGGAAATCGTCTCATATAAGAACACTCATCTTCAAATGGGATAAATCCCCTGTGCCATATATTGTCATCGTCAGTTCGTGCGATAGTATGTGCAAGGTGTTTATTAATATGTTATATGTCGGTGTATAACAGATAATGATTAGTCAGGGAAAGGTTCTTAAGAATATTTTCATGTTAAGTGTGTTAAACCCTTTCAGTGCGGGGACCGTTTTTAGACGTTTTGACGTCTAAAGACGGTTCCAGCGCTGAAAGAATTGAACAATTATAATTGCCGTAGACCCGTAACATATGTATTCAAATGAAGCGGAAGAGAGCAAACTAAGATATTTATGATTTCAAATTAAAAAAACCTTTGGTCTCCATAGTTTATACTAAAATATTTCAGCGTTTTAAGGGTTAATAGTCCGATTTACAACTTAGAAGTTGTTTGGTTACGACAACTGTCACTGACACCGTACATACGGTGTTCTTTTATGACATTACGATGATCCTATTGGTCGCCTGACTACTGACTGTGCGTGAGAGAAGAGCGCCGCTCCCTGTCCACATTGATCAGTGGTTGGCTGGCACTACAAGCAGGGGCGCCACCGCCTGAAGGTGGACAACCAGAGAAGTAGCCTGCAAGCAGCCAGCCAGCCGAGCCGACCAGAGACAGAGCAGAGACAGAGGCCGGCGTGACGACGTGTGCATGCACAGGACGCCTAGATACACCCACCACAGACAAGGAGGTCTACTGGCCAAGGCCTGTAGACATCTTCACTAGGACGGCTCCTTTATTCTCCTATTTAATCTCTAGAGTAGAACATATAACAGGATTATGCACGTCTGACATTGCCCTATAGTGCTGGCATATAGTGATGTCACAGCGGTGTAGAGTGACAGTGTAATGCTAACTTGTGAGTGGTGACCACGCCACCATGGCTCTACACGGATACCAAGGGGAGAGTGGGCAGTCCCCAGACTGGACCAGACTGGTCACTGGCCACTGTGCGCATTGCTCATAGCATCAACAAGACTCAGCAGAGCGTGACCTGTTTACCAGCCTGCACATATAGCGTGCCCAGGATACACACACATTATAGATTGTACCAGCACGCCGCCCTTACCTTATGTTACCATATACTAGTACTACTATACAATACCTACCCTCCCCTAAACCTGCTGTGTCTACTTGGTTGACATAACCTGTACATTGTACTGAGCCTGGCTAATGCTCGTCACCAGACACGGGGATACTTCATGTTTACTGGTGCCAGGTCACCTGGTACTTAATTACCGTGACTGTGCTCCACACCAGGATTATACAGTATTACAACAACTGTTGGTGATGACCATGATGCTGACAATGATAACAGTGACTATGACGGCCAGTAATGGCGTCCATGGTAAACCTGGATAGAGTACTATATATTATTAGTTGATCATCAGCTGACGGTCACCATTTTCCTGTGGATATCAATAACTAGTGTTAACTAATAATCCCCTGAGAGCCGCTCGTCGTGTGGCGGCTTCTGTTGTCCTTCACTATATCCAATCTTCTCCTTATTGACTTAATACCATGGTAAAGTGGCTGCAGGTTTCACGTTCTCTCCAGACAGACACGCCATCTCCTCTTGGCTAATACCCAGCATAGCAACTGAAACGCGGTAGTGAAAGCAAGAGGCAACAATAACTTATTGGCCGCACATATTTAGAGAGTTGATGAAGTAGCCTTTCTTTGGTTCTTCTCCTGCTGGACACGTCAATGTCCGAACTAGCCACACCTCAGTGACATTGTTGATAAAGGACTGAGATAAAAGTGCGGTCGTGTCATAGACTGCATTACTCAGTGTGACCCCCTCTACTTGACTCAACCCACACATCAGCATCTCTACCTATAAGACCACACAGCCACTGTCACACAACTACTCAGCTCATCACGCGTCGCCCTGCATCTGTTACCATCTGCTTTTGTGTAGCATCCAGTAGCCTGGGGATTTTACTAAAGACAGTTTAGTGTCATTACGTGTTGGAATATTGATAATTACCTAGGAAACTGAGATGGTCGTCGGGGTTATAGTGGGTTGTTGTTGAGTTTGAGGCCTGGTTGGGGCATGTTAGCATGGCTAACGCGTGGTTACAAAAGTTGAGGCGGGCACCCCGTTTAACCCACAGTACTAGTTCTGACTCTGGCTGTTCAGATATGTACACTCCTAAGTGTGACCGGCGTCCTCATCGTGGTCATCACATAAACCCCCACACTCACCCTGTTCTCTCTTCTTCTTGGCTCCAGGAGATGATCAGTGTAGAGGCCTTTGCTGACCTGGTGAGGAAGCGCGACCTGGCACGTATCAAATACGCCGTGAGAGAGACTAATTACAATTTGGACGCACAGGATGAGGTAAGACATTTATCATTACTTCTTTTGTCACTTACAGTTTAAGAATAACATATTTCCGACAAACACAAAACATTTGTATAACATTTATACAATGTTTGACCAACGTCGAAGACGTTGGGCCGACGTTGTATAAATGTTATACAATTTGTTTGTGTTTGCTGAGTTCTGGGAGTCTATTCTCTGTATATGTAGTAAATGGATGGTAGCCATTCCCTATTGACGAATTATTAAAATTTTATCAATTTACATGAAAACAGAAACAGATTCTTAAAAGTTATTTTCTTCATACGATGGAAAAAATAACCTTAGAGAACCTGTTTATCTTTGAATGTCATATTATTTTAGTTCTTCCATTGAGACTATATCACCAATTTGTGCCGCGCTCAACCCACACGACTTTGATGTTCTTGATTACTCACCACCATTAATATTCGTCCATCTCCAACCTTAAATCGCTGTAGAGATGATGGCTTGATGATGTGGATACATAGTTTTCCCTTAAAAACGTAGACATGCAGATAATTAAATTTGATAAAAAAGTTTTGTATCTTTGATTGCGTTTACTGTAAGTTCTTTGTAACCTATATTCGTGCTCTATTCTGACTGAATAATGCACACCGATATAAATATAATTATTGTAAAAATCCTATCTTTGGTGAGCTTTTCTGCTACGAGTCATGTTTACCCTTCAGAATTGAATCAGGTGAACCGGTGTTGGGCTAATGTTGGCCCGCCGTCTACGACGTCGGCCAACATCAGCCCAACACCGGGAACTTCTCGTCCTCACGGAGCTACGAATCACTGCCACGGTTGATAATTTGACTTGACAAATTATTTAAGGACGGCGATGATGTGTGTGGTGTGACCATCTAACCATTATTGTTAATTTATAGTGTTACTGTCCAAAGGGCACACTCGTGTTCTCTTGTGGTTACCTGGCTCGTTGATAGAAATGTAAAAATATGGTATTTAAATTTAGAATTTCGGGTTAAACAAGTGCTGAATCACGCCAAACCGAGCTTAAAGGCCGAGTTTGATGTTTTTAGGCTGTATCGGTGTCCATGATTTAGCATATATCAAATCAAATTGACACTAATTCAGCATGTTAAGACAGCAGGTTTTTGCATTAAATCCCGCTGTGGCAAGTCAAGCTTCGTGAATGACAGCTAAATCACAAGCCAGCAATAACGGGCCATCTGAGAGGACGTGGCCCAGCAGCCAGCATAAAGCCCGGGAAAAGTCCCCCTATCAAAGTTTCAGTGCGTAAGCTAAATGTGACACCACTATATCCAGGCAATATTAACTGATCCCGACGTCAAGCGCTGCTAAGTGTCATTCATGTGCTCAACTTTACCAAGTAAACACGGGGCGTTGATCCAATGTTGTTTTAATGTTGGGCCGACGTCGAAGACGGTGGACCAACATTAAAGCAACATTGGGTCAATGTCTCGTGTTTGCTGGGTACGGGATTCACTTGTCCATTAGATGCAGCTGATCAGTCCGTCCGTTTTCACGTACAAAAAAAATGTTTTTATGCGACAACAGCAAACACAAACAATTGAACCAATGTTGGAACAATGTGGGCCGACATTGAACCAACATTGGTTCAATGTTTCGTGTTTGCCGGGATGAAGGGTCAAGTTAAGGGATGCAGGTATATTTTTGTGGTGTCAGATGGCAGCCATCTTGGATTTTGCCATAAGAAAATAAATTTAAAATCACACTATACATAAAAGCACTTATTTTGTCCACATTTTGTTGAAATTGATTCTGCTTCTGCATTAGCTAATTCCTACATCATTCTACGTCTACCCGTGTGCAGTAGCCCGACAAGCACGAGACGACCACCCAATGTATGTTATACTGTTAGATCAGCGTCTTGGACGTTGGACCTACATTAGTCCAGCATTTGCTCTTGAAGAAGCATATTTTCTGTAACTCCTACCTTTAATTGTCTGTAAAGCGCACAGAGCACTGTATGTCCGCTATAGAAGAACTTATTATCATTTTATTATTATACATCTCGCGCGTACTGGGTAGTAGATGGGGACATGGCCCGGATGAGATGCGTGTGATTGTATATTATACTTAATTAGGTTATAAAAACACAATTTTTACACAATTACAAAAAAACAGTGCCAAACGATAAACGAATTGCTCTTGATAATTATTTTCAATCATGTTATATTACAGAGCAATCAGATTGTGAACGGAGGTGCTGTAATTACTTATAAATCATCAAGTTTCTCGCAGCTGCTCGCCAAATTGCACCGATAATAAAAAAATGGCCGCGCCAAGGTGAATATCAGGTCGTTTGGGATTTTTTACGCAATCACGACGCCGACGACCAGGCGTATGTATAGGAGAATATGACAGGCAGGTTTTTGGTTGTGTTTCTGGCCATTACAGGGAATTGGCTTGGCAGATAAATTAGAATTATTTCCCGGCGGGGTCGTCTATGTTATTCCCGGGTGGGCGGCTAATAGGCTAGGCTAATAGCAATGGCTCTCATTACTCGCCCCACTTGTCCTCCTATATTTCCATCCTTCACGATAATGCTCTAAACCAGCCCAAAAAACCTGGCCAGACAACCTTCGCCGTCTGAGGACAGCTCCCAATGGAATTAAATTTCAATGTCACCGAGCGTGACAGAACAACTCAACTCCATAACAATTCCTCCCTTGGAGGAATTGTTATGGAGTTGAGTTGTTCTGAACTTCATTAGAGTCAAGTAGAAGCACGCTGAAATTACAACCGCACTGCTATTCCTGCAAGTACTTATAAAATCATAACATATTGCATTTGATTTTCGCTATGGAATTTTACCATTTATTACTGACCATCGAACATTTTAACCAAACTAATATATTCATAGGATGTGATAGAAACATATCATAAAAACAATTAAAACCCAATGTTAGATGTATTGTTGAAAACACTCTGTGATTTTCCTTATATGATACGAAAAAATATGTAATTCAAGAGCATTTATGTCCCTGGGGTTTTTGTTTCATGAAACATATGTAAATTTATGTCACTCATGGATACATGAAAATCCCTTTGTTTTATTTTTGTAGACAATTTTAAAAACTGTATTATGTAGATCAGCAGCTGTGTCCTACGTTTTATTATTTGTTTGTGTGTGTGAAATTTGCACGCGATCAGGTAATAGCTAATTATCAATTCAGTGTTCTGCGCCTACATAAATCATATTTTTACTAGATTTCCCATTCCCACTACCAATTTTCATACGCAATTTCAACTATTTCGTTATGACTACAAATTGTATTCAAGACGAACCAATCTCATAAATTATTTGATGATTATTTCCTCATATGGCATCATCCGTTGTGAATATAGTTTAAGATATATGCAAACACAACCCGCATACTCACCTGTACAGGGATAAAATATTGGCGTTCCTGTCACAACTGCATCTTAATTTTCAGCCAGGTATAATCGACGCGATACACCTACTACGTATAATAGATTCACACAGCCACTAAAATAAGTGGTAATGTAATATCATATGTGGGCTGATTGTTCAATTTATTGTAATCCTATATTAACCCTTAAAGCGCTGAAATAATTTGTAAAAAAACAACCCCAGCAAATGGGTTTTTTTCAATTTGAAAGCATCCTAAATGCCTTCGTTAGCTCTTTTGATTCATTTGAATACCTATGTTATGGGTCTACGGCCGTTAGAATTATTTGTACCCCTACAGCGCGGGGATCGACTTTAGTCGTCAGAATCTGACGTCTACAGACGTCAGATTCTGACGACTAAATTAGATCCCCGCGCTGTAAGGGTTAACCCACTAAGCACGACTATAGTCGTTTTCAATCTGTTTTATTAGCCGATGAAATCACTGATATTTGTAACATAATATTTGTTTAAACATCAAGATTTTCAATTGTTTGGTCCCAAATTAAACAAATATGGGTCATTTTTACCCACTTGAAGTTGTGGATCGCCTTTAGCGAAACACAACTTTAAGTGGGTGAAAAATTAAATTAGTTACTTAATTAATTACTTAATTAAATTAATATTTAATTACGCGATTTTTAAGGTTAATCGTTGCAGCGCGGGGATCGACTTTAGACGTCATAATCTGACGTCTATAGACGTCAGATTCTGACGTCTTAAGTCCATCCCCGCACTGTAAGAGTAAACATATTTATAATGGACCCATAACATAGGTATTAAAATGAAGCGGAAATAGCTAACTAAGACATTTATGATGATTTGAAATTGAAGAAACCCTTTGGTCTCCATGGTTTATACAATAATATGTCAGCACTTTAAAAGTTAAGCATCATCTTTCTCACGCCAGGCATGAGTTATTGTGGTTTCACATCCCAGCTAACACACGACATTATTGTATAAACGTCGGGTCAACGTCACAAGACGTTGTCCCAACTTTGATTAAGGATGCTGGAATACAGTGTAGGAAACAATTGAAACAATTATTATCTTGATAATGTATTATTAAGTATGTGGTGGATGTATTATGGTTTATTTATGGGTGTATGGGGGTTGGTGCTATGATAATACAGTGCGGACAGCCAACACACATGACATGACGTGCCCCAGAGCGTGTGGGAAAAATAGACATGATTCATATATATGATTTAGCGAGCGATGATACATACTTCTAAATTATAATCGAAAAACCGACTTCGAAGCGCGTCGAAGCGAAAACTCTTACAACTTGTGGTGTACATGGAGCGACAACAGGCACACTTTCAAAATAAATGAGAATTCCAACTTTTTCTGTATACTTACGACGGTGTACACTGAGCTATCAGTCTGAAGTAGAGAGAGAGACACTGGTGACACGAGTGAAACAACGGTGTGGAATTCAGTGAAGCTGATGCTGCTACCGATAAAGACTGGCAGCAAACACGGGACGTTTAGCGTCAGGTTTGTTCAATGTTGGTCAACTGTCTGCGAGGCTGAAGCAAAGTTAGGCAGCAGCTCGGTGAACGTATCGTGTTCTCTTGTAGTTTACAGGACCCGAGTCGTGTTAACAGATGTAAAGCTTCACTTATTGATGTCTTTTTGGGCCGTATTATTTAACCCTTTCATCCCTGAATTTTCCATTGTCATCATCATCCACTACAAGCCGCGAATTGCTGTCGCAATTCTCGACTTGTAGTGGATGAAGATGATTTGAAGTAGGTGAAAAATTAAAGAAAACTGCCATGTATTGGTGAACCAGTTTCATGGAAATTTTCATTATGAAACCCCTAGCTGTAGGAAATGTGATGTAAAATGATGCTTTAATGCATCGTGAAGGCTTAAAGGGTTAACCACCACATGAAGAGTTGCAATCTTAAATTTATCACCTCGTGTATTATTGGGTGGTTACCCAGCAAACATAAAATATTTATAAAATATTTATACAACGTCGGCCCAACGTCTTCGACGTTGGTCCAACATTGCAAAAATGTTATAATGATGTTTTGGATTTGCTGGGTATGGCGTAATTGTTGTTATATGACTTACGATCCTTGTTCGTGCATTAATCGTTTATATACAGTACCAGAGTAATTATTTAAATTGTTTGCTTTAATTTATGAACGTTTAGTCTTCGATTAATGAAATACAATACTTATTTGAAGAAGCGCAATTACGGGCGTAACATTGTATAAACAGATAACTAGGTGAGTGAGAGTGGTGGGTGCCTGTCATATGAGATGACTGTGTGGGTAAGGCCTAGATGTCATATGATCTGATGAGATGACTGTGTGTGTTATATTAGGCCTACATGGCGGACAACGTGACACACCACACATCATCCCAGAAAACACAATACATTTGTATAACATTTGTCCAATGTTGAACCAACGTTGAAAACGTTTGGCCGACGTTGTACAAATATTATACAAATGTTTTGTGTCAGCTGGGATACTGGTCATATCTTATTAAGAACATTAGTCAGCCTGTGAGTCACCCTGAATTACAACTCAGCGCTTATTTCTGGCAGCAATTGCTCTCCTGGCACAGACAGAAACCCCGGTCTCAGAGCGTTCACCCTATGTTGTTTTAATGTTGAGACGACGTCGAAGACGTCGGGCCAACAATAAAACAACATTGAATTTGCCTCGTGCGTCCGTCTTGGGCGGGTGCTACGCTGCCTGTAACCACATGTGCCCTGACACATGTTACATATTTAATTGGACTCTAGTTATTACCATAAAACTAAGATTACGTTATATATATGCGCTTATTAAAGTTATCATCAGATCATGGCATGCGTTACTTTACAAGTAAACAGATACTGTCTTTTAGTTTCGCAGAGCAGCACAGTAGGCCTACACTGTACATGTACGGATGTACGGTGTGGATGCGCGACTGACAAAATCCATGTTATCAAGAATATATAATAATATATAATAATATTATATATTCTAAATGTGCGTTGCCACGTCTCCCGAGCCCAGCAGACACAAGACGTTAAATCAATGTTGATTTACCGTTGGTCCACCGTCTACGACGCTGGACGTTAAACCAACATTGATTCAACGTCTTGTGTCTGCTGGGCTCGGGAGACGTGGCCTGATAGTGACGTATATAATATGCGTCATGGAGAATTTTTTCAAAGAAAATAATTTCAGAGAAAATGACACAGCCCATCGACATGAGGAAACTCTATTTCATGTTGATTATATTACATTCGGATATTTTATAAAATTGAGTTTTTAATCACTGTGAGGTGGTTATTTCAGTAGCGGTTCACAGTGAATGAAAATATGTTGAAATTCTCAGGAGACTCTACATGTAGATAAAGGGTTACCCTTTAAACCCTCAGGGTGCATCGAACCATAGGGCCTAATTTTGCATCTCTGAAGAATGACTTAATTCCCTAAAACCTAAGAACGAAAATTTTCGTGGAACTGTTTTGATAATAACAATATATTCTTTTTCAATTGCCACCCACTTCAAGTCATTTTCATTCATTCGCTACAAGTCGAAAATCGCGACAGCAATTCGCGGCTTGTAGTGGATGAAGATGACAATTGTAAACTCAGATTTGAAAGGGTTTTAAATCACGTGATAATTACCATTTATCTGAATCCCGATTACTAAATCTGAATATATCTACATGTATAACAAAGCGAACGAAAATTGTATTCATTTGTGCACTTTCTTGATGAGATAAAAATGAAATGAAATGAATCGGGCTTTAGGCCACCTTTGTGCACATATAGGCTAAACTGGGCCAGGAGAACCTCCTGAGGATGGTGAGATGATTGAGATGACACTGTCCTCCAGACACAGGATTCGAAATTCGAGCCCTGGCGGTCTGAGGCCGAGCACGCTACCTCTCGGTCACGGAGGCTCCCCACAATACTGACTTTCACACGTGGATGGGGAAGAAACATTTTTGTTTCTTTCAAACCGCCGAGACCGGGAACCGAACCCCGAACTCTGGCGTGAAAGGCAGCGGTGCTAACCACTACCCTAGGGCCCCCGCCCTCTTGATGAGTACACAAATCGATTTTGTGAACATAATGACGTTATTTTTGACTCACCACTTTGAATAAGTGTGGCACGGAACTTTAGTCGTTTTAATCCGTGTGACAATTGAAACATTTTTAACCCTTTCAGTGCGGGAACCGTCTTTATACGTCAGCATCTGACGTCTGCAGACGTCAGATGCTGAAGTATAAAGACGGTTCACGCACTGAAAAAAATAAAATATTTATAATGGCCGTAGACCCATAGCATAGGTATTCAAATGAACCGGAGAGAGCTAAGTAAGACATTTATCATGAAAACCCCTTTAGTCTCGATGGTTTTAACAAAAATAATTCAGCGTTGTAAGGGTCAACACCCAGTTATTTATGGAATTTTTATTCACAGTGAGATGGTGAATTACGTCCGCAATCCATAAAATCAACTTTAAAAGAAAGCTCAGAACATCCTGTTAGTAGCTTATACACTTTTTGATCCGAGGGAGATTAACCTTTTCAGTGCGGGACCGACGTTTGACGTCAGAATCTGACGTCTTTTGACGTCAGATACTGACGTCTGAAAATATCTGGTTGATTGGTTTCCATGGTTTATACAAAAATATTTCAGCGTTGTAAGGCTTATCGTCCAATTACCAAGATTACAAATTAATATTTGTATCTTTATTGTTATTATTTAAATTAAAATAGTGGATGAGAACACGATATTTACCTCACCACATCTTAGTATGTGATGACTGATACAGCCATCCATGTATTCATTCACTCACTTTTTAGGGAGTGTAGTGGACTACTACTACTCTACCCTACTCTGTAAGCGAGATAAAGAGGGTTATTTAAAGTTGGACTGGCATTTGTGAGCGGATGGCTGGCCTCGGTGTTATGTTAGCCGGTACATCTAGGAGCTGGAGATGAATTTTTACCAGGAGGCGTCCTATATGTCACCAGGTGGAACCCAGGCGGTTTTACATGACATCCATCACTGTGATGTATTGACATTTCACCTGGGTGAGCGAGTACTCACCAACAAAAAACTACACATCTCTGCGTGTGGGAAGCTGCGAATGCAAATGGCGGAGCCACAGTGTCACCTTGGGAGTGGACAATTGGGCTTTGGTATTACCCACAGGATCAATCAATACCTTCACCCCCTGGACACCGCCACATATGCTCAGCAAACACAAGACGTTCAACTAATGTTGGTTTAATGCTGGTCCAGCGTCTGCGACGCTGGACCAACATTAAACCAATATCAGTTAAATGTATCGTGTTTGCTGTAAGAGTTCAACGCCACTCACTAAAATACAGGTGATTGTTTGCAAAATATACCAGCCTTTGAAGAAATAGGGACATTATGTGCACGTTTTGATTGTAATATTTGAAATAGTAATTTGTTCATTTTGGAAGCAATTGGAGCGAATAATTATTTTAGTGTAATGTATACAAAAATAACCTTGTAGATATTTCTAGGCCCACAGGGTATAGAAGGTATGTGTATTGGGTTTCTGCTAAAATGCATGATACAAAAATGCATATCTGTTATCTGTGAACAAACACGTCTCTCTGCGACCTTGGTGGCAGGATTAATGCATTATGATTTTTACTAGGACGGCCATGGATAAAATTGTTAACAAAAAGCACTCGTTGTCTTTCTCCGAGAGATCGAATTGTTCTTGTGAGATGCCAGCTGACATTTAGAGTTGCCACAATATCTAGCAGTATTATATTCACCAAATGTTGACCAAGTGTTGGGCCATCATCTACAACGCTGGCCCAACACTGAGCCAACATTGGGGTGAATGTCTTGTGTTTGCTGGGATGTCAATGAGTTCAGGATCTAAAAAGAAAAAAACCCATAACGAACCAGGAAGTTGAGCAGCGGATAATCTTATGCGGTGAAATGCGTTCACTGAGCTGATGTGCTACCTGTAGGAAAATACATGTCATAGACACATCTTTTCAATCAACAGTTGCAGTTTTTTTCAGTAATCACGAGGCGTTGGCACAACGTCTTGCAACTTCGGCCAACCAGGGTATACATTGGGCCAGCACTAAGCCAATGCGGATGTCTGATGTCTCCCAGTTGCTTACATCTCTCAGCTTCGGCAGTTTCGTGTCCCGTGAATGGGTCCTTTCTGTGTTTACTACTCACATAGCGTTCTGTGAACATGTTTTTTGTTTGTGACGTTATCCACAATGGTACTTGTGCCAATAGGCTTTTTTACCTGTAGGCTGCAGATCAGCTTGGCTGCAGATAGTTGTTAACAAATGATCATAATGAAGCAAATTTCATTAATATTCCACAGTGATTTGGTTATACGATTTCTACCATCTTTACAAACGACTGACTTTCAATAATTGATAATATAATCAGAGGTTTTCATTTTTATTGTACTCGTTTCTATGGAAGGTGTATCCAGAGGTATACGTTTTTTTCTCTGTCGCTCCGCATTTTACATCCTTCTTCCTATTTATCAGTAAATACAATAATTTTAATGAAGCGTAGGTTTTGGTGAGAATAATGAAGCAAAGTATAATATACATTGTTTCAACAAGTGCACAAAAATGTTATCTGTATACAACTGTGAGTGTCCCAACTAAAATAATTTAGCATGATAATAGGCCTGCATATTTATTTTTAAAAGTATTTTTGAAGACAGTATCTGTGCAGTGGGCCGATTTATCAACATCGTAATGTGACATTGTTCCTGTCAGATCTACCATTCAGTGCGCTGTTAACCTTCTGTGTACCATAGACCATCGTTCATTCGTATCGACTAGGGCTTTTAATCTGGAGGTACCCGGTTCGAATCCCGGTCGGGACGGATATTTGTCGTGGTTGTGCATAATCAGTGCTGCAAACTGTTCAAATGCCCGGAGTGTACAGTGCTGCCTATTGTACTTTATAAAGAACCCTTGAAGTCATTCGAAATAAGAGTAGGGCATAGTCTTGGCTTTGGGCTTCCTTCTGTCGCGATATTGCCATGATTGTTTAGAAAGCGACGGGAATCAATATTCACTCACTCACCATGGACAACTTCTGTATTATATATTAAGATGGAGGTAATATGAAATTCATAAATTAAATATTGTGCATTTTATTTCTTATCAACGTATTTAGTATTTGAGGTACTCATTGCGCATTTATTTTTAGTGGAGTGCGTGGTCATTGCCGAACGTTTATAGTCTTTGTGTAAATCAATCTATTCCTTTTTCACATTAAAAATAAAAATCCCCTCTACGATAGATAATCTGTGAATAATAGTCGCTGAACCATCTCTTTTACACGCAGCAATCTGTGTATAAGAATCTACCGAGCCTGCCCTTATATACAGATCAATACAAATGATGAGAACGGAGGAGAGTGGTAGCTAAGGGAATCACCTCAGAAAGAATTTAAAAATTGATGCGACATCGTGATATGTATTTATTACTAAAGCGACGATCATGAATATTAATGCTGTTGATATTTAAAAAAAAATAGAGAATAGTCACGTTGATTAAGGCACTTCTGTGACTAAGCATCTAGTACATATAATCATACCACATGGTACATGGTTTCGGCAGCTCGCGGTAAATAACAAACTCATGATCAGCGGCAACATTTAATTCTACCAGACATCAAGCTGTTCTAGTTTCTACCAGGATGGTTAAACACGCACCTGTTCTCGGCCTTATACTACAGACGTTTTTTATGCTGAGCAAATATAAGGCTGACATTTGTGTAGATGTTATGACTGGCCTGGATACTGGTTTTGGGCGTGGCCAGTTGAAGATGCGTTGTCGCTAATCAGCCCGATACCACCTCATTGCAGACAGACAATTGCAACCAGCAAACACGACACGCTCGCCCAATGCAATCTTAATGTCGGGCCAGCGTCGCAGACGCTGGACCAACATTGAGATATCATTGGGCTAGCGTCTCTTGTTTCTGGGAGTTTACTACAGTCTGAGACTGTATTTTGCTCGTTATTCTCTGTATAATATGCATCTAGCTTGTCCGTCCATCCGTCCGTCCGTCCGTCCGTCCGTCCGTCCGTCCGTGCGTTAAGCTGTTTACATCATTATTTGGCCGATTGCTGTGAGGTTTGTGACACTTGCATGTATGTCACATATAGTTGAATCATGGCATAATTGATCTGATGACAGTCACTTCTACTTTCGTCTCTCCCTTTGCACTTTATTGACGGCGCTGAAGGCGGATTGTTTATTAATTGTATTACCATACTGTACAATAAAAACGCAAGTACATCGATCAAGGCACAATATTTAGTTGCTGATCAGAAACCATCTCATCAATCATGAATCAATAGGGGACGCGACATATGTGAGCCAAAGGTTTAACCAGACGAGCTACTAATCGTGTGCATATCACAGATTTTTAAAACGTGTCCATTGGTAAAATACCATTTGTTCCTGGGTATATCAAATCAAATTTATTACCATAATTATTAGATCCGTACAGTTCATACATTATTAGTGGTACATTATTATAATACATTGATGTACCTGATATTGCTGCAGTGCTGATATTTTTAAAACGTAAAATACACCCTGAAAAGCGTAACAACCTACAAAATAATAACTACAAGTAGAACATTTTTTACATACATCGCTATTATAGAATTTAAACCCTCAGTTTATATAACCATGTACCAAATACTGCATAATGTACAATTAATTATCAGGTTATTGCAAAAAAAAGTAGGACCTTTCCGTGACGGCCACCACGAGTCCGTTAAGATTGTTTTTTTTTAACTTTTATTGCACATGGTCGTTTGTTGAAAACTGTCAATCCGGTGACGAATGCGTGTGAACTAGGACTGATCGTAAATCTCGGCATCTAAAAATTAGCACACAAATGAAAGCGGCCGTCTGATCCCTGGCAGCTTGGACCAGACCAGTGTAGAGGGCGGAGCGATGCTGGACTGTCTAGACAACGTGTTAATTAGCTGAAATAGTCCACAGCTTGACAAGACGCTCACCCAAGGCGGGATCGATGCTGGGCCGCCGTCTTCGACGGCGGCCCAGCATCGATTTCGCCTTGGGCCGGCGTCTGAGGTTTGATTTCGGGTTGGATGACTGGTGTGGGATGTTAAGGATTCACCTGCCTCAGCAGCCCAGCCAGCATCCCTCCTGGTATCCCGGTGATGGAGCACACAATCCCGAGATTAAGGCCAGGACACCAACATTTGTTTATGCAAAACAATTTTAACGCCCCTGTTGTTTCCCCCTATGATTTATCGCGTCTTTTCTGCCTTCTACTCCAGTCGCAGTTAATGAAATTAGTGCCCTAAATATAGCGGCAGCAATCTCGCGTTTCATTGAAGCTAACGAAGTGAAGGAAGGAGGCACGAGGCGGAGGCGTAATGGCAATTATATAAATAATTACAGTTTTTACGGGCGAAATATCTGATATATCTGCTCTTATTTACTGAAATTTAAAATCTCTGTTCTTGCCTGTTTATCAGGGTGGTTTTAATCTGATAGATTTCACAGTACAATGTGATGTAGAAGGACGCGCAATGTTTCTTGATTAAGTGAGAAATAAGCGCATCATTTCATATTTCATATTAAGTCTAGATATTGTCTACTTAATTTGTCAGCACAATTACTCCGATATGACGCTGCCACAATACATCTTCACGCTGTTTATTGCTAATACCCGCTATGGACACATTTTGCCCTCCGCGGGATCTACCTCGCAATATCCATCGGTCATCCCATCTAATTATTATCCTCGGTGCTAAATATCTCATAAACTACCTTTTGCTTTCTCTCTCCACCATTTCATAGTGTTTTATGGAAGTTGTTCGGTGTCTCAATATAAATTCACTGGCATTGTGTGTGGTTTTATCTACTTCATTTCTGTGTCAACACAGGCAGAAAACAAAATCCAGGATGCACCCTACTTTTCATCAGATCAGTGATTAGGGTCCTATGATCAGATTGACGCGCTTCCATTTAATCCTAAAAAAAAACACTTTTAAATTAGATAAATTAGATATATCATGATTTCGAATATCGCACTTGTAAATCAATGATCTAACTCTTGCTTATTTGCTGTTTATGCAGTAGGCCTATATTATCAGATTATAGGTTTACTGTGTAAACAATAAATAAAAGTGAAATCCATGGCATCCAAATCTTGTACCTGGCCGAAACATAGGGATGTGATAATACAACAAATGTAAGCTGATTTTCTTAAATATATATGTATATTATTGTGATATGGATGATAAAAGCATGAAATTAAAGATAAGGCCAGTATACATGTATATGAGAGGAAAGACATTAATTTGCTTTTACGCTTTTGAAATTTGATTTTATTAAATTACAATCATCGAGTCATTGGTTGATTAATTCATTCATTCATTCATTCATTCACTCATTCATTCATTCATTCATTCATTCATTCATTCATTCATTCATTCATTCATTCATTCATTCATTCATTCATTCATTCATTCATTCATTCATTCGTTCATTCATTCATTCATTCAATCATTCATTCATTCATTCATTCATTTATTCATTCATTCATTCTTTCATTCATTCATTCTTTCATTCATCCATTTATTCATTTATTCATTTATTCATTCATTCACTCACAACATGCAACTAACATCTCTCATTAACGGTTTTTAAAAGTGAAAATTTTCTTTTTCGGTATACAATCTTATCTTAAGATTTGAAGTCTTTCTGCTTCTACTCTCAAAGTGTTGTCTGATAGTGTAAATCCATTATGGTAATTATGGTACATGGGTAGTCACTTGTCCTGGATCAGCATATCCCACTATATCACCTCCTTCCATGCGTCCGCTACTCGTCTCTGGATAAAATCGGATCACTGGTAGGACTGGTTTCTGAGAAATAATTCTGCGGCTCTCGACGAGGCGGTTTGTGACGAAAACAAGAGTGAGTGACGGCCTATTGACAAGATCATCCGGCTAATCCAGTGGTTTCTTTACATCACTACACACAGAAGACGGGTTGTCAGACTTCACCAGAACCCCTTCATAAGTCTCCTGTTTGCACCACCTGGTCCCCTCGTCCTGGCACGTGATATCCCTAGATCACCAGCTCCAATTCCAGTGATCTCCTCTGATTCCCTACACTGGCAGTATCAAATCAAGTTTATTCCTAATTTTGTTACAAGATACGTGAGATATATACCAAAGTTAGACATTACCAGGAATTACAACATTTTTGTACACAAGTTATGCTGAACACCCTCCGCAAACACGGAACACTGAGCCAATGTTGTTTCAACATTGAAACAACATTAGCTTCGTTTTTGCTGGGATATAGTTTGGTGTAGTTGTTAAAGCTGTATGTCTGTCGCGACGGCATTCGTGGGTTCGACCCCCGATTTGGTATTTAGTTCTCAAAGAAGTAAGATGTGCCTTCGCCCACTCATTTCGTGGGGAACCTCCGTGACTGAGAGGTAGCATACTCCGCCTTAGACCGCCATGTTTCGAATTTCTTTGCAGCTGCAGGAGCTTTAGAAGTTGTATTTTATTCTATGCATCTTCCGTACGAAATGTCTGCCGTCGCCGTCCGCGGGACAGCTTGACGACGTCAGTGACATGCGCTCGTCCGCTCTGACTCACCATGTATGTTTTACTGATCGTTCTGGCTCGGCTTGTGAATCCTTGCTGTTTCGGAGACTTTTCTTTTATTCATTAATTATTACAAGCCCACATATACATTCTAATTACTTTGAACGTCCTGTGTAAGCTAGTAGTAAGTGAATGACAATCAATGCGCTCGACCTCGTGAGTGTTCACAATGACTTCTGTCATCTACTTTAATATAGACTCCATCGAATTAGTAGGCCTAAGTACTGTGGTTCCGACAGAGCACAAGACACTTCTCCCAGATTTTATTATCTTGCTTCACCCCTCATTTATGTCTCGCAGACATGCCCGCCTGTTTTTTGCATTGCAGCGTGTTTGTGGCTGTGGTAATTTTCTTTACGGAGAAAACCCCCAGCAGACAGACGACATGAGTCAGTCTGACCAGAAGCAGCATGCCCCCTGCTCCCTGTCTGTGAAATCACACCCAACGCCGGGCCAACGACCACGACGTCGACCCATCTTTGACCCGTGGTCAGGTTGATGATTCTCATGTATCCGTGTATGAGATCCCTATGGGAGCTGACTGGTGGGTCAGATCCCGGATAAGAGATGCAGCTTGTGTTGACACAGCCAATAGACAGAAACTGGCCAACTAGACATTCAAGTCCTCCTGGCCACGCAGACCTCTACAAACCGACCACTCGCCTCGCCTATGTCATTTTACCATGTAACGATACATCGACCAATGTTGGTCCAATGTTGGTCCACCGTCTACGACGGTGGACCAACATTGGACCAGCATTGGATTGGTGTATCTCGTTCGCTGGGTATTGACGCATTCCACCAACTTGTATGACTCGCATGAAACATTCCTTCATTGACATCCACCGTCTTTGAACAGTGAACTGAACATAAATGCCGCCATTGAAATGCTCTGTGTGGCCAGAGACAGCTATACATGTGAATATTTAATATGTTACACACCCCGGTATTGCAAATAGATATGGTATGGACAAAGTTTGCTAAGAGAACCATATGTTGCATATATATATCATATAAGCTAAAATAATATCACCACATAAGTTGTGTTTGGCTTAAATGAAGATTGCTCTCCAAGTTCTCGGGTATGTTTATAATATATTATTACCAGTCCTTGGACATTTTCGAACAATCTCAGAATGTAATCAGCTATTATTATATCACTTAACATTATTTATGGCGTAGCTCTGCCTCGCAAAATACTTTGGCGGTGGGATATGCTGGTATGACGTGGTTGGTAAATGTAGCGAATAGTTCAAAATTTGTTCATACAAATGAGTAGGATATGGAATGGATGGTAATATTATTATTTAAAGCTCGCCACAACCCATTTTAACAGTGCAGTATGATCACTATGCCACATTGGTGATAATAAAATAAAACAATCAATAAATGACTGTCGTACAAGTTACGATATATCGTAGGCTTCTGATTGGTCGAGATGGCCATCTCGACCAATCAGAAGCCTACGATATATCGTAACTTGTACGAGAATACGGACCCTGAGTAGTTCAGTGGATGAATCGCGGGACTATGAAACCTATAACGCAGGCCATGATTTGGTGTGGGCAAGTTGTGGTAGGACTTTCTAACACTCTACAAGTCGGGCTAATGCCTGATGTTTTGGGTGGGAGACAGTCATGTTGACTTTCACATCACACACCAACTGTCGCCGACACCCGTTAACTCATATAGAGATGGACATATCATGATTAAGCCCGGCATATTACCATTCGTATCCACACCTCGTCAGCAATAAATACAGCTGACGATTTGCAACCTCACGCCGCAGATGAAAATTAGAATAACTTGTCTAACATAATTCAGTTAACCTTATTTCCCGCCAAGGTATCTGATTTAAATTTTCACTCATTTGAAGTTGTGTCTCGCTACCGCGATCGACAACTTCAAGTGGATGAAAATTACTGATATTTGTTTAATTTTTGTAAATTTTGATGTTTAAACACACACTAGTGATATTAAAGTATATAGTTATAGTAAAATTATTCCGGTTTGTTAACCTTTTCAGCGCGGGGACCGTCTTTATACGTCAGAATCTGAGGTATAAAGACGGTTCCCGCACTGAAAAAAATAAAATATTTACAATGGCCGTAGACTCATAACATAGGTATTCAAGTAAATCAGAAAGAGCTGACTAAGACATTTATGATGATTTCAAATTGAAAAAAACCCTTTGCTCCCCATGGTTTATACGAAAATATTTCAGCGTGTTAAGGGTTAAGACTAATCCTCAGTCACAGCGATCAGTACGGACGTCGTACTAACGGGTGGTCCAAAATCGTTCGAACGACGTTCGTACAAGTCATTGTGACTGAGCTAGGTATTAGGATAGATAGTGAATGATAAAACAGTTCAAAATATAGTATGTATTGTGAATACAAATATATAACCACTGTTGTGAGAATGCAGTGTTTCGCTGTTAGAATCCCTGATCAGTGTGTTAAATGTAGGTTTATGAGCACTTGGATGTCTGAGTGGCTTGCCCAGATGTAATATGAAGAGAGGCATAAAGTGTCGGTGCGGGCGATGACCAGCGCCAGAATGTATGCATGAGACATCCCGACAAACGCGGTGTGGAAGTGTAAAAATAAGAGAATTACTCACTTGGGACAGCGGGCCTCGTTGAGCTACAGCTCCGAAAGAATGGAATAATACCGCATTCAATTAGTCTGCATATCGTGCGGCCTGTGCGGGGTGTTGCTGACTTAAACAAACACCTAACGTACCCTGGCCTACTCTGCTCTGCAAAGCCAAAAGGCAGTATCTGCTTACTTTACAAGTAAGCAGATACTGCCTTTTGGCTTTGCACGGCAGTACTGATGTCCGCAGCAAACACCAGACGATGAGCCCATGTTGTTTTAGTGTCTACATCACTGGCCCAGCATTAAACAGACACAAGATCTGGGTGCTCGACATTCACATTAGTGCACTTGATGACTCTTTTTGATTATTTATTACACACAAGAAATGAAGAATAACCCGGAAAACGCAGAGATTATAGACATATGCTGGCTTAATAATGGACTACCGTCGCAGACGATCTTGTCACTGAACAACACTGAACCAATGTTGAGTAAATGTCTCGTGTTTTCTATTATAAAGCGATGGGTAATGACACCCCTTTGATACAAATCTATCTTGGCTTTATTAATAAATCTTTGTCTGTTAATAAAGCATTCAGCAGATAATGCACTATGATGAGCCCCAACCCTGCAAACACGAGGCATTCACCCAATGCTATTTCAATGTTGGGCCAGAGTCGAAGACGATGGGCCAACATTGAAACAGCACTGGGTGAATGTCTCGTGCTTGCTGGAAAGTAAAAATTAAAAAAAGAAACCTTTCCTTTTATCCAACAAACGAGACAGAAGCTCAAGCTCAAGTTGATATTTGAGGCGGCAGGGCGGCTGCCGTCATAAGTAAGACGTAGCGGTGGAGGGGACACGTGCTGCGCGGGACATTATTATAAGTGAGAAATGGCAAGTGGGAAGCCAATGACAAGAGAGGGATGGGGGCGGTGTCCTGCGAGCTATCCAAACACTGCCTGACTGGGGGGGGGGGGGGAGAATCCACCTTATGAAGAATCCTCCCGCCCGGCGACAAAACGCCACCTTGCTTTTCACCGCGCCTCCGCAGAACAACCAAGAGAACACGACGAGCCAGCAACAGCCATCGGCCTGCCCGCAATGTCTGGTGAGAGGCGGCCCGGCGTCCGGGACGCCGGGCCGCTTCTCGGCAGATATTGCGCCGACAGTGCCGCCACACTTGTTGGCGGGTGTTATGATAAAGGCTTTATGAAGCCTATATCCGATGCTGGCTGCTGTCCGCGACAGCTGTCTCCGGCCCGATTCCCTGTGATCCCGGCGGGTCGAGCTCTGGGGCGCTACAGGCCAACAGTCAGACCGGCTCAGCCAGACCTGTCTGCTCATTAGGAGTCACAAACAAGTGCAGATGACTCTAAATGGGCGGCTCATCCTCGCCAGTATTACCCTGATAACTGTTTATAGGGGATTACTCAAGGTATAACCTGATAACATTATCCTCGTGGCTTTTGTTGGGGCCAGTCTGTTTAGTTGTGGTCATGTGCGGGTACTCCTATCTGTTATAAATGTGACCATCAGCGGGTGTTTTTCCTAGAGCCTTGTTTTGGCCATCCACCATCGACATAAATTTATTTATTTAATGTAGTTTTATTGGGATCTAGCTGCAACATTATAAAATGGGGAATGACAGAGACAATGTGAGACACTTCAAATTACATGTATCCGGCTGGTATCCGGCTGCGCCTGGTTCAAAGACTATTTCCTGTGACACGACTGATCGTGCATCTACAATTTATTAAGGATTAGTATGGTTAGTGGGAACATGTGTGATTAGGTATGTATATGTAATGTTAGCATCATTGCGTCCGATGTATCTGATTAGAATGAGACGTTATAATGGTTACACAACCAACATGGACCACCAAATACCATACATTAACCAACCGATGTGTAAATATTGGACCATAGACTGCGATGCTGGTCCAACATTAGCTTAACAGTGGGTCAATGTCTCGTGTGTGCTGTTCTGACTATTAAAGACCTATAGGCAAGCGGGAGCTGTGGTGTGGTGGTTACGCCGCATGACTGTCCCGCTGGAGCTTGTAGTTTGGTTCATTCCCGGCTCTGGTATTAATTAACCCTTTAACCGCTGGTGCCGCATATATTCGGGTTTTCATTTTCTATTAGCACGTTAAGTACCTCCTTTTATACATAAAATAAAGATAAAATGTGACATCAATCAGCAATATTTGAAAACAGTTGACCTCCATTTTGTCAAATCTGAATAATTTTCACTCACTTGAAGTTGTGGATCGCGTCAGCGAGACACAACTTCGAGTGGCTAAAAATTTAGATTGAATAATTTGGCGGTTAAAGGGTTAACCCTTTGCCTGCTAATCATGACAATAGTCGTTTTAAGCGACTTTATTGGCCGATAAAATCACTGTTATTTGGAATAAAATGTGTGTTTAAACATCAAGATTTCTAAATGTTTGGTCTCAAATAAACAAAGATGAGTAGTTTTCAACCACTTGAGGTTGTGGATCGCGGTAGCGAGACAAAACCTCAAGTGGTTGAAAATTTAAATAAATTAATTTACCAGTATTGGAGTTAATGTTTCTTCTCCACCACTTTTAAAGATTCAGCATATCGGGAGCCTCCTAGAATTTCGAATCATGTGTCTGAAGGACATCTGACTAATCTTGTCATCATCAAGCCCATCAAGTTTAGCCTGTATGTGCACATTCATTCATTCATCGATTCATTAGGTGTAGCTGTCAGTGAGATTGGTGTAAATAGAGTGTCTATGTCTGAAGCAGTCAGAGATTGCTTAGCAATGAGGACAGAGATGATTGGTAATGCTTGTGCGGCAGCATCAGCCAAAACCACAGAGGCTTATCATCTAAATGCGTCCTATCTAGCCTGACCGATTCTGGCTTTTTAATCGATTTGTCGTTCCTTAAAATACAGTGGTCTAATTCCCTGGGGATTTGGGCTGGCTGTGTTTAGGATGTCTGGGAGGCGTATTCCTGTCTATGTGTAAGAAAGCTGGGGTGCTAACAGCTCGCCCATCATCCCAGTGAACACGAAACATTTGTATAACATTTGTACAATGTCGGACCAACTTCGACGTTGGTCCAACGTTGTACAAAAGTTGTACAAATGGTTTGTGTTTGCTGGGATACTGGCTGACTCGCTGAGTATCATGTACTGGAAGTCTCCTCTTGAGATGTCTTGGGGCTCTGGACCTCAGCTGACTCCAACCAACACCCAGCCGCTTCCCTCCTCACGTGCCCCTGGGCCGCGCAGGATGCCTCGCCCCTTGTCTCTCATCTCAATCCTCTTCTCCTCTCCAGGCGACAGCCGTATATAACCTAGAATTCACGAAAGAAAGAAATGGAATAAAATGTCCTGCATATTGAACTAAACGGACTACTTTTATAGATACGTTACGTTATTCCCAAGGGAATATATCAACATTTTCAAGCCTGAATTTACCATTGTCATCTTCATCCACTACAAGCCGCGAATTGCTGTCGCAATTCTCGACTTGTATTGGATGAAGATGACTTGAAGTTGGTGGTAAATGAAAAATATTGTTATTATCAGAACAGTAGCATGAATATGTTCGTTCTAAAAACCCTAGTTTGAAGGAAATTTAGTCATTTTTCAAAGATAAAAAGTGATGTTTTGATGCATCGTGAGAGATTGAATGGTTGAATAGTTTGAAGTGAGTTATGTATGTTTTCTATTTTCATGATTATCCATTCGATGATAATTGTTAAATCTAATTTTCTGATCTAACTGTGGACTTTCTACCCACACACACACTACACACATGTTCAGTTTGATTTGATCACTTCACACTCCGCTACCCCTCTTACTCGTATGACTTTTCTAAGAACCATTGGATCCTGATGTCTCCCTGGGTGATGATCACATCCCGCCCGGAGTGTCCTCGTCTGTTCTTCTCGAGAAAGACGTGCTTCTAAAAACCAACAACTGTCTCTAATCGGTTTGTGTTAGGGCGGTGTGTGTGTGGGAAAGTCACAGTTACTCGCGGTCAATGAATAGGATTATTGCAGACATAAGCTCAAATTGCAAATGAGGACATGAATAATTACTATATTTTATATTGGTCCTGTTGTGTTAATGCTTGATTTGACGAGGTCGATAAAGTAGAAAAAGATCTGTAAACATCACAAAGATGTGTATTATAATTTTCGATTAACGTCACAAAATTTACAAAAAACATAAGTATTAGCTCGCCTGAAAATGATGATAACAAGTTTTTATTATTATTATTTTACATTTTCTTAAATTTGGAAGCCAGCGAATACAAAACGACACCTGTACCATAATTATTTTGATGTCAGCTCAGCTCTGGCAACGCCGTATCCAGAAATAAACAATTATGAGTAAGTTTTACCCACTCGAAGTTGTGGATCGCGGTAGCGAGACACAACTTCAAGTGGGTGAAAATTCAAATTCTTTAATTTAACGCTTTCAGGGCTAAATGGCGTATGTGCCCATGGCTGATGCCATACTAGAGCATGTTGAACAGCAAGATATTATTTGATACATAATTTTCAGTAATAATTACGAATGCTAAAATTCATTAAACACATTGTACACGTGGATGAGAAACTAAGATGGCACCTAAGTGAGACTGAATTTGCTGCTTGCGTTTGAGCGTTGTGCTGTACAATGTGCAGTGTAGATTAGATGATGATGAGATCATGAGTTTGTCTGTGTGGATGAATCCATCTCACACACCATCACACCAAGCTGTCATACGCACGCTGGCATCCCTACAAACCCTTATTACGTGGAGTAAGTCACGCATGGTTCACCACAATGATTGCTGACATGGCCATATATATATACAATATATCAGCTTCCCTTATTCCTACAACTGGCTGCGGGCTAAACTGGGATTTCATACTGAGATTTCGTATATAGCCATACTCCTAGGGAATAAGTGATTCAAATGACTGACTTTTGTTATCTAGTATCTGAGCTTCAGACTTACATGTATATCTTAAGCATATAAGTGGCTGAGATGATCATAAGATATATGTCAACCCCTTGTATATTGCCAGCCCAGACTGTCAGGTGCCCCTTTCATTTATATTTATGTTGATCATGTGAATATAAGCGGTTATTATGTAAGCCAGAGATGCGTTCCACAGTTCAGACTTCACAATTATTTGACATAGGGACCTATCATGGAGGGCTTCAGACTATTTTAATAACATATAGAGAAAACTTCAGAGGTCGGAGTTCAGACTTAAGATTTCAGAGCTCGAAGTTTTGAGTTAATTTTATTACATACATTACATTTAGACTTCAGAGTTTAAACTTTAGAATTCAAACTTCACAAATCTGAGCCATGTGGTCAGCAGGCTGAACTCTAATTTCTGAAGGCCTTCTCGGGCTTTCGTAGGTTACCAAGCAGATCAGTGAGTTAGTGATCTCCGTCCCGGTATAGCTGGGCCTACCTTCTGATCCAGAAGGTTTGATCCGGGACAGGACACCCGTGATGGGATGGAGACACGCGTTAATTATTGAGAGGTCGTCACGGGCCTGTCCATTATATTTTATCACCGTGTCATAAATCGCCCCGTTCCTGATTGTTTACCAGCGCCCTCTACCGGCGCGTGGCGTGATTCAGACGACATATTTACAAGAATAATTTATCAGACCCAGCAAACACCGGTCATTAATCCAATGCCGGTTAAATGTTGGGCCAGCGTCGCAGACACTGCACCAACATTTAACCGTCGTTGGGTCATTGCTCCGTGTTTGCCGGCGAGGGAGCATTTCATGAGACTGGCGATTAATTGGCGGTGTCATGGGTCCACCGATCAGATGACGGCCATAGTTTCACATTTCACTCGTTCGCCTCGTTTGCTCTCGCACGACCCTCTCTAATTGGCATGATCGGAAGTAGTTGGCAATCACTACTACCATAATTTTGATGTGCGTGAGTATTTCGCGCATATCTACACAACATTTATGTTTCCATAGTGTGGCTCAACATATTTGCTTGGCGTTTGAACAACGGTATGCAAATGTATTGTGCTAGATGTGGCTACCTGCAGGTTGATGGCTAGGTCAGCAGTCACCTGAATTACTTGATTATTGCCATATGCCTGGAGAATTCGTGATTAACCTTATTTCTGGAATCACAAAAGACTACGTGGACATGTACACTAGAAACTGTCAGCTTGATGAATAAGTGAGAAGCCAGGAAGTGTCTTGATTTACAGATTCCTGGAAACATGGACAGAATATGGCTGGCCACAGGCCCATCATTCTCCTGACAATATCTCATTTATCATGAGAGGTATCCCCGACATCAGGCCATAAAGTAATGCCTGTGCCAATTAGGTATAGTATCTGCATGATATTGGCTACACATAGGGCAGGTCATGGAGTAATGTTTAGCAGGGCGTCATATTTTATTTACATGGTAATGTATCACGTTTTCCAGGTGCATGCATGTTTCTACGCTTCAGAATAATCAACATCATATTTAGAAAAGCCTAACAAGCAAGAACAGTGGTTGAGAGGTTTTTCCATCACTATTTTATTAGTTTGCTAAACCTTCCTAGTACGTATAATCCAATTATTAGTTACATTTTACTGATTTATATTTTTCTGCAATGCGATTCACCTGCAGTTAAATAATTTAAGCCGCGGCATCACATTATTATTATAATTATGAGTCTGGAGTATAATTATAGTTACCTAATATGCTTATGCATTTTTGTGCTAGAATTGTGATTTGTGATTAGCGTCTCATGTATGGTATGGGGTGTATTTATGGTCAAAGAGTTTGTAATTGAAAGAGAAATCCTCCTCTACACTGTGAAAAAAGCCTCTGTATAAATGATTTAAGTACGGTTAAATGAGAAGCAATAGCCGAATTCACGCTGTTTCCTTCCATCGAAGATAAAGGACATAAATGGTCGTACTTAGGCCACGCGTATCCATTAGAATGAATTAGACCTCAACTATATTTGTAGAGAAGTGTGTGGTAGACAAATATTGAGTCATTTTTGAGGTAAAATATATTTTTTATCGTTAATGGTTAGTGCAATGTAATCACCCATGATTGATTAGACCAGTCATACAAATTAGTAATCAGGTAATACTGTCCCAGCAAACATGGTACATTCAACCAATGCTGGGTTAATGTTGGGGCAGCGTCGCAGACGCTGCCCCAACATTAACCCAGCATTGGTTGCAAGGGTCCCCTGGGGTTGCATGGTAATAGTACTGAACGTTTTTTTTTATAGAACCTATATTGTTTAGAGTGTAACCCAGCATTGGTTGAATGTACCATGTTTACTGGGGTAGGCCTACACAAAATAATTCAGATACGACTGTAGAAGAATGTTATCCACAGGTGTGAACCCCCCAGTGCGGATATTATGGTAGCCTGAATCTTCTGATCATGGATGTTGGTGAAGACCACACGCCCTTCATCACACTGCACCGGTCTAGTCATGTACATGTATCTAGACCACCCTAGTTATCGTCTCAGGCACGCCATGCTCTCTTGGCTAGTTTTTTGTCCGCCAATTCCCTCCAGATCTCGCCCGGATAACAGAAAACTCACAGAATCCGAATCATTCTGGATGGAATGTAGCCTGTCGTTACATTTCCGTGCCCAACTAATTAAACATTTCAACCACTTTGGGCCAATCGCTCGTTTGGCGTGTGGATTGCGCAAAATACCAACATGATCTTGATTCCAACGTTTGTTTGTTGGCATCAGATACGGGAGGGACAGGCTCACAGACCATGATTACAGAGTGTGATTACAGAGTATAGTATCAGAGCATAATATGATCACAAAGCGTGATAAGAGTGTCATCACAGAGTGTGATCACAGACTATGATCACAGCTAGGTATTAACACAAATCATGATAACAGAGCATGGTCATAGAGCATAGTCACAGTCCAATATCCGATAGCATCTTTAAATTTGCCAGTTTTCAAATTATTCGTCATAAAATCTGATCCATACAATTGTTGTCGATCGCTATGACGATGATATTGGATTCTGTAGATATCAGTTGAGGCTAAAAGTACTAAGCTAAAAGTATCATCAGCAAAAGTAATGCGTTCTATGTTTTGTCCTATTATTTGTTTTTCGCCAAGCCTGAACTATTTTTTGTGATAAGAACTATAATACATCCACGCTTGGATTATACGTGTCTTGACGACTTAAATATATATATATGATCTGCATCTTTTTTCTTTTAACTCATACCACAAGCTCCGTACAGTTATTGTTGATATTAACCCTTTGACTTCCAGGCCGGGGTGCATGCCAGGATCCAGATATACTGGTGTAGGAGTTCTATTTTTCGTCATTTGAAGCTGGAATTGCTAACGCAATTTCCAGCTTCAAATGACGAAAAATACATAATTGTAGTATATATTTGACGAAAATTTGTGCCTTTTTATGGTTACGTTCATTGACGAATGACGACGGAAATTTCCGTCATGTATGGTAGTGAAAAGGTTAAAGCTGTGATATAAAAAGATATCAATCGGTGTACATTTGGCTATGTACCGGTAGATTACATTTTGATCGCACGGCGTGGAATCAACGGCAAAACCTGGTTTCAACATTGACATGACGCCGTGTGCCAATTATAACAAACCGTAATTTCTACAATAAACCCTATGACTTGTTCAAGAAATCGCCAGGTCTTTCATTGTTAAATATACACTTTATTGCAACACGATGAAAAAATGTACAAAGGTATTATAGACACCGGGTGGAAAAGTATATTATATCCATTTCAATAGACATCGGTCTATAATAAAATGATAAACGGCGATCTTGAATACACACCAAAGGCCTGGAGTGCGCAGCGCTGCCTATGATTATGGTACTGTGATCTGTAAAGAATCCTCAAAGTCTTTCCGAAAGAGCTAAGTTAAGGCGTTGTTCGCCTTAGGGCTTCCTCTTGTCGAGATATTGCCAGAATGTGCAGACAGAAAACCACATTCAGTTACTTTATTCACGCCGGATCCAGCAATAAGCAATGTTGGTTTATGTTTGTCCAGCGTCGTGGACGGTGGACATATATTAAACCGACATTGGGTGATCGCCTCATGCTGACTGTGATAGACACCCTGTACCAGTAAACACAAAACATACATTTTGTATAACATTTGTAAAATGTTGTAACAAGTCTACGTTGTACACATGATGTACAAATGTTTTTTGTTTGTTGAGATACAAACTGGCGTGTATTTATATATATTTAAAGGGACTGGCCCACGCTAAAATCATCAAAAAATCGGTGATTTTATTTCGGGTTCTTAATATGACCATATGATGTAAACATGTACATAGACTAAAACTGCAAATTTTTATAATTTTTGTGTTGCGCATTCACCAGTTAGGCTAGATATAGAGACGAAATTCCTGATTTGTAATTATTGACAACCATGTCAAAAATAGGAAATGCGGGAATTTCGTCTCTATATCTAGTCTAACTGATGAATGCGCAGCACAAAAATTATAAAAATTTGCAGTTCTAGTCTATGTACATGCTTACATCATATGGTCATATTAAGAACCCGAAATAAAATCACCGATTTTTTGATGATTTTAGCCTGGGCCAGTCCCTTTAAATACACATCGTGAATTCACTATTATAACAGTAATCATCGTAATACGACCTAAACAATAGTAAGTGTCTATTTTTGAATACACCTTTGTTTCTAATAACAGTAAGAGGAAAATAAGTGTGACCATAAGAATAACATGATTATGTACATATATACACAATGTATGTCTCCTAGCTAAATACATATAAAATACAATTTTTATTTTTATCTAACTGTTATCTGGTTATGCTTACTTTTCGCTTTGATGACAATATAGACGACATCACCCTCCCCCTCAGAAACAAAATTGCTTACTTTGTACACGTGTGAAGCTGCAGGATTTAAAGTGTTATAGCGGAGGACTTGTAGACGCAGGGTTTACGCGGTTAGAGCGGGGTTGTGGGAGCTGTGTGTTACACAGGGGAGATTCCCGTCATTATCTCGCGTGCTCTAAAAGATAATTACATTGCGATCTGATCCAGAATTATTGTATTGCTACACTCAGCATTTCAGGTCCCACCCTGATTTTTACATTACTCTTATTTTTTCTCTGATTGTTATAACATTCTTCTATCCATAACGGACACGGACTCCGTTTGGGTAAACGTTGGCTGGTATGTTTTATCAAGTTCACGATGGAGTCCCTATTGTAATTTCGTCAAATAAATATACATTCATTCTAACAAAAAATATACATGTTTGGATTTTCTGGCTACCTTTATTTTATAAACGTATTTTATGAACAAGGATGGTTATTTTAAATTGCCACCGGGAACAAATCGTCACATTTCTTAGAAAAACTCCACAATTCAAAAATAGTAACATGGCGTACGCGTTTATCGTGTTTATTGCCGAAGAAAAGGACAATTGTTGATTGGCACATTCTGGGCTGAATTTACATAAAACCAACGATAATCATATCGCTTTCTATCCGTAATACTTTTGAGTGATTGAAGATGATCAGATTTTCACAATTTATTGTACAAACATATTTAGATTTTGAATTTAAATTGATTGTAGCCGCGCATAAGTACCCTGAGTATAATTATAATAGCCAAAATGCGAATTAATATGATCCTAATTGACAGAAATATTTTCCGTCTAATAGATACATTTACACACTTTTATTCGCCATAAAACAGCTACAATGACTATGAAGTTCACGTAATTGTTATGGTAGCGATTTTATCTATTTGCGTGACGTAATATAAAACCGACGAGAGGAAGCGGCAAATAAAAACGGCATAACCATAAGGAAGGCTGCAGAGCCACATTTTCCTGTCAAGTAGTGCTAGATTTTGACAAATCGACGCACTTTACAAGACCACACGCTGTTTTATTACTATCTTGCCGTGTGTTGTAATTGTGATTTAACACGCGCCAAAATTATATGCTGAATTATGTGTGTAGCCGATGTACACTTATAAGCTCTTATTTATTTCAGGTAGGAGAGGTGTTGGCATATATTTAAAGAATTAAGTCCTTCAATCGATAACGTTACTAATGTCACACAGATATTGACAAAGCCATATCAGCCCTGAGGTCTGCATTGCCGACTTTCATAGTTGCACTTAAAAAAATGTAGGGAGGAGCCGGTGTTGGGCTAATGTTGGCCCGCCGTCTACGACGTCAGCCCTACCTTAACCCAACACTGGCTTAATGTTTCATGTTTTCTGGGTGGTGTCTGTCTAAGGCACATAGTCAATATCTGGGTATCACGAGACGAGGTACACCCTTAACTTCTCTAGTAAAGTTTTAAATTGATGTAGATCCCTCCATCCATATAAAGTGATTTTTACAAGTGTGACTCTTTATCTGGATTGAGACGCCATGTTATGATATGGTTCCTTGCTGGGTGTTCTTGTATCTACAGCGTATAAACGACAGCTCCCACAGACATGAGATGGCCGCTTTATTTCGGCCGGCAGGACCAATGTCACCGTATTTTACATGATTGCAGTGCTGTTTATGAAATGGTCCCGACTTGCTTTTATGAGATGGAGCTTTGCCTGGAAGTTAGACATATTTATCAATAGTGAGGGGATTGCATTGACTGAGCCAGACAAAAAAAACATTCTCCGCTGTAATGCATGGGGTTTTATGTTGACGGAAATAAAGCAGTGATTCATGTTATCAGTGGTTTTTGTTTTAGATTGTAGTGTACTGGTGTAATAGGTACGTACATTTGTGCTCAAAGAATAACTTAAATCATCTGACAGAACCGTTTTTAAAGTATGGGGCACACTGCGACAACTATGAAAGGCGCGACAAACGATTCGTACGCTTTTTCTGATTGTACTGGTAAGCAGTGTAGCTTTATTTGGTCATGAGGACTCTAATGAACCTATTTCTCAAGTGCCAAATTATATTTCTTCAATACCTTGTAGTAACATACCCTCACTCCCTCAGGAAAGATACTCACCAAAAAACTGTTTATAATCATATCTCAGACAAATCACGAGTGAAGTCGTGAATACGAGTAGTGTGTAAGATAGGAGGATTACGATTGCTCCAATTGTACAGTATTTTCGTGACGTTCACATGGCACGCTTTATCTCTGGTTTTCGTTGGACCCATCTTGGAGCCTTTAGTGGCAGGTCTCTCTACAGGTGGACATAGATAGTAATTAGAGAGTCCGCTACATCATATAGGGCGATGACATCAGATCCATGTACGTCCATTGGTCTTAATGTAATAACACCCTGGTAGGCCACCTTAATCACATTATTATTATACAATTAACTAATATTGTGGCTTTGAAGTCCGTGTCTGATGTCCCTAAGACAGCGTCACAGATTAGTATAAGCCTAATTCGTCCCCCTTGGATATGAAAGGGTGTATCTGCCACTTTAGAAAGTGGCAGATACACCTTTTCATATCCAAGGGGACGAATAATGCACACCTGAAAAATGTACAGTAATGTGCAGATAACCCTGATCCGATCTATGTTTTTAATGTTGCTATGTGGCATTACGAAAGAATTTTGAATCCCTGTTTTTTTCTGCAAATAATGATATATGTGCCACCTTTGATCTTGTGTTATAATCAGGCCCACTATACTAATGATGATTGCGTCAGTGATTGATCAGATTAGGGAACGCCAGTATACCCTGCAGACTGGTATGTCCACCTTTATCCTCTACCATGGTTAATCTAGCACATCTGTGGCCTTCATTATCTTCATATCATGACATTAACCCTTGTGTGACTGTGATGAAATCAGCGTGGTGACCACTCAGCTAAATGGATTCTATGCTAACTGTTAGTTATATCTTATTGGCTGTGAGGATGCAGGTTATTGTTTTACGTTTTCATCTTTGATATGTGTCATATAAATGATGGCACGTTCTTGATTTGAACTCTCCTATCGCCTGGTTGTACCATTTGAAATGTGGAGAATTGTTGCGTATATTATCCTGATTATTATAGGCCCTTGTACACAGACCACTAATTGTCACCACGCGGCAGTACACCCAGCTGCTACTGGGCGGCGTCCAATGCCCACTGGGGGCTAAATGAGGTCATTGTTGTCCAGAGTTTCCCTGCAAAACACGACACATGGAACCAATGTTGGTTTTGATGCTGGGCCACCGTCTGCGACGCTGGCCCAACATCAAACAAACATTGGCTCGATGCCTCGTGGTCAGCTGGGTTTTGTGTTGTGGCAATGGGAAGAGCGCCAGGATGCGGCTACTGTTTTTGGAGACTGAAGGATTGCTCCAGAAATAGCCGGTCATGTTGGGCTGGTGTGACGTAGCCTTATGTACGAGTAGACCAGCCATATATTGTGTTCATCAAGACACATCAAAGCCGGGCTTCTCCAGCATCTGCGTGCCATCCAAACAGTTGCTTTTGCGCAACACCACCCTTTAACTTCTAAAAAACCGATGTAGACTATACTACATGGTTTAATCCTTACGAATTCGGAGGCGCGGGTTATGCGGTCACTCACCCCGGCGTCCGTCTGGCTGTACGTCTGTCCGCATTTCGTTACTGTAAAAAGGTAAAGGTGCAGGTTTATAGTCTGATATCAAGTCTTTCATCCGACTTTAACATTTTACCCCCTGGTCACTGAACTTGCTCATTCGTGTGCAATTTCAACGCCACGGAGAGCATACAGTACTGCAGCCATTTCGACGCATTGAACATATCATACACATTGCCATCTCTGTCCTATCAGGTACTCATTTTTACTCGAGTTAAGGAAAGCAGTTGAGGGTTAAGTGCTTTTCCCAAGGACACAACATCGAAACAATGTCCCGATATTGAGAGAGGAGAAACATGATAATTATTTCTCTGAAAATCCAGCACCAAGCGGGATTCGATACCGCACGGCAGGCAGCGACATTGGTAAAGCTGTGCTGTGCTGTGCTGTGCTGTGCTGCGCTGTGCTGTGCTGTGCTGTGCTGTGCTGTGCTGTGCTGTGCTGTGCTATGCTGTGCTGTGCTGTGCTGTGCTGTGCTGTGCTGTGCTGTGCTGTGCTGTGCTGTGCTCTGCTCTGCTCTGCTCTGCTCTGCTCTGCTCTGCTCTGCTCTATGCTACTATGCTCTGAAAAATTCAAACTTGATCAAATTCAAAATGGCCGACTTGCAGTCATTATTGACTTAATATATCCATAATATCCGAAAAATTCGAAATGGCTGACATTCGGACATTATTTGATTTAATATGCCTGGTATTTGACGAGCCGTGCTAGATAGCTAAGCTATTACTATGAAACAAAATGTGTGGGTTCAGGGTCAGATAGTTCGACACAAAATGCGAGGTTTCGGGTGGTATGCCCTGACAATTCCAACGCAATCCAATTCAAACTATCGGCCATACTTTACTATGTCTGATATTTACAAACAAAATGTGAGAGTTCAGGGAAAGATGCACCCTGAAAAATTTCCGTCTGCCCGTCCGTGCGTTATTTTGTATTTTCTAGGATGATAATATTTCAAACCGATAATATTTCAAACCAATATTTTTCTCTTAATGATAATAATTGTATTTTCAATGACGTGAGACACAGTTTTATCTGTATAATAGTGACATCAATAAGTGAAAAGTGATAACACGATTGTGTAGTCGGACCGTGTTATCTAATGTAATAGCATATGACAGGTAATGTCGTTAACAAATATCAGATCATGGTTAGCTGCATGCCTTTTTAAACCATGATCAACATAGGTTGAATGTTAGGCTGATGTGTGATATGCTGTACCAACACTGAGGCTTGGCATGGCCAGCGTTTGTCGTTAAATTTAAGCACATATCAGACATGTTGGACACGTGTCGATGTTGTTTACCGGCTATTGTTGGCTGAAGTACCCAGCAAACGCAAAAAAAATGTATAGCATTTATACAACGTCGGCCCAACGTCTTCGACGTTGGTCCAGCATTGTATAAGTGTTATACAAACGTATTGTATTTGCTGGGTAGAGCTCATCAGGCATGTCCTGGAGACTGCCATGTTTCATTATATTATTATGTTACACTGCGTGTCAGCATGACCGTAATCTTTTACGCAGTCTGACTGACTGACTGACTGACTGACTGACTGACTGACTGACTGACTGACTGACTGACTGACTGACTGACTGGCTGGCTGGCTGGCTGGCTGGCTGGCTGGCTGGCTGGCTGGCTGGCTGGCTGGCTGGCTGGCTGGCTGGCTGGCTGGCTGGCTGGCTGGCTGGCTGGCTGGCTGGCTGGCTGGCTGGCTGGCTGGCTGGCTGGCTGGCTGGCTGGCTGGCTGGCTGGCTGGCTGGCTGGCTGGCTGGCTGGCTGGCTGGCTGGCTGGCTGGCTGGCTGGCTGGCTGGCTGGCTGGCTGGCTGGCTGGCTGGCTGGCTGACTGACTGACTGACTGACTGACTGACTGACTGACTGACTGACTGACTGACTGACTGACTGACTGACTGACTGACTGACTGACTGACTGACTGACTGACTGACTGACTGACTGACTGACTGACTGACTGACTGACTGACTGACTGACTGACTGACTGACTGACTGACTGACTGACTGACTGACTGACTGACTGACTGACTGACTGACTGACTGACTGACTGACTGACTGACTGACTGACTGACTGACTGACTGACTGACTGACTGACTGACTGACTGACTGACTGACTGACTGACTGACTGACTGACTGACTGACTGACTGACTGACTGACTAGTTGGATGGCTGGCTTGCTGGCTAGTTGGATGGCTGGTTGGCTGGCTGCCTGCCTAGTTAGATGGCTGGCTGGCTGGCTGGCTTGTTAGATGACTGGCTGGCTGGCTGCCTGCCTGCCTAGTTAGATGGCTGGCTGACTGGCTGGCTAGTTAGATGACTGGCAGGATCTTCAATAGAAGAGCTCTGACAATATGAATCATCATCGGTTGACTGTCATCTTAAATAGAAGCCTCCTGCTGACAGCTCTTGCTTCTTGGTCATTCTCTGCCTACACACTTCCTAGCCCACATTTGTTTATTGTCCACTTGTTTTCCGGCTCTCTGTTGGTTTGTCTCTTTCTACAGCCTATCGTCTACATGTATACGACCGCCGTTCTTATGAAGTCCTCTCCATCTTCTTTACAGAAAGCGGCATTCATTCACGTTATGCTACATTATTAGTTTTCTACCTACTTTCTGTTTGATTGCTTGTTGACTTTCTTTCTCATTGTTTATTTTCTCTGTACGCGTAATAAAATTAATGTACACTGTTATAAATCCGCATTGCTATTATCTCTATGTCAGCTATGCCATGTGAGTCACTGAGGTACATGACTGCATGCAGATAAAAGAAACGGGTTTTACAAATTCACGTGTTTTACAAATAATAAATATGGGCATATTACACAAAGGATGAGAACGGTTCATATACTAATGATTAGTTTCTCTATAATCTTGACCGCATTGAGTTTTTAAATACCATGTCGATTATACATGGCTGTATTGATTTTATAATGATTATATAAGTACTGTAATGTATATTGAAGTATCAAAATAATTATATGTCATCAACTTTTATTGTCATATAAAATGACGTCAGTAAATGATATTCGTACAAAATTGATTAATTGTCAATGTTGCATCTGTGAGTTTGTGATTATTTTTTTTATTATTTTTTTGTTAATTTTAGTAAATTTAATTAAGTAAGTTATTATCATGTCAACATGTACCGTGTTAGTAAATGCAGACGTGGAACCAATGTTTTTTTAATGTTGAGCCAGCGTCGGAGACGATGAAACAACATTAAACCAGCAATGGGTTAACGTTTCGTGTTTTCTGGTATGGTAGTTTCTTAGAAAACTAGTACGTGTGCAACAGTGAATTGGTGGATATTGCTTTACGTCGCTTTTTGCATAATCATGGCACTATCGCGACAGAATTAAGCTCAAAGCCGGCCCTATGCTCTCGGACTACTCTTATCGAATGACTTCAAGGGTATATTTATAGTGCAAAATACCCTAGGCAGCACTGTACACTCCAGGCTTTCATCAATTTGGTGAACTGCATATGCACAACCTCGATGACAAACATCTGACCCGGCCGGGTTCGAACCCAGTACCTCTGAGTTTAAAGCCACAGCCGGGCCGAATGAGCCATCGGGGCCAGCCACGTGTACAACAGAGCGATGACGCTGATGTATGACCTTTTCGTTTCTAGTCCTGGCTCACTTGTCCGCATTATATCATGCCAGAAAGCCAAGCTGAGATTATGTCGTCATCATTATGTAACCACGCGGGAGCAGAAAAGGATTGCTGCAGGCTTATATTAGCAGCACCAGATGCCTGGCCATCAAAGCAAACTCTATACACGCTCACCCAGTGTTGGGGCAACGTTTGGGAAGATGACTGTTAGCCAGTGCATCTGCTGATTCCAAGTACTACAACATGCGTATGTAACGACGCATATGAAAATATGCTTATACTGATCTGCAGACATTTTTCTCTCCAATAATATATTATAAGAGTCCACCCCCTCACCCCCCCCCCCCCCAATGCATCCTGAGTGGGGTTCCATCACCCCCCCACCCCCCCAACCCAGAACTCTTTGGAATAAACACTGATAATATAACATGGCCACATCTCTTATGAAAGAGCTTTCACCGAGTTGTACATTTTCTACACGGCATTTATAATACATGGAAGGTGTTCCATGGACACAGACCAATCACGTGCTGAGTATATATATAGGCCAACTAATCGAAATGACCAGCCCTGTGTCGTATTACTTAACCAAGTGGCGGAGACGTGTACTCTGTACTTGATCCCCATTGATTCGGCGTCAATTTCAATCCATAACCAGATATTCTCACACCGTAGGAGACGTATAAACAATAGGCATTGATCTAAAACTGATTTCGTCATAAAATCACACCCACACTGTATTGTCTGTCCGGCTACACCTGTCAATGTGTGCATAGGTGCGGATTAATATTTTTCTGCATCCGTTGTCTTTTTAACCAACACTTCCCTCACGAGTGAGCTTTTCTAGTTATGCACACAGGTGTGAAGGCAAGGCGCCAGGTATATTCCAGAAAACATCGAGACATTGACCCAATGTTGATTTAATGTTGGCCCAGCGTCTGCGACGCTGGGACAACAATAAATCTACATTGGGTCGACGTGTTTGGCAGGACGTGCAGTTATTACGGCACACAGCAGGGGCGTGATGGCCAAGTGCGACATCAAGCAGTGCTAACTAGCCACCGGTCAGATGTGGAATTAGTGATTGGAGTAATTTCAGGTTTATCGGTGTTAGATGTCAGGGTCAGGTGTGCTGGGGGTTACGACGGATAATCTCTGGTTACACGTAAACACGAGACGTTTCGCCATTGTTGTTTTAATGCTGGGCCAGCGTCGCGGACAGTGGTGCAACATAGAAACGGCATTGGGTCTTTGTTTTGTGATTTCTGGAATAGCAGGAGACCCTCCCTTAACTAATTGGCCACCGTGTACTTACTGGTTTAATGCTGGGCTGATATCGCAGATAGCGAGCCAACATTATACCAAAATTGGGTGAATGCCTCGTGTTTGCTGGGTTACTGCTAATTATCTCCAAGGACATGCTGAAATATTTCAAGGAAATGTTGGAGACGCAAATGATACAGATTCTGTGTGTTATATCCATAAATGCATATGTTACAATGATAAAATTGACAATTTCATTATAATATGAGTATTTATCACTGCGCCTTTAAACCTGAAAACAATGCAGATATACACGCACGTGCCACAGTGCTCAGACAGCTAGGTCCCCTAATAACTAATCTTGACCAGATGACCTGGCCATTTATCACACGTACGCCGGCTGTGCACCTTCCATCGTGTTATGCAGTTTCCGAGGGGAGGAATTCTGTTTTCTAATATCAGCAGATTTGCGGGGAAGAGGAGGGTGTAATTTGACTGTGTTTACGGGGCTTGTTGTTGCATAAGATGGCTGTGACCATGGCAGAGTCACGCCATGCTGATGGACACCAGACCAACGCCAACGGTCAGCAATGGTCAGCCCTACAGCACTCTGTATGGTAAACTGCCCTGCTCACCCCATGTGCATACATCTCATGCAGGAGTTAAAATACAATAGAAACAAAAAAAAAAGTCTTTGTCTCGCTTCTTTCTTACAGATGGTGGCTGCATCATGAAGATGTAATTACATGAGTGACTAGTCCGGTGGTAATTCAGCCATTCATTATGTCATACTGGGCGATTATGTCTGGTCTAGTGGTGCGTCTGGCATTGTGCATAGGCCAGAATGCCAGCGACCAGGGTCATGGTGGGCGCCTTCAGCAGCAAACAGTGATCCAATACTGGATCTATATGTTTGGCCAACGTCTCGGTTATTAGCCCAACAATGAGCCATAACTGGGCCAAAATGCGGCGTTGTTGAGATTTCTGAGTCCTGACCCATTCGCGGACTTTCTCTCCTGGCTCACTCTACCATGCGGTCATATTATGATTTTTGGTAATAAATTTGCCAGTTAATCTTGTAGGACGTCATGTTTATTGGTGTGAGCAATGTGAATCATTTACTCGCTAATATGTACGGTCAACTCAGCAGCGTACATGCATTTCTCTCTCCACAACAGAATGGTCTAGTGGACCTTTCGTTATTTTACCGTAATATATAGAAAAACCCTTTCAAAGGTTTTATGCGTACAATACAATATATACAAGACCCAGAGCTTTGCCAAAACAATTTAAACAAGAGGTGGGCCCTACACATGGCAGGAATATATCCCCATAGTGGAGAGCCACAAGCTTCGGATTTTATAAGGTGTTGCGTTAATAAGGTTCTACTTAACTGAAAACTTGTTGTGCTGTACCGACTAAATCATATAAAATAAAGTATGTTGATGTGGCAGTGTTCAGCTCAATATGTTAACAAGTCAAAGTTTCTCCCATCTAAAACACTGTCTTTAGAAATAGGAGTCAGCCCTTGTACTGGGTCTGGAGGTCTGGAGGTCTTCATGGTATAACCTCACTGGTTTGATGTATTGCGATATCGTTGTGTTCGTTTTATTTCTTATCTATAGGTACCGATCCTTCAGTTTTCGGCGATATTGTATTATGCGTCTATGATTTGTAGAAAATCGTGGATAATCTTGAAAGACAAAAGTAGATGTATAGGAAAGCAGAAACAGTGATGAACTCGAAGTATATCAAATCTGGTTTTGATAATAACATCTTCATCGGTTTGACGATTGATTATAGGAAGTGAAGTGCTGTGGAATGAAGGCTTTATTACCGTGTTCTGCTTGACCACGACAGGAATGACCAGTGGTCATCGGGATGGCCGCAACAGTCTCTAATTGGAAGAGCTGTGTAAAGCCGCGACGAGTGCTAGCCCCTAATGCCTCTTTAAACGTGGATTTTTCACCATTTAACACGGGATCTTTTGGTTAGCAGAGATAACATTCAATCCCAGTAAACACCAAATATTTGTATACCATTTATGCAACGCCGTCGACGTTGGTCCAACGCTGTATAAATGTTATACAAATGTTTTGCGAGGCGATACACCCGGTAACTGCTGAGATGGCGAGAAAAAAAACAGCAAGAAGGGAGGGTCTAGTGGAAGTCAGTGTGACTCCCAGCCTTCTGCGCTGCAAACTCAAAATGCATTAACTGCTCACTTGAAAAGTAAGCAGTTACTTCATCTTGACTTTACACCGCGGCAGAGTACACTGTCACAGGTTCCAGCAAGATGCATCTGTGGAAAATGTCGATAACAGTCCACCGTATGCTTCAGCGCATTTCAACAGGCTGGACATCAGACAAGATGCTCAGGATACGGTGAATTCCTCCACTCCCAGCACTCACACAATGCCGGCTCAATGCTGGTCCAACGTGGTCCGGCATTGAACCGACATTCCACATGTGTTTGCCAGTTCAATGGCAAACTACTAGTTGTCAATGCTATTGAATTCCTGTACACGTTAGAGGCTGTGAATCTGTCGTGAGTGGGCGATATCGTTAACCCTTTAAGCACCGAAATACTTTCGTATAAGCCATAAAGACCAAGGTTTTTTTTCAATTTGAAATCATAACTGTCTCAGTCAGTTCTTTCCGCTTCATTTGAATACCTATGTTATGGGTCTATACGACCATTAGAAATATTTTTACTCTTACAGTGCGTGGATAGACTTTAGTCGTCAAAATCTGACGTCTACAGACGTCAGATTCTGACGACTAAAGTATATTCCCCGCACTGTAAGGGTTAACGGCAGTCGCGTCAGCATGTGCCACCAATTTGCGCCAAGGTAAATTAAGCCCCAATTCTTTCGAATGTCTAGGGTCTGATTCAGTGAATTACTTACCTGGTATTATCTAACTTCATATGTGGTAGGCGGCCTGCAAAATTTAAATATTTTCCATCAACAAAAATAGAGAATCCTCAAATTATTTTTAAAGGATCTCAATATGGATTAACCCCATCTTAGCACCCATGCAGATTCTTCTTCTCATTTCCATTCTACTTGAGATATGAATTTCTGCCGTAATTTCCACCTTAATTTGAATAAAATACACAATTATGATATCTGAAATGGAAACTCAGAACCTCCTAATCGTGAGATGGATTATACCAGTTTTTATCCGATGAATTTTATTCAATATAATCCTGTGCTGCATGATACGACGAGAAAGCTGAAAGAGAGAACCCTTACAACGCTGAAATATTTTAGTATGAACCATGGAGACCAAAGGGTTTTTTTCATTTGAAATCATCATAAACGTCTCAGTTAGCTTATTCTTCTTCATTTGAATGCCTATGTCATGGGTCTACGGCCATTATAAATTTGTAATTCTTTCAGCACGGGGACCGTCTTCGTCTAAAGACGGTCCCCGTGCTGAAAGGGTTATAAGTCCCAGATTTGATTACACTCTAGCACAGAGATTACCGTACAATCTGAATACAAACGCCAGGCTGCGTTTCTAATGTTCAACACCTTCAGTGATGTGAAAAAACGATAAAGAATTATAACAAAGCAATTAGCAATAACATTACACGACCTGAAAAACCACGTGACAATTTTCCATAATCTCTGAGAATTAATACAATTGATAGTGACGATCAATCAGCGCGTGTGTGGAATATCCATCATAGAAAGCGAACGCCTTGATGAGGAATATAAATCATCGGAAGTAAGAAGGTAATTCTCTGAATTGTTGTAATGGGACACTTCTCCGGGGAGACTTATTATTTATGATACATCTGCCGAGTGACCTTGGCTTGTCATGGACAAGGACGACTTCACAAGATGGAACAGAGAAAATAACGAGACAGGCAGATCTTATGTCATAGCAAGCCAAAGGCAACCATAGGAAACATCAACAGTTTCGATCTAGATTGTGTAGGCCTACTTAGCAGATGTACAAATAAATAGTATTTTGTAATGTATTAACATATTAATAATCAGTGACTGGACAGATCATTATTAATTATAATAGGCATACTGGGCTACTTGATTTGACATGTTTCTTTTTATCATGTTTAATTGTGCGGTATTTGAGTATATGGTTTAACTAAATCATTTTTGTCTAGATCATTGAACTAGATCATTATTTTCACGCCTCCTCGCACTATGTTACATCTCAGTAGCTTGTCTATAATTTGGTGATTTCGGAAAAGTGAAACTTTACACGAAATAAGTAAGAACAACGCACACCAGAGTGTGATGACTAGAAAGCTAGGTTTCCACAATTTAAAGTTAGGTGATATGAGTACATTGCACGGCTGATAATGAAGCATATCCAGCAAACACGACACATCTACCCAATGCTTGACCAATGTTGGCCCACCGTCTACGCCGTTGGCCCAACATTGGTCAAACATTGGGTGATGTGTCGTGTTTGCTGGCATACAGATGGTAGAGAATGAGTGGTCAGCAATTGAATCCTCCCCTTTGTCACTTCTGTATGGATGCCTGCGCCTGCTGACCATCGGTCAGTTTGACATTGAACCTGTCGTCAACCTCCCATTGGGTCATCCCTCGACTAACCCAATAGCTGCTAAGGCCAACAGCTATATAAGTCGCATTTCGTTGAAATTTTATTTTATATCCACAGACAAATAATTAGGGCATAATAAATCATAACAGTCCCCGCTGTCTGGTTTGATATCAGACCTATTTTACATGGTACAATGGAAAATACATTTTCAGGGGGAATTGGAAACATTACGTATACAATGCGCTCGTTATTGTTAATGTATAATGCATTAATATTGTCAGGATAATTATCTTTTCGATCCTAAATTTGAAACTTGAGCAGTTTAGAAGCGAACATTGTTATTTTCGGTACATACAGTATAGCACACAGGCAGTTAATGCAGTCACGTCGATTAGGTCCCTCTTGCTAATTAGAACAATTCCCATGGACCGGGATTTCCATTTGCTTGCTATTGTAATCACCAAATGCGAGCGGAATACTAAAGGATTATCCTGAAAACAGGTCGTGAGAGGCTTTTCCCCCGGGCAAATAGTCCCTCCATCTGACCAACCACGACCAGCCGCATTACTGCAGGATTACATTTGTGACTTATTTTAAAAGGTTTTGTCATAACGTTATTGCTCATCGTATACGACATATTATTTTTTATAATATTAGCTCACTGACATTCAGTATCAGAAGTATATTGTGAGCAATTGGTTACATCATCTCTTAGTCGTCATTTTTCATATTATTTCTGAAAATCGAGTAGCCTGAACCACATTAACTTTGCTGTACTCTTCATTAATAACAGCTCATTCCTATGACTCACGGTGTATATAGTATGTTTTGTGATATGAAACATCATGTACGGAACACCTGAAAACACATATTGAGATACATCATTTGCACACGTGTATCGGCAGTTGATGTGATCTGTTTTGTACACAGTTGTATTGACTGCTTGTGTTATATTTGCACTCATATAATGACTTTTGGTGTGTATTGTATTTACACCCATGTAATGACTTTTTGTGTGTATTGTATTTACACCCATGTAATGACTTTTGGTGTGTATTGTATTTACACCCATGTAATGACGTTTGGTGTGTATTGTATTTACACCTATATAATGACTTTTGGTGTGTGTTGTATTTACACTCATGTAATGACTTGGTGTGTATTGTATTTACACCCATGTAATGACTTTTGGCGTGTATTGTATTTACACCCATGTAATGACTTTTGGTGTGTATTGTATTTACACCCATATAATGACTTTTGGTGTGTATTGTATTTACACTCATGTAATGACTTGATGTGTATTGTATTTACACCCATGTAATGACTTTTGGTGTGTATTGTATTTACACCCATGTAATGACTTTTGGTGTGTAGTGTATTTACACCCATGTAATGACTTTTGGTGTGTATTGTATTTACACCCATGTAATGACTTTTGGTGTGTATTGTATTTACACCCATATAATGACTTTTGGTGTGTATTGTATTTACACTCATGTAATGACTTGGTGTGTATTGTATTTACACCCATGTAATAACTTTTGGTGTGTATTGTATTGACACACATGTAATGACTTGGTGTGTATTGTATTTACACCCATATAATGACTTTTAGTGTGTATTGTATTTACACTCATGTAATGACTTGATGTGTATTGTATTTACACTCATGTAATGACTTTTGGTGTGTATTGTATTTAAACCCATGTAATGACTTTTGGTGTGTATTGTATTTACACTCATGTAATGACTTGGTGTGTATTGTATTTACACCCATGTAATGATTTTTGGTGTGTATTGTATTCACACCCATGTAATGACGTTTGGTGTGTATTGTATTTACACCTATATAAAGACTTTTGGTGTGTATTGTATTTACACCCATGTAATGACTTTTGGCGTGTATTGTATTTACACCCATGTAATGACTTTTGGTGTGTATCGACATTAAGGTGATATTGGTATGTACACAGTTGCAGTGACTGCTCTTGTGACATGTACACCCATATAATGACTGTAATATTAGGTTATTTACACCTGTGTAGCGACTGTTGATTTGATATGTCATATTTATCGTGATCATCTGATAACTGTTGTTATGATATATATTTTAGGTACATCTGTGTAGGGACCGCAAATTTGATATGCTATACACCCGTTTATCGACTGCTCATGGGATAAAGTGTTACACCATGTAGTGGCTGCTTATGTTTAAAATTTCCCAGCCTCTCTTAGTCTATGACAGCGTATCAGGCCTTCAGCGGGTTATCTTCATATACACTGCTCATGTAGTTATTAATTTAGTCTTGATATGGAATGAATGTTTTGAATATTTATACTTTGACATTAAAAAACCGCACGGCGCTGTGTATAGGTTTGATTTAACACCTGGTTGGGTATGATACACAGTAGGAGTGCGGCGAGTCAGCGGAAGAAAAAGAGACGCGCCATTCAAAGCTGCGGAAATAAGCAGGAAATTTGCAGGCTTTTGAAGCGGCTTTGACATCAGTTTGCCGCTTTTCATCGCCTCTCTATCGTCTGGTGCGTTTATCAACCATTGCGGCATAGACGACAAGTGACAAGGTTGACAAGAATGACTGGCTAGACACAATGAATCAAGTCTTTAGAAATATTAACATGTGGACTTTGATGAAGTGACTTACTGATCTCCTTCTCATGACAGGTTTTGTTCTTTTAGTCGAAAAACACTTGTGGTAGTCTTACAGTAACATTGTGGCTCCGCCCTAAAGAAGGTAACGTACATTTCACAACTGTCCTCAGTGGATATGAAGTAAAAAGCAAGTATTATGTACATGTTACATACACTGCTCATGTAGTCATTCACCAGATAGGTCCACATGTTAATAGACCGTCAGTTTGTCCATGGGTAGCGAATTCTATATCTTATTTTAAAAGAAGCCCTCGTCACTATATTCCACATGATCCGTCACCGCTGTTATTTGTTATGATTTCTTTGGTGGCGTTTTTATGTGAATCAATCCTTTAATTATTATGTGATTTAAATAAAAAGAATCAGTCGTTAGAGCGCTTGGGCGAAAAGTTTCCATTAGATCTTTGTTTAATTTACTAGATATGGCCTCATTATCTGTTGGGAGAATATGATGTGGTGTTCATTTTCATTTACAGGACACCAGGACAACCAATGACAATTTAGTAAATTTAAAATTTAAAAGGGCTAAGTGGCAATCTGCATTTGTTCACTTTTGTTAATTTTAGATAATAAAATAACATGTACCATTCCTCTGATCATGCCGGACCACTGTGTTATTATTATTGGCGTTATTACAATGCTGATGGAGAAGCGGTCACGCAGGACTAATCTGTTATATTAATGGTCCTACAGTCAAATCCATGTCCTGTTTATCTCACTATTTATGGACGGTTGCCCTCACAAATCAGTCACTGGACAATCCGTGGACGTGTTAAGACCAGGGCTAGTGCCCTCCATTAGATTGACCTGAATCTTAGACCTGTGATTGGTCGATATGGGGATCTCAACCACCCAGAGGCCTATGATCTAGGGCAATCCAGTGCGGATACTGACTATGATTTCAGGAGCCTGTTGTGTGCTGCAGGAACATAGTCACTTTGGGTTTGTGAGAATAGCGAACGCTCTAGAGATATACATAGTAACTGGATAACGTTATTATATAACATATTTGGTTAGAATCTGCTATAATATCAGAACATACAGCAAAAATAATCATTTTACTCGTATATATTAAATTAAATAACTTATATCACCACCCTATCATCAGATTATATTTAAAAAACAGCCTCGGTCTAAATAAAAGGCCTTCGGATGACATATTTCCGTTGGAAAATAATGCTCATTGCTGTTACAAAATACTCTCTCGTTTTACCTGACCGCCATAATGTAAAACCACATTTAACCCTTTATCTGCTAGTGATGCATATATATGAATAATTTTATAAAATATGATCTATCTACATCTAACGTCGAAAAAAGATGTTTCAAGCTTACTTTTGATATATTACTCTTATATATTTAATAAAATTGGGTCGTTTTCAACCAGGTAGGAATAGCAGTTTACAGCTTACAATGAGCGGAAATATGTGGGAATCTCCGAGTAGGTGAAGGGTTAAATTTCAAACTTCAATGTCTTATATATAGCCCCAGTACCAATAAACTTCAGATTCGACTATTACAAAAATATTCTGTACATTAGATATTACAAAGAGTCGGCAAAACTAGGTTCTGAATGACAAACGACAGACACTCTCTGAATGATACATGAATTAAACACATCAAGTCTCTAATTTGCCGTGAATGATACATGAACCAAACATTGGGATAAACCTCAACATTGTGTAAGCTAAATGGCTTGGATGTTTGAACGGAGTATTGAATATCTATATGGTTATAGTGTATACATTAGCAATGACTCTTTACTTACTATTGCAGCAGTCTGATTTAACATCATGCTCATTATCTCGAGTATAATCGCGTTTACATTTTGTAGGCCAGAAGTGGATAAAACATCAATACATTTTGACAGTTTTTGTGGCGTTTGGCGATTTGCGTGCGATTCATTTGTGAATGAAATGGAAGTCAGTATAGAAAGAGTTAATATAAATGACCCGCCTATTATTACTTCTCAGCGTATCAGCAATGTAGACTGCAGCAAAAATCAATTTGAGTATATAAAGGCCGACCGGAGTATCGATTTATCCTGGGCGGCTTTGGATATTTACTGAGAAAACATACCGTGTCATCTGCCAAGAAATTCAGCCATGCATCATCAGCGTGCAGCCATGTGTTAAAACGCAGTCAATTCTGTGACACAAGGGACGCCTGGACCGCCATAATAATGACTAAATGGGGTCAGATCTTATTTATTAGAGAATGATACTAAACTGCACCTGCCCCACGACCGCCCTATCTCGGTATCTAATAATGCATCTAACAGTAATAAAAGACTAGAGTGTACTTTGTGGACCAATTATGACTTACGGTTAGAATGAAAGACAGAGTGCACACCGTGGACCATCGTAATATCGCTCACTGTTATAATAAAAAATCTGATCTTATACATCTGTCTATATATAAGCTACATGGTATGAAATGTATAGATATCTGTATCCCTACCAGTAACTGAGACAATCAGCTGAACACAGTGCAATGATTACATGCTCGTGTACATAACCTCATTAATCAACAAATGTCTATATTATATCTCTACTGGGTAAAGCTAGCGATGCGTGATCCAATAAATACGAGGAAAAGTGACGTTGTAAACAGAGTGTAAGAGATATTATATTGTATCGCGCTATATTGTGACAATAGCAATATTATAATCGTATGGTGTGTTTGGAGGCACTGTGATAATTTGAGGTCCAAATTGGGAGATTTAAGCCCTATCTGCCCTGGTAGGGCTCAAATTTCACAAGTCGGACCTCAAACTACCACATTGCTTCATATAAACCAATTTACGCCATATTACTATATTATTATCATATTGTAGCTTTTAAAAAACTGACGCTCATCGCGTATATAAGGGCAGGACTCAAATGGACTCATCCCAGCAAACACGAGACGCTGGCCCAACATTAGTGTAGACGTTGGGCCAACATTAAACCAACATAGGTTCAACGTCTCGTATTAGCTGGGATGTCATGAGCGTAACCAGTAACCCCATGCTGTCAGGATGATTAAGCATTCCAGATAATATCGGGATGCTGATAGTGTTTAGCATTTTTCCGTCTCCACTGCCGTCTCCGTCGCCGCCATGGGCGTATCCTCAATTTAGCTCCCACTAAAAAGTTTACTGGCAAATTGTGTTTATTTTTCACATATATGATCCAAAAAGCTTGTGGGCACGATAACTTATAAACCGTTCGTTTGATTGCATTTAAATTTGATAGGGTGGTGCTCTAAGTATTTCTGATGATCTGATTACCTTTTGTGGTTAATCCTTTAAAAACAAAATGGCTGACGGCAGGTATCTTGCAATAAATTGACATGAATAGTTGAATAAGCTGAAGATTATTTTTACATATGCCCTGTGTGCCTGGGAGGAATCCATTAACAACTGACGACAGCCAGCGTACTTTTATGGACCGACTTGGAAATATCTAACGGGATACTTTTAATGTTTTCATGTCGAAAACAGTCACATATAGTTTATGCTCAATACTGCACAATATTTATTTTTATATCTGCTCAGCTGAGATTTGGCTACGACGTAGCCAGATCTGAGCTGAGCAGATAGTAAAATAAGTAGTGGTGCTGCAGATGGCAAGTATACAAGTGCCAAGTGACACGTAATTTATTTCTGGTAATCTTTTCAAAAGGTAACACCGTTTTATATTCGTTGGATCATAATTTTTTAAATAAGAAAAGGTCCACTGTAAAATTTAAATTTACTGACGTGAGATATTTCTTATAGGCACATAAGTCTCACCAGCAGACACAGAGTTAGGACGCAGGATTCAGAGGCAGATTGTATATATTTCTTTGCTGTGCTGACGTCTTCTAGTGTTGACCTCTCTTGGGTGCACAAGGTCTCACGTTTTCAGAGTCACCACCACATTTGCCTCTCAAGGCCAGAAGTCAACCTTTGTCTTTCAACCTCCTTTATCCGCTGCTACCCTTCTCGCACCAATCGAACAAATCTCGCTAACAAAATACAGCAATTTTCTGTGAACCCTCATCCTGCTAAGTTAATATGTTTAGATTTTCAGCCACTTGAAGTTGTGTCTCGCTACCGCGAGCCACAACTTCAAGTGGCTGAAAATTACTCATATGTGTTCAATTAGAGCACAAATATTTGCAAATCTTGTTGTTTAGACACACATTTCATTCCCAATAACCGTGATTTGGTCGACTAATAAAATAAATGGGCAACAATAATCGTGATCAGCAGGAAAAGGGTTGACTTTGGGCCATCGTGTTCACCGAAAACACCCCCCCCCCCTCCCTGTTTTGCCGACACAACAAAACGCTCTATGGATTATCAGCCGTGTCCAGAAACCCCAATGAGCGATAATGGCTGTTTTTGTGATATTTGCGTGCACAACGCTGTCGCCTGATGATTAACCCTTGTCAGGCTGAGATGAAGGAATAAAACAACTTGAAAGTGTAACTCATATCATACAACAAGAACAAATAGTTCACTAGTGTAAAGAAAGATATGTTAGGATTCGAGCCATGCGCCATTACAATTTATACAGCTTATAATATCACCGCATGGAACAACCTATGACCTGGGTGAGAGCATAAACAATCATTTTACGGCTTTAAACTCAGGACCGGATGAAATGCTTGAATATGTGTGGTTGACCTGGCACAATCTCTATTGTGTCCGGACGTGCTTAGAGAGGTCCACAGATGAGGGATCGGGAGTCCGGACCCCCTGCTGGGCAGATTCAACGTGACATATAAGGCATTGTTAGCAGCCTGACAATGTCGGCCAGGACTGCATACCGTGCAATCAATTAAAATAACACTAACAAAAAGTGCAGCATTGATGAAGCTGCTATCGATTTTTGAGAAATGTGGCCTAATTGTTTCCGATGCATGCTGTCATTTCGGAATGACTCCTCAGCTTGATCATGCCGGGTATACTACACTGCCACCCCTCAGGCGGAATGGGTACGTTTAAACAACCTTGTTGGTTTTCACGTACTTGTTTATTATCGCTTACTACTACTCAGGTAGTAATATTTATGTGAGATGAATCACGTTGTATGCTAAAGATTATCTTGCCGAATCAATTCAGACAGTCGGACCACAGGTCGATAGCTGAAGGTGGCCAAAGATGGGCCAGCAGCTAACTGCGGACAACGTAAGCATCATCTCTTGGTTTGATTCGAACGTATCACTTCAGATATACCACCATAGAAATAATAGCAATAATATTGTCATACATTATCAAAAACCGACGGTGGTCCAACATTAAACCAGTATTGGGTGAACGTCTTGTGTTTGCTGGGTAGTGTCTGACGCATATGCCTGATTATATTGGCAGACACAAGGCATCAAACCAACCCATAACTCCAAATCTTCATATTATGTCATATTTGGCTACACTGCCAAATTTTATCCAAATATAGAGGCTAACAAGTTAAAATTGAACTATATCTATTCGTAATGCCAGTATAGCAGTATTAAACTAGCCCGATATTTCTTACAGGACACATTATAAACATTGAATCGGTATGAAACTTAAATAAACTTTTTCTTTAGTCTTTACCGTTATCTTATTATAAAATATTGTTAAAATACATTTTTTTGTTTTACTTTTACTTCCTCTTGTTCATTGCGTGTTGATATATATAGATAAAGATTGCATTAGTTAAATAACGAAGGATATGCTCACATAGCTTGTGCATTATCACTCCAGAGAATCTAACCTCTGTGTGTATTTGCGCAATTGCAGAATACAAATTAAATCTGTTTCCCCATTTCACGCATGGCCTCCACATATCCATTGCGCCCATTCGTTCCGTTTACCACGTGTTTACCTACCACTCAGTTAGCACAACAGGTTGGAGACGTGAATATGAGAGTGTACCAAGCAAGGAACAAGAATTGTAATGAAACAACATAACGTCTCTATGTATATTATGCAAGGAAGATGTAGGTAACTAGGTTTTAGTATATTTATAGATGACATAATAATATCTAATTGCAAAGTGTCATCCGATTAAACCATAACATATTCAAGTAAATGTCGGGAAATACACTGCTATTTTTGTCATTTTTTAAAATCTGTATTGTATTGTATTGTATTGTATTGTATTGTATTGTATTGTATTGTAGTGTAGTGTAGTGTAGTGTAGTGTAGTGTAGTGTAGCGTAGCGTAGCGTAGCGTAGCGTAGCGTAGCGTAGCGTAGCGTAGCGTAGCGTAGCGTAGCGTGGCGTGGCGTGGCGTGGCGTGGCGTAGTGTAGTGTAGTGTAGTGTAGTGTAGTGTAGTGCAGTGTAGTGTAGTGTAGTGTAGTGTAGTGTAGTGTAGTGTAGTGTAGTGTAGTGTAGTGTAGTGTAGTGTAGTGTAGTGTAGTGTAGTGTAGTGTAGTGTAGTGTAGTGTAGTGTAGTGTAGTGTAGTGTAGTGTAGTGTAGTGTAGTGTAGTGTAGTGTAGTGTAGTGTAGTGTAGTGTAGTGTAGTGTAGTGTAGTGTAGTGTAGTGTATTGTACCTAAATTCCACAGCCATAACTTTCTTCCCTACGTTAGGATTAAAGAGTCGTATCTTATCATTAGTATTAGCCCTCGACCAATGCGGCTAAAGGTTACTGGCGTTCCCTTGATGACGTCTGTCTGTCCGCTGTATGCTCCATTGACTCGCGGGTTTTTATTCTAATGTGTCTCAATTTTGACCTTTAACTATGTCCTGCGAAGTGACATGTAAAACATTGTTTGCAATAAACTATGTGGTAAGGCCACTTTCTAATTCTCTGTGATCATTACATTTTGTGTTTCGAATTTTTTGTTAAGAACCACAAGTAAAACACATGTTCATTTTAATGACGAATAGACTTCTCGTCGTCAATACATATTTTAAATATCTGTTGAAAAGAACCGTATGATTATTCCAGTCACACAGGCAGGTAACTTCATTCGGGTCAGGGACATTAAAATGTTGTTTCGCCCGCACGAGAACACCCCCCACTGACGGGTGAATGCTGGCCCAATCTCTTATCCGCTGGCACGGCATTGGCCCGGCACTGGCCGCGGATGGATCTGCAGTCTACAGGCGAGAGGACACCTCAAGACATCGGGACATATTGATTATCCGATCAATCACTGGCGCGCATTACAAGCAGACATGGAGCAGGTTTTTACACTCGCTTTAGGATGCAATAATATCCCTCTAGGTGCCGCGATTTAAGAGGAGTTTTCATCTCAATCAGCCGCTGATTCACGAGTCAAGGCGAACACAAACCGCGGGATGAAAGGAAAATGATCGCATTGACGGGTGGTTAAAACCACAGGATCCTGTTCATATGGATTCACACATGAACAGGGGGGGGGGGGTGAATTAGATTTTGTCCGGGTAAACTGTAGCAGAGTGAATGTCAACTCTTGTCCTGCTGAAGTGTTTGCGACTATTTTTCATTCATTTAAAGCTGGAATTGCTAACGCAATTTCCAGCTTTAAATGACGAAAAATATGTCCATCTATAGAAATTATGCATCTCCCGTATTCGAGTATTTGGTTTGACGTCTTGCTTGAAAGAGAGGCCGTGAACGCGGACCTACAGCAGGACGAGTGTTAATGTGGGACTGTGGCGGCTCTGATGAATCGCCTGATAAGGAGGCCTATTCCGGCAAGAGCCACTGTCCACGTTAACAGTGACACGCCGGGAGGAGAGAGCAGGAAAACAAGTCAGATCAAAACAGCACACTTTCTCAGCAATACAGGACCAGACGACCAGTCCCGCGGTGGCTCAGTCCGCTTGGTGGAGGGTATTTTACCTGCATGGACGCACTATTGGGTTGGCTACTGTCATACGATACATTAAACTATTAATTTACTCAGACAGTGCTTTATGGTTCCATATTCCTGACACTTTTATTATGTATACGTTCTGCGTTATTTTTATGAAATGGATACATCACTTTGGTATATAGCCTATCTCTATGCACACATACAACTTTGGTTATACTTCCTACCACCTGCAATTATTTCATTAAAGACAACGTACAGAGGATTTACCATGCATTCAGCTACAATTGTACTGATTGGACATGAAAAGCTTGACATCAATCGTTGCATTGTCATTAAAAACGTACGACTAATTGGGATCATATCCAGTTGCAGTGACTGTTTACCATTTGTCCTTGATTAAATCTGGCAATAATTGGCTTAATTATAATCTGAATGGCAGTACATAACCGGTAAGGCTATCATTATGTGCACCGACAAAAAAGGTCATCACCGAGTGCGAATGTTGATGTTTTGGATCATTATTCCTAGCCAACCCTACTACAGTCTGAAAGAATGCTGGCTTGATGTTGGTCCACCGTGTGCAATGCTGGTACAAAATTTAATAAATCACTTTCAGCGTGTTGTGTTGATCACCTGCTTTAGTCTTATAATATGTACTTATTCACAGGAAGGTGGGTCACATACTATTTGGAAACAGAGAGCGTACACTGATGTGAACGCCGACGACCTCATCTCCAGTAGGCCTAATACACTGTACAGTAGAAAAGCTTTCAGCAAAAGTATACTTCCTATTCGTCTTTCATTGGAACCGGAGGTATATTTATGTCAAAGAAATCGTTCTACTCCACTGGCAGATATTCACAATTTGAATGAGGCCGCTTTATAGTGGAATCAACTGATTCTGGGAAGGAGCACGGGAAGTCTCCTGCCCACTGAGACGCCGGCTTAGTCCAAAACAAACCACACCATGGAACAATGGTGATTTTGTGTTGTTCCAGTGTAATGGACGCTGGAACAACACTGGAGCAACTTTTGTCCAACGTATAGATTTATTTGGAATGACTGTGGCCACTACCTGAGGGTAATTGCCACAGCAAATATATGACATCAATCGGCGATTGGGTGGAATTCAAGTAGACCCTCATATCACTTTATCCTGGGATCACATACACATACCGAGTCTCCACCAGCACAGCATTAGCCAACGAGACATCCACTCAGCGAGTCTCCACTAGCACAGCATTAGCCAACGAGATATCCACTCAGCGAGTCTCCACTAGCACAGCATTAGCCAACGAGACATTCACTCAGCGAGTCTTCACTAGCATAGCATTAGCCAACGAGACATCCATACAGCGAGTCTCCACTAGCACAGCATTAGCCAACGAGACATCCATACAGCGAGTCTCCAGTAGCACAGCATTAGTCAACGAGACATCCACTCAGCGAGTCTTCACTAGCACAGCATTAGCCAACGAGACATCCATACATCGAGTCTCAACTAGCACAGCATTAGCCAACGAGACATCCATACAGCGAGTCTCCAGTAGCACAGCATTATTTAACGAGACATCCACACAGCGAGTCTCAACTAGCACAGCATTAGCCAACGAGACATCCATACAGCGAGTCTCAACTAGCACAGCATTAGCCAACGAGACATCCATACAGCGAGTCTCAACTAGCACAGCATTAGCCAACGAGACATCCATACAGCGAGTCTCCACTAGCATAGCATTAGCCAACGAGACATCCACTCAGCGAGTCTCCACTAGCACAGCATTAGCCAACGAGACATCCATACAGCGAGTCTCAACTAGCACAGCATTAGCCAACGAGACATCCATACAGCGAGTCTCCACTAGCACAGCATTAGCCAACGAGACATCCACTCAGCGAGTCTTCACATTGTGTTATTAGAGCCCATTGAACCCTTTACTCACACTTCACTGTAGTGTAGAGGTATCCACACAACTGATCCATAGAATAGAGACGAGGTTGCTGGTGTCTCTGCGGGGAATCCCTCAAGCCTATATCCGGCTGATTTGTAAGGCTTTTAGGCTGCTGATTGCTTAAACCCTCCACGATTTAAATTGTCATTATAAATAAATCGCATATCCTTTTACCAGACTAATTTCCGGTGCACTAATGGTAACTAAATATCAAACACGCGCGAAGACAGTTCATCCACAGTTACATGGTTAGTTCAATTAAATAGAATTACTAGACGTCACTAACTGAAACCAAGAAGCGAATAATAGAAATGCTTAAACATTGTGAACATTATTGTACGGATTGCGCTATGCTAATTAGAAATCATTGTCCAGACTATTTTGTGAATTTATTGTTTGATCACTTATTTCTAACTAATATTATAACGGTTACATCTGCTTCAACTTCTGGTTAAGAAAATCCGATAGCCTTGACAAATAACAATTAAAAAAGTAAAATATTAGCTGCAATTCTTATATGATTTGCCTCATATGAGCATTACACAAATCATACACACTAAAGAATAGCCACGGGACCTGAATGAATGGCACAGAATATTAGACAATCAGTTTGTGCTAGCAAACCAGCAGCAACAATTGCATGAGCAACCTGCTGCGGCATCTTATTGTCCCCGTTGCTCATTAGGCAGCCGTAACCTTTCAACCGACGCAGAACAACTGAGCTTCCGTAATATTCAGAAACTAGGAAGTCAACAGCCAGCAAACACAAAACATTTGTATAACATTTGTACAAAGTCGGCCCAACGTCTTCGACGTTGGTCCAACATTGTACAAATGTTATACAAATGTTTTGTGTTTACTGGACAATGACCCTGCCGTGGCCATTCGCCGTCACAGCGGGCAAGGTTTACAAGCATGGGTCGGTGCGGTAAGCGGGGGGCGAGGACGACATAGATCACATTGTAATTAGGACAGTCCCTTCCCTGATTACAAACAAAAACCGAAGAGTTGGTTCAACTCTGGACCAACGTCTCGAGAGGCTGGTCGTGAGTTGAGCCAACGTCTGTCGTTCGCTGTCTGTCCACCGGGATATTATATAGGTCTACAGGTGCGGCATGCGACATTCTGCTGTTGAAAATGGTTTCGTTCAGTTAGGTTTTTACCAGAATGTGGAGAACGCATTTTCCTGAAAATTCAACATTTGCACTAGTGGAACAATATTTTTTTATCAGGGCGGCCGCGGGGCCCTGGTATAGTATCTTTCTAGAAAAAATCTCCTTCAACACATAAATATTTCAGCTAGGCCTGTATGTGAACAAAGTGGCTTACTCATGCCTTCATTCATTCATTCTTTTGTTCATTCATTCGTTCGTTAAATCTAATCAGATTCGTCAATGGAAATGAAACCAAAAAAATATATTTAAAGGATCCGAAGAAAAGGTTATTTATTTGTACCGGTTTTTTTTTCAATTCATGCACAGCCTTCTAGTTTTGAATAACATATCTTCACATCCTATCCACCTCATTTCTGAGGCCCTGTTCATTGGTGTCTCCACCAATAAGTCTCTGTTGTTAAAGTTGTTACTGCATGTCGTGTTGGAAGTGTGGCCCCTTTATAATATGATTTTAATGAGTGCGTGACAGACAGAACTGTCATATTCTAACGAGAAGCACACCGCCTGGCTGACACTAGCTGTAAACCCGGCTGTAGATTTTACAGACTGACCTTTCCAGATTGTCTTGTTTTATAAGGACCACACTGGCTGTGTGGCATGCCTGTGTCTTAATCAGTCCCAGTCTGTCTCGGTGCTTGTTTATAGCCACATGATAATCACATGTTGGGACTGCTGACGACAATAAATCACCTGGATTGTCTGCCTATTTGTTAACCAAAACTTTCGTCACCTAGCTTATTGCCGCAATAATCTATTTTTCTTCCATTACTAGTAAGAGTCAAACGCACGTCAGTATATCATTGTCTATACATGCATTGTTGCAACCCGAATATATATTCAAACTACCTATATATTCAAACACGTGGGCTGTTGATGGTTCTCACCACTCCAAACTTTGAATTTGAGTATGTACTCAGCATCCAAGCACATGAGCACATTGGAATCACGCATAACTAAACATGAGGTAACAAGTAACAAGTAACAAGTATTTATTGCTGATGGTTCCTGTGTGCGGAACATGACAGAAGAGCCAGGAAAGCGCTGGCGCCATATAATACAATACAGTGCATATTATAATTCTCTTTACAATTGTAATGATTTATACAAGAATCAGTGGATTAGATGTTATTATTCATTGTTAAGAACACTTTGAAACTTTGCGATAATCACTTTCATGAATAAACTTAACTGCAGTACATTATTATAATCGTTTTGTTTGAATAATTGTTCCAGTTGAATAGTGGAAGGTCTTTTCCAGAATTTGACATTTATATATTTTTTACGCTCTTCTCTGAATAACGGACAGCATAACAGATAGTGGTACTCATCGCCGATGTCATTGCAATGGAGGCATAACCGTAGGTCGCGCTGAATTTGAGCCCGACAACCAGCTTCGATTGGTAGACGGTGATTGCGGCACCGAAATTTTGTCATAAGAATTATATTATTTACAGGTAGTTCAGTCAGATATTTCTCGAAACCAAGGTAGGAAGTAGAATATCTATTTTAATTTTCAAACACAAATTAATATACATGTACTTGAAAACAACTGGATTAGAGGAAGTGTTGATATAGGAGGTTAAGCATTTTCACCCTCTCTACTATAATTTCTCTCACGTCTAAAATTGAACGTTCTTGTTCGGACTATCGTTTGAGTTAATACGATGTAGACGAGAGATGCATTAGTTGCAGTGTATAAATCTTTTTTATATTCGAGCTCGTCCCAGAAGAGGTGGTTGATCTTTTCATCCGTGTATAAATCTCGCTGTATTTTAAGAACAATGTGTCTCCATCTATGTGAAACATGAAGCTTTCTGAGATAGATACAGGTCAAGGTCATGGCATCAGCTCATTGAAATTGGTCGCTGCAGATTGAATCCCACCAGGGGGCGGGCTATACAAAGGCTACTGCGACACTTGGTTAAATCAAATTGTTCCCCGTGATCCATTTTCCAGCGGGCAGATCCTCCTGCTATTTTCGAGTGGATAAGCGACAATAAATGGGCATTTCCATCGTTTCCTCCTTTTATTTCCGCGTCAGATGTCGCGTGCAAAATTTAACAGCATCAAGCCAGGCAATTTATTCAAACTACCGTAAATGCCAGGGACAACTGTGTCAAACAAATTGCTCACTATCCTGAAGATAGATGGATAGGGATTCTTGACCTGGCTTTGATCTGCGAAAATGTTTTTCTGTCCGGTCATTTCACATGGAAGCCAAGTCGATAGTCAGACTATACAGTGTGCTGATGTGCAAAGCCAATGGGCAGTAACTGCTTACTTTTCAAGTAATCACTTACTGCTCTTTGGATTTGCACGGCATTGTTGTTGTCTTTTCCGTTTTCTGTGCTGATTGTCAGTATGCTGCTCTGCAAAGGCAAAAGGCAGTATCTTCTTACTTGTAAAGTTAGCAGATACTGCCTTTTGTCTTTGCACGGCAGTATATATGCAGGTTATTGTGCCGCTGCTATCATAGTCATCTTCTGTTTTCATGAGCATTTTATGGGCATACTATTACCCGTTATTTCCTAGCCTTGTATATCAAAGCGTGATTCAATCAGGCATCAACATAAAGCCTACCACCCAGTCTCCAAGCAAACACAAAACATTTGTATAACCGTTGTACAATGTTGGACCAACGTCGAAGACGTTGGGCCGACGTTGTACAAATGTTATACAAATGTTTTGTGTTTGCTGGGCAGCTGACTGCCTCTTTCACCAGACCAGTCTCATCCCATCTCATATACATGTCCAATATCAATAGACATTTCCTTATTTCCCATAGGAAAGATACTTTCTTGTGGGAAGACGTTGTTATTGGACTGAACTACTGCAGCATATATTGTTTTGAGTGTGTATATTTGAACAGTATGTATAAGTAAGTAAGTAAGTAAGTAATTGTTTATTAAAGTGACCAGTACATCCATATATTTCACATAGTATAATAATACACGAAAATAAATACCCAGCCCTCTAGGGCTTATTAGTCACTGTATACAATACATGCTGTTGAGCCTGTATTAGCCTTGGATCAGCCATACAAATATACCCCTAATTCTGAAATGAGTCACATTTTAGGTAGCCATTATAATATCCGTGTTATAAAGATTTTTACTAGCTAAACAAGGAACTGGGATGTGCTACTTGGACGTTATAGCCTTGTGCGTAAACAAGAATAATTTTGTACACCCCCAGCAAACACAAAACATTTGTTTAACATTCGTACAACGTCGGCCCAACATCTACGACGTTGGTCCAACATTGTACAAATGTTATACAAATGTTTTCGTGGACTGGTAGCGCAGGCCCTATCATTCAAGATACGAGGCTTTGTGTTTTAACCACCCAGCACACAATTAGACAATAAGGTATTGATGGCAAGACTACATGTAGACCATACTGTATGTCTCCTCCTTGGTTTTTTCCCCGCGGTACTGCCAAATGTCTACCTATATATGATGAGATAGCCTAGGCCGGCGATACACTAGTTTTGGCGATTTCTGCAGTACGTTTGATGTTATCTACAGTAATGGTCGGATGGCCATGTCCATGTGAGCAATTGCTCTATATGGTTTGCAATTTGACAACCTGCCCCACGTTCTCTTGTCGTGGCTCGCTGTGCCAGACGAGATCAAGTAGAAAGGTCAACTGGCCTGTAACAAATCACTTCCGGAGTCATCTCAAGATGAAAAAGGTCCTGCTTATCTCCCGCGTCCATATGTGATACAGGCATGCTTTATAATGATGGTACCAAGGTGGAAAATGGCTCATGTAAGAAAAATCACCCTATAATAAGATATCATGGTGTGGCACCTACTTCCTCATCGAAAAAATAGTGTTTGTTCACTAATATCTTTGTGATTTTTTCGTGTCATATCACTACTAATTTACAAGTATTGCATATACATTTTTTCGTGGTTGACTACACAAAACCTTAACAAATACTCCGTTATATTCGTGTTGTTTCGCATTATTTTATTTTAATGATGAAGTATATTTATCAGGTCATACTGTGCGCCTGGGTGTTTCACCTTTTTAAAGTAAATTTACTGAACTAGGCTATTAATCAACTACCTTTGTTCAACAACACAATTAGCCATGTCGTCAAATCGTTTGAATATGTGAGATGATTTTTGTCAGTTCGTGCTGTGCCATGAACGTGTGTCAGTCTATGTGGTCACCGTGCGTTGTGTTGTGTGGATGTGTCACCTTGGTCCACAGTGAATAAATCATCGTGGACTGTGTGCGGACTCACTGCACGATCCCGGTGTCCATCCAACAAATATACGTTTAGCCAATGTTGGTTCACTGTTGGGACAGCGGCACAGCCGCTGGCCCAACAGTGAACCAACATTGGGTGATCGTGTCGTGTCCTGCCACATGTAAGCTTGTCACAGTGGACAGGCAAGGCCATGGACTCATCAATAGAAACACACGCTTGCTCAATGTTGGCCAACGTCTGCCGCGCCGGCCCATCATTAAGACAACGCCGCCGAGCTGCAGGGTCACCATCTCTCTCATCTACATGGAACCTGCAGCTTCACAATGACATCTCAAGTACCAGTGTCCAATAATGCTTATCTAGATCATCTTCAACCAAGTATTAATTAAGTACACGCGAGGCCTTTCCTCAGAAGCAAAAAAACCGCGAAGCACTGCAAGTGAATGCCTGATCTTGATTGTATGTTTGTGATTGCTTACCAAGGGGATTACTACTACTTAATTGTTAACCTTATAAGTACAACCTCGATTAGCTCGCTCAAAATTTGATTATAATTTGCCTGTTACTATATTAGTATTATTTCACAAACGCTGTCAACCATGCGCGATGTGACATAGTTTGTATTTACACTAGCTGCAATCACGGCTTATCTTGCGACATGCGGATTCCACCTAAAATGACAAACGTATTGGAAATATATCTCAGTATGATTGATGGTTAGCTGGAAAGTGCGAGGGGAAATCTACGAGCCATATAAGAACACGAATACATCAAAGATGACAAATGAACGCAGACTAAGCGAAATAATAACCCATCTTTATTCAGTCTGATTATAGCAATATCTCATGCAATCTGTCTTCCATCAAAATGTATGCTATTTTTATTTTCTTATTTTGAAAGTCGTATATGCTTGCTGGAATAAAAGCCATGTTTTACTCATTCAGGACTAATAAAACTTTATGTGCAGAATACAGAAATAATTACAATTACATATTGTGCCCATACGGGATATATGTCATTCATTTGAATAACAAATATGATATTGGAGCGCCAAGGGGAATATAAGAGATTGTTTTCAAACGATTCATTCCCTGCATTGTTCAGGCCTTCGGATAGCTTAGAGTACTGTATACATGTATATCTTCGACTACGATTGAACATTCAGCTCAACCCAGATTCGAATGCATGAGCGACGGCGGAAAGGCCAAAATCGTTGAAAGGCATATATGTACAATTAGTTGTGTGCATTGAAAAGATTATTGTATAAAATGAGGATATTGTGATGCCTTTTTAATGTTGCCCTAATGTTTTAATACGCATTTGATATTATATAACTGTGCATCATACTAAGGTCTATGTTTCCCTGTGTTTCAGGAGGGGCGCACGGCACTGCATCACGCCATATTACACGGCATCGTGGAAAATGACCTGGAAATCGCTCAACACCTCATCAATTTTGGAGCAGATGTGAATATCAAGGATGAGGTACTTATATAGCATTATTAAAAATATATTTGTGAACCTTTGTCGACAACAAATCGTAAATCTAGTTAACACACCTAATCCATACCTCGTTCAACTTATCATTGAGTTTGGAGGAAGTGGTGTGGTCATGCTTGTCCAATCGTATCAATTCATGAATATTATTAAGTGACTCACTCTTCTTAAATGTCGATGTTAAATTGTGTATGGTTAATTTGTCTTCCATTAGTTTTGTGGTTGGTGAAATAAATGGCATCGTTTAATTTTCTCATATAATTTAAGTGGACTTTATCCCCTCTTACTCACTGGATCATAATGATTCAGTTAGAAAATTCAGACAGGCCATTTACAGAAGCCAATCGGCCGAACCAAGCATTAGTGCCAGTCAGACAACATGCCACTCTGATAAGCTAGCCAAGTGGGCGACTGATGCAGGAGTACACTGTGACAGGGTATAGCCAAGTGGGCGACTGATGCAGGATGCCACTCTGACAGGGTATAGCAAAGTAGGTAACTGATGCAGGAGGCCACTCTGACAGGGTATAACCAAGTGGGCGACTGATGCGGGAGGCCACTCTGACAGGGTATAACCAAGTAGACGACTGATGCAGGAGGCCACTCTGACAGGGTATAGCCAAGTGGGCGACTGATGCAGGAGGCCACTCTGACAGGGTATAGCCGAGTGTGCGACTGATGCAGGAGGCCACTCAGGCTCTGACAGGGTATAGCCAAGTGGGCGACTGATGCAGGAGGCCACTCTGGGAGGGTATAGCCAAGTGGTCGACTGATGCAGGAGGCCACTCTGATAGGGTATAGCCAAGTGGTCGACTGATGTAGGAGGCCACTCTGACAGGGTATAGCCAAGTGGTCGACTGATGCAGGAGGCCACTCTGACAGGGTATAGCCAAGTGGTCGACTGATGCAGGAGGCCACTCTGACAGGGTATAGCCAAGTGGCGACTGATACAGGAGGCCCCTCTGACAGGGTATAGCCAAGTGGTCGACTGATGCAGGAGGCCACTCTGACAGGGTATAACCAAGTGGGTGACTGATGCAGGAGGCCACTCTGACAGGGTATAGCCTAGTAGGTGACTGATGCAGGAGGCTACTCGGGCGATAACCACGTCTGATAATCAGGCAGGAGAGTCATACAGGTCAGTCGTAGGGTCAGATAAGCAGACCAGTCCCAGACACGACAGTCATAGAGCCTGCCAGACGGGCTATTCCCAGACGAACCAGTCTCAGACATGCCAGTCATAGGGCCAGCCAGACGGGCCATACCCAGACAGCCCAATCATGTGGCCGGTCAAACGGGCCATTCCCAGATGGGCCAGTCAGACTGACGAGTCAGATAGGCCATCAGACCAGTCAGGTATGCCAGCCGGGGTAGTCAAATGGGCAAGTCGGGCAGGCAGTGGTGATGCAGACATGCCCACACCCTGATGAAGGTTTATAAATATGTGTCATTTGCTGGCCACCACAAGCAGGTTTATGACTAAACACATGGTCTTTCGTGACTGCCCCACCCATCAGCATTCCTCAAATAACGTGTGTGCAAATGTTAAAAGCGTGCTGTAAGAAGCTATACGCTATAGATTTCATGATGTGTCAGACACTCAGAGTACATGCACCTGTGGTCAATGTGAGTGTGTATGCATTTTGTGTACAACTGTCTGGTGGAATATCTTTTTCAACCCCAGTCGTGGACATACACACCATAGTCGCCGGCCTTCTCTCTGTCTGTCTTGCATAGTCAGACAAGAGGGGACATTAACAGAAATGTCCATGTAAATTTGCATGGCTACATATATTTATATAAAAAAACACAGTACAATTATCGTTTGCAGTTTATCTGTATTTTCTAAATCTCTTTTTAGACAGCTCCAAAGGAAATCGATCACAGGTGAACGATCATCACACCCTTAAAATACCCCAAAACACACCTCTTTATGGACAGTCTCGATGTGGATTTATATTATTTCTAGTTGTGTTCGATCTACATAGTTTAGCCTACCTCTAAATTCAATACATTATAATACATCCCACTTATCTCCATTATGTCCAAATATTGTTAGCCGGGATACAGCATGTGTGCAGGTCTTGGTGTTGCGGCGGTCATCTATTTTTGATGGGAATGCCCAATTAATCCTCGTTTTTGTGTGTTATTTCTTGCAGACACCACACAGAGAGTCAGCGTTACATGTAGCCCTCAGGCTGGGTCATCTACAAGCCAGCAAGATGTTGTTGGAAGCGCCCACGTTTGATGTGGTGCGCTGTGACTCATTCCAGCGTAGCAAGGTAAGATGAAAGTGGTAAACGTCGTATGTTTAACCTTTTCACTACCATACATGACGGAAATTTCCGTCGTCATTCGTCAATGAACGTAACCATAAAATGACACAAATTTTCGTCAAATGTATACTACTTTTATGTATTTTTCGTCATTCGAAGCTGGAAATTGCGTTAGCAATTCCAGCTTCAAATGACGAAAAATAGAACTCCTACACCAGTATATCTGGATCCTGGCATGCACCCCGGCCTGGAAGTCAAAGGGTTAATAAATCCAGCATCTAAGCCATGTCTCGTGTTTGCTTGAGTGTGGGGTCATTATGCGGTTTACATCATTTTATCAGGCTATTAGCCTGATCAAATGTAGTCAACATTGTCAACCGGTCCCAAAGTGCCGGACAGGTGCCCCGTCTAGATCAAATGATGTTACAGCCTTTCTGGCCCAAGCCGGTCACCTGACATTTGGCACAGCTATAATATTTATCTGACTTTAAACAACTGACCAGCGTGCCTTGATTTGCTTCTTCCGCCATGTGGTCGGTTATGACATTTGTGGTCAAGGGTATACTTCTAGCTTGGGCTACCCTTATTATATGTGGCACTTGTGACCCCACACTCCAGCAAATACGATACATGGTTTAGATGCTGGATCAATGTTGGGTCATTGAATTAAAACTAAAAACGCGTGCGGATATGTTTTGGGATGCATTTCTTTCGTGATTTGTCCAGATAGAAGAGTCGATGGTTTCATTTTATGTAGGAGATTGAATCTTACATAATTATATACGCTGGCTTTTATTTGTGTCAGCTATAGTGGTATATGCCAGTATACTGATTTATATTGTGGGGTAAGCACTATGTAAAACAGCAGACTACGTGGAAGAGGCACCTTTCTAGAGGAGTTTCTTCTTTACGTGTGCAGGTCGCACTTAGTGGACAGAGATGATCAAACTGAAAAAGAAGCAATTATCGAATATAACCTCCACTGCGGTATTACAATGGACAATGGCTAAATTGCATTTATTCGATATCGCCTGAGCTGACAAAAGGGCGCCCGCCAGTGAGGCGGACGATCAATCAGATACGAAGTTTTTTATAAGTGTTCTTCTGGGTTTTGCCATGAAACCAGTGTCACAATCGAGCCAGATGAGTGTGGCATTTTGTTTTAACATTACCACATTTACAATATAATAATACTCAGATACAGATAAATTTTGCTACCTTGTGTGGTATTATTTTTTGTTTTTTTACGAGTGTTTATTTTGGACTTGCCATTTCAACCTGGATTGAATATAAAAATCAGGATGATCTGCAAAAGAGCGGCCTCTTTTCACACTAATACCCTGTATAACAATCCAAGATGATTATACATAGTTGTCCATGATTTTGAAAAGGCCACTCCCATTTGGTAATTTATAATTATGTAGATATACATTTAATTTCCCGGATATTTTACAATGTTAAATGGTACACTTGTCTACGTGTAAAGACAAATCAGATCCCGGTCTGGAGAAACAAATGGGATTTATGTAGCCAAGCTTGGCAGAAAATCATTCTCGTAATGCATAAAAATGCTTCACTGTCAAAGCTCGTGGTCAAGGAAATGAACATTTGTCAGAAATGAAAACAATGACTTGGTGATACCAGGAAAATTCACAGTGAGCAAATATTTCCGTAATAAAACTGGTGTTAGAAATAATGTGGAATTTCCCTCTATTACCAAAAAATATTTAGGCGAGAATAAAGTAGAAATGGCTGATTTCTTTGCGGATATTTATACTGAGAATACACATATTTAATGTGTATGATAATGAGGGATAAACATAATGAGGTATATGTGTCCGGGAGCAATGAGAACATAATTACTTGTTGTTGTGTAGTGAGACCTGTGATAAGCTTATTGATGCGTGTACCGGCAAACATGAGACGTTGAACCGACATCGATTCAACGTTCACCCGCGGTCTGTGACGTCGGCCCAACATTGAACCAACACTGGTTGGTAGTGTTACGTCTGTGGTGTTGGTGGTGCCAGTCTTCAGTCGCCCCAATTACCACCGAGCCAGCAAACACGGGACATTTACCATGTGTTGGTTCAATGTTGGTCCAGCGTCTGCGACGCTGGGCCAACATTGAACCAACACACGGCCAATGTCCCGTGTTTGCTGGGGAGCCCACGCAAGAAGTGTCACAGGGGAGAAAGGACGCCTGAGCGAGATTTAATCAAGGCAGCCCACCTGCATTATTTAATTAATTACACGGTGAAGATGCACTCTTGCGCAGATTACTTCAAACTCAAGTGGGTTATTTGGCGTCTGTGGCACAGGGGGTGAGGCTCCGTGCGTGAGCTGAGCCACTCCTTGTGGAGGTCTGCTCCCCCCGGGCTTAGCCTACCACAAAGATAAGTGCACGAGGTGTCCGGGTTAACTGGTATTTGTCACAGGTAATGGTAATTTCTTTTATCTAAAGAACCACTGGAAGCCACACTTTCCAAACGAATGATTGCTTCTTCGCCCTTCCGTGTTATTAAGAACAAGACACGGAGATTCAGTGTCACATTTTCGTCTCCAGTGATCGTTTAATGATCACATGTTTTTATGATCGGCTGTACTTGCACAATGGGGCGTGTAAATTAATATTCCTCACCATTTCCGCTGGAGCACAAAAGTTGAATAATAACCAGCACAAAAAATGGGGTTGTTTGTCATTATCAGTGGCGGTCGTCCTGAGCTTAAGGCGTTTTTATCTAATCATGGTCAGAGCAATGGTCAAGTGATGTGCACTGATTTATATTTGTCCACTCCGGCCCGAATACAAACTAGTACCCTCAGTCCGGATACTCACTCATACCAAGGAGGTTAAAAAGACCCTTTTTAACCTTCTTGCTCATACCAAGACGGTTCACAGGAGGGCTCTACAGTTTATATTGTCGTGGTGCAGGAAGTATATTACCATGATAAGGCAGCATAATAAGGTCCAGATAGAGCCTAATAATTTTTTGACATGCTGTGAGGGGACCATGCCATTGACTCACTTATTTTAGGACAAAATAGTCTCTCTCAATTTCACTGATTATTAAATCATCCAAAAATAATTTTATGGTATCCCGTCCATGCGAAAAATCGATTTTATCTTCCTTTTTTTTAGAATTTTAAGGATCACCACAGCGGGTAGTGTTGACAGCACATATCGAGCAGAATAAACTGTACACGTGAAAGAAAGTAATCAATCTTTCACATCTCATTTTTCTAAGCAAAACGTATACAGCTCAGTTAATCGATATGACATGCCTAGCTGCAATGAGAGGTTACGTCAGTGGCAAGAGGGTTACTTCTCTGGCCCCATACCGGAAGAACAGCGGAGACTGCACTTCTCACTCTAAAATCAATTGCTTGGCGTGTGTTCAAATTTGAACTGGGTGAGTGGACATCGATTAGGTATGTGTTGAGAGAGAGAGGACTGACCCACGTGCTGCCACACTCACGATTCTGCACACATTACAACGTCAAGAAACGACATCCACTTACCTAATCTGAACATTAACATTTGACACACAAAGTTACATTCATCGACAGGAATTTTCTCACATCTCTCTGAAAAAACACGATGGCCTTATCCTAGTTCAACGTTGGTTTGAGGTCTCTGGCGTGGATCAAATTCTGACACAACATCAAGAAAATATATTGAATGCGTGGAAATCCCCATCTATACAAGTTAATTCCACACGGAGAGCTCCCCCGGTCCCCGACCTGAAGCCCGACTTATCCACCCATTACCACTAATCTAAGCATCCATATGTAACTAAAAACATCAAAACGCTTTCTTACCTTCTTCTTATCTGAAATAATTATCTTCGCGATACTTTATTTCACCCATACTTGTATTGTAACACATATACAATAGGCTACTCTAAATGGGTTTTTTTCAAAGTGGGTAATACATAGTCCCCTATATACATCAGGAATTAAAAGCAAATTGTTTGACTTTTTTTCGGACAAAGTGTATTTTCACGAAAATTCCCAATGACGAACAGTGGTATTTCATGTGACGTGGTGTTAAATTGGTACTTTGTTATTTCGTTACAGAGATATACACGGCCAATGCATGACTTTTACATATAGTGTGCATTATTATATTCCAAAAATGTCTTCTTTGTTTTGTATCTATCAGCATGCAGTAAACACAAAACATTTGTATAACATTTGTACAATGTTGGACTAACGTCGAAGACGTTGGGGCAAGGTTGTACAGCTGTTATAAAAAATGTTTTGTGTTTGCTGGGATATCGCCACTGAATTTTAATTATACAATTCGAAATAGATAAATATTAGCTAACCGCTAATTAATTGGATTTACAAGTGCGTAATTGCAAATTCATAAATTAATTTAATTAGACAAATTATTAGCATATCCATGTGCTCGGGCCACGTTTGGCAGCCCAGCGAGTACAGCAGACATTGGCCCAATAATAGATTCATGTAATGTTGGTACATCGTCTGCGACACTGGTCCAACATGAATCCTTACAGCGTTAAATTAAATAACTTACAATTTCACCCGCTTGAAGTTGTGCTACTGAGACCCACAACTTCAAGTGGTTGAAAAATATTTAGGCCTATTTTCGTTTAATTTGAGACTAAATATTTGCAAATATTGATGTTTAAACCTCCATTTCATTCTCAATAACAGTGATTTGACCATCCAATAAAATAGAACGAGAACGACTCTAGTCGTGATTGGCGGCTTAAATGGCCCAACGTTGGTTTACTGTTGGGCCAGCCTCTACGACGCTGGCCCAACAGTAAACCAACGTTGGGCCAACTCATCATGTTTGCTGGGAAGGTTAAGCCATCATTGGTTCAACGTGTGATGTTTGCTGTGAGGACACACTGTTTTACTTGGTAAGCTTATTGACTTATAAAGTGATAACCTCAGGGCTCATCAAGTTAAACATGGTAATCTGATCAGATTGTTGGGTTTCAGATGTTCCCGGAAGTGTGCATTGTGGATGACGTTTATGGCCAGCAACAACCGGAGGACAGTGACTGTACACTGACAAAGCGCCGCAGCTTCGGCGACCAGTACCTGCTGTTTGTCAGACAGAACATGAGGGACTATATGGAGAATAACTTTCCTCCAGGACGAGAGAGTGTCCATGACATGGTGTTGGTACAAGATGAGTGTCTCCCACCTCTTCGTGAGATGCTCCATCGTATTGACTACTGTCAGCTGGACTCGTTATACGTCGTGGACTGTCCCCTCAGTCTGGATGGAACTGAACCATGGAAGAGTCTCCAACTAAGTACTCTAGTGCTCACACATGTTCAGCTTCGTCATGTGCCACGAGATGTTCTGCAAATGGAGTCACTGAAGGTGCTGATTCTAGATTACAATTATTTAGAAGAGATCCCGAGTGAAATTGGTCAGCTAAGTGGTCTGCGATGTTTCTCGTGTGACTCACAGAGACCTCGCTTGAGAGCGCTACCACCTTCGTTAGGCAAACTAGAAGGACTCCAAGTGCTCAGCTTCAGTAACAATCGTGTTGAAAACATATCGTGGGTGGTAGGACTATTGAGCTTACGGGTTCTGTGCTGTGACAGAAACAGAATAACACGTCTGCCTAATCAGCTAGCAGTGCTGAAAGATCTGACCACGCTAGATGTAAGTCATAATCGGCTGGAGTACATACCGCCTTCATTTCTAGATCTTATACGCAGGCTCTACCGCTTTGACTATTACAACCTCACGTTGCGACCACATCATGTCACACGGGACCGCCTTACTCTATTGGCTCATCTCGAGCTAGAGAATCTGCTGACGCAATTTTCTGGACGTAAGAACGTACGTGACGTCACAGTTGCTGTGGTGGGGGAGTCTCATTCTGGCAAGTCAACACTGGTGGAAGCACTCAAGTCAGACAAAGGACTATGTAAACAGGACGTTAAACAGGAATCACGTTTTGAGGTTCATCAGTTTGAAATGCAAGGACCTGAGAACAACTGTTATATGAGTACCATTGTGTTCGCTAATGATGTGCTAGAGAGTTACAGTCGCTATATTAACGTGGACTTGTACTTGCTGGTTGTTGACTTAACTTCACTGGAGCTGCACAACGGTTCACAACACCTGTTTGCGAGACATGTTAACCGCATGCAGATGTGGTTACATGCGCTATATGAGATCTCACCAGACACTCCGGTGCTCATTGTAGGCACACATGCTGAACTGGTCAAATCTATGTCTTTCGTTGATATCTGGCACATTTTGGAAAACTTCCTGGATCAGTCCAGGGCTCACCATATCAAACGCTATTCTGACTCCCGCGTATCTAATTGCATACTATGCAATCCCAAGACAATGGCCATGAGGCACGTAATCGCCAAGTCACGGTCAGGCTCTGCTGGCTTTGTGGATCTGATTTATCCCCATGGTGAACCTGTTATGAATGGACATGTTCCAACGGGCGAGCCACCACCACCTGGCAGATTCAGATTCCCACATATAGTCGGATATTATGAGATAGACTCCAAAAAATCTCTTCCAAAAGACGCGAAGAAATGCAATGTCAGTATTGAACAGTTGAAAGGTGCTATATTAAGGTTGACATTGAGTGCTAATGAAGACAGCATTCCCAACTCTTGGCTGTCATTTATCAAACACGTTGGTACCATAACAGAACAGGCACCTAATCTACCATGTATACCTTATGAAGAGGTGGTGTCTATTGCCCGCAGTTTTGACATCACACCGGCACATGTGCCAAATATGCTGCAGTATTTTCACCACAGAGGGAAACTTGTGTACTTTGACTCAGACGATATACTGTCTAAACTAGTGGTAATAAACCCCACTTGGTTTCTGCAGGTGTTGTCCAGAGTGACAGACAGTCTTGAGGGTTCACGATGTGGATTACTAGAGTTAATAGACATTCTACAGGACCGAGAGCTAGACCGTCAGCTTCAGAAGGCCGGGGTTCTCAGTGTGGCCAGTGCTCACTGGTTACTGGCAGCGTTACAACGCCTTGATCTCTGTGTACCTCTGGTAGATGGGCGCGAGGACAAAGTATTCCTGCTGCCCAGTGTGCTAGAGATAGGTCATCCTCGTCAGGACATCTGGGCTGATCTACCTGAGTGGGACGAGAAACAGGTGACATGTGACTTACAAGTGAGGACTCAGAAGTCTGGTATGTTCATGGAGCTGATCTTACGACTGAATCGTGAAGGTCGTCGCGTGTTAGAGATAGTGGGTGAACCAGCACCCGTCTTCCTCTCACATCATATGGTGTTTTTCTCAGCCATTGACGTAGGTGGTTGTGAGGACTGTTTCGAGTTCAGGCGGCGGCGACGACAATCGATGTTCAGTATGCAAGAGGACACTGTGACGGACGATATACTTCATAAGGTGCATATACAGCTTCACAATAAAATGGACTGGATGCGGCTGGCTGTGAGGGGAGCCACGCCATGCTGTACGATGAAGGCATTGGTCACATTCTTAGAACTGTTTTTGGATGACCTTCCTGAAGAGGATCAGGATGCGAGTTCAGACAGGACTAGTCTGAGTTCACATGCTCTCAGCAGTGCTTCAGCATCTGCTAACAGTCATAACAGCTCCACAGACAGGGGAAGTGTCAACTCACATGCTGGTGAAGAGGAAGAAGAGCGTCAGTGTTTCCTGCTGTGTCCTAAATGTGTGCTCCTAAGACATTCCAATCCAGAACGTATTCCCTACACCAGCATGTCACCGCGGCGAAAGGCTATCTGTAGTCGCTGGCACAATCTCGGCAGCTGGGCACGAGCTGTTACTGGGGACTATAGGTTCCAGGAACAGCCCACACCATTACGGACACTGACACAGCTACCAGAATATGAACATCCGAGGCTAGTTCTGGTGTTGCCTCCCAGTAATGCCGTTTCAAATAAAGACTGGTACTTGTTCTCAAAGATGAAATTCTTGGAAGGGTACGAAGTGCATTTTTTATGTGAGTACACGGGGTACTGGCACTTGACAGAAGAGACAGGCATACGTCTGAACCAGAGCTCTGCCTTCAGGCGGCGTGTTGGTAATCAGTTACCTCGCTTACTCACCATGGCATTGTCCATGGTACAAATAGTGAATGGCGTTCAGGAGAACAGTCACAATGGCCGTCTTCTGGCTCCTGTAGCTGCAGATCTCGTCAAGATGTACGATTATTTACGTAACGTAGACACACACATACAGGATCCGTACACATGGCTAGCCAAGAACAAGGACCGCGTTGTTACCATGCTGACAAAGGTACTGGCAAATGCCGGTGATGGCTTTCCAGATCTGTACTTCAAGCTGGGGAATGCTCTGATGGCAGAGATGGTATTCCAGGACTCCTCTAAAGCTAATCGGACTGATCTGGCAAGGTTTCTGAGGATCGAAACAACATCAGGACGCTTTGGTCACCTACGACCTCTGTATGTGGGCAAGGAGATCAGGTGGTTGTGTGACGAACACTATGAGGAGCTAAGGAGTATGCCGTCCAAATAATGTAGCCGCGGCTTACATAGGCTACCCTGAAAGAAAGTAACTAATAAAGAACTAGTGTAATAAGTAAACATTTAGCCGGACAGCTGAGCTAGATGTAGTCTAGCTGATCTAATACTTGTTGGTCACCAATCATCATTCATCATCATTACTGTACGGATCGCTCATACCTGACATACAACACAATCATGCACAAGTCAATTGTAATATTAACTTAATGTAATAATTTATTGACAAAAATATACACTTATATTATTGTATAGAATGAACAATGTAGCCACTTTACACATCACATAGATGTATATAGTACTATATTCTAGTGCCGAAAAGCACCCTAGTCGACTGCACGTATAATATAAGAGTTGACTATAAAAGAATGATAAGATGTTAGGTTGCAGCTATACTTAACGATCACACCAACAGTAACATTTATAAAAACAAATCACACTAACTATAACAGGCAAATTCACCATTTTTGGAACATCATTCATAGTTTAAGTACGTTACTTTAAAATTCACCAAATCATCTACATAAGTTTTTGTTAACATTCCAGATTCATTTGACTTTTATTTGTAGATATAAATAATCTGGTTTGAGTGCTATCACATTGAGCACATTGTTAAATTTATCAATCCTATGGTGTCTCTTTAAAATTATAGATCTGACACTTTTGAAGTTGACGGACAATTGTATTCTGTGATGTATTTTAGCCTTAAATTGGTGTAGATAATATGTTTTTCTAGTGAAGCCTAGTTACTGTTGACTTTATTTTATGTCAGTATTTGCTAAGAATTGCCAAATTAATATTCTGTATGCCAAAGGGTTGACAAGGTACGGGCAGTGCACATTTCGTTTTCTCTGTGCTCCTCGTGAGTCATCCACTAGTACACAATTCGCTGGGGCAACATATGAGGTTGACAACCGCAATAGGAATCAGTTGACCAGATCACAAGAATATCATCACTCCTTACACACTGCATTCTCTTGTCACCAAGTGTATTATATTTATGTCAATTGCCGCTGTAGCTTTCTTGTAACAAAAACCTCATGTTTCCTTAGAGGCCTTTATTATATAATCATGTTATATTTGACCATGATGTTAGACGACGGAATCGTACAATGCCTATAATATAGAAAATGCACAAGATGAAACATATCACTTGCAATACAAATAGTAGATTTCTTAATATTTCTGCGTTCTGTCAAATTCTGAATTGTTTAATTTTATTCTAATTATTATTAGAGGTATGTTTTTTTGTTAACGGCGGTGGTCACAGCTAAAAATGTAACGATCAATACAACATGACAAAACGGTTTAAAAGATGAGTAATTCCATGTTCAAAGTGAGCGTTAATCATTTATAAGATGCCAAAATAACGTCATATGCTGTTCCATTCTAAATTATTGTGAACATTCTGTGTTAATGGTACATGTTTTGTGACCACCACAGCAGACGAGTTCGAATATCTTATTTTTAATATTGGGAACTAAAGGCCGCTGTGCTAAATAACATAATATATATGTTTGGTGATTGCCACTTCTTAAAATATGTCAAATGCTTAGATCACGTTATGTACGCAAGGTGCAAACACTGTCTCATAATAGGGCTGTTGCAATTTAAATGTGAACTATTTTGTGTTTGTCTCGCCATCTGGAATATGTTTCCTGTCCTATACTGTTACCTTACTACTATGTATAGTTATTATGCTGAGTGCTTTAATCACTTGACAATTTCTGCATCATAATTACTACCCATTCAGCCTTGTTGCTTGGCAAATCTGTGACTATGCACTTGGTGTACGCAAGCATTGATTCAGTGCACATAATCAATGTCATTATTATTAGTTACCGGTAATTATTATTCATGTTATACATTCCGGTGAAATGAAATAATAGATCTGCCCTCATCATTAAATCAGTCTTTTGATGTTTACGCTTCAACAATTGCCTTCATCATTAGGAAATATTTATTGCTAATTCCCAGTTTCTGTTCGTATTCTCTCCACATAATTTTATTCTGGCTTATTAGTTAATGGAAATATGAAGTGAATCAGTTTATTGTGTGTTCTATTCGCAAGTACATCACAAATTGAAGATATCTATTTCGTGTTATTTTAGACGTAGCAGTCCACTGGTCACACGATATCGTTGTGACGTTAAATCAACGTCAATAACGTTGATTCAACGTCGCAGCAACGTCGTGTGCCCAGTGGGAGTCCTACAAACGTTATTGCGACTTTCCGCAATTCAAACCACTGGTAATATAGCGTAATCTCAGCGTGACTTGTTTCTACGTCGATGACGTAGACTAAGTCACGCTGAGACTGCGTTTCACACAAAGCTCCATCAACATGACTGAATCAATGTACCGGTAGTCTAGATGACATGGATATAGTTTGTTTGTAGATCTAGTCCCCTGTTCGTGATCTAATAACCACCGTCAGGTGATGTACCTCATTATTAAATAGCTTTAATTTACTCAGTCTCAGTTAAAAAGCCACTATCATGACTATCAATAGGCGCACTGTTAAGGTTTTTACAGTTCTAGTGTTAATGAAAGTATAATGTTGGTTATGTTTATATGTTGCACTATGCAGTGATATCCGTTTTGTCATTATTATTATTATTATTATTATTATTATTGAATCACTTGAGTTGCCGCCCTCTTGTAAGCATAGAATCCACACTGGTTGATAGGTCATTATTATGGGAATTATTGTGAGAATTACCATTCAATAATCTTTAAGATAAAATTATTGGCCAAAAATGATTAGAAATACCTTGTGATATATGGAAAAGGAAAGAGGAAAACGAAAGAGGAAAATTGTTTTCCTATTATTGAAAAGTTATTTGTCTAGTGGTTGGACACTAATCCAATGGTAAACATGTTAAACCATTCTTGCAACTGGTTTTTTTTTAAACCAAGCCTTTATATTGTATCTTTTGATTTCAACATACTAAAACAATTACGCTGATGCGCATAAGCAAAGCCGATTGCAAGAAGTGAAAAGAAAGAGGTAAATCCCTACCTCCCCTATTTTGATCTAACATTGGCTGAATATTGAGCCAACGAGCGTCCAGAAACCCACCAAGAAGCACTTACTGTAGCATATTTGTCACTTGAAACATTCTTTATCTAATTATTATTGTTATGCGAACGTGTGTATGGCGAATACAACAATGGGAGGATATTTCACACGACGAAAGACGTTGAAAAAATATGGTTTGTTTATGATTTCCTGAAATCATTATGCTCCCGTGGGGCACAATGCTTTGCTATACGTTGCCGAATCGATGTCGATAACATCGATTCGACAGTGTAGATTCGACGTTGAAACAACGTGTTGTTATCAGTGTGTTGAACCGGCAAACACGACACGCTAAACAAATGCCGATTAAATGTTTGCCCGCCGTCTCCGACGTCGGCCCAACATTAAATCGGCATTGGTTGAAAGCATCGTGTTTGCTGAGAGAGTCGGCGGCCATCACGTAGGTTGACAGTATTATTGATCATAATAATTAGGTACGAATATGTACACTGTGCTCAGCAAATAATACACACGCGCGCCAGCGTCATTTTAATATAGTTACCGGGAAAATAAATAGGACCAGAAATGGTTGGGGTCGACAGAACAGTAAGTGTATCCAAACCAAGGGACCATTCTAAAAAATAGCCATTGTTGCTTCGTTAACTATGTCCTGTGTAAATACGATATCCAGCTAATTTCATACCAAGTAAAATCCAACTGAATTTGGTAGTGTATTTTCTGATGCTCATTTGTGAAAAATTTAATTATTTTTCTCAATTTGAATTTCGAAATTCCGTTAGCGATTCCAGCTTCACATAAAAATACTAACCAACTGCAAAGTTGTTTGGTATTATTTTTTCATTCATTCCAAGCCGGAATTGCTATCGCAATTTCCAGTTTCAAATGACGGGACAAAATATATTTATGAAAAATAGACATCCACCCAAATAGAATTATTTTATTGACATAGCATATACTATCCTACAAAATAGTTGATCACATACAATCGTATTTTATTCTGCTTGAAATTTGTTCAAAAACGTGCATATATACGGATCTAGCAGGACAAGTGTTAAATTTTATAATAATTATAAAGCTTATGATTTAAAGCTACCTGTTTTCCACAAGTTGTTATCTTGCATCGTGACTGCCGTATCAAATTGTTGATTGAAATACATTTTGACTATAAACTTGTTGCGAAAAATCAATAATCCGTAAAACATAGGGACATAATACGACGGCTACACGATTAGAAAGACCACTGCTTTTGCTGAGTGATTCCGCTGCTCAAAGGTCAAATCATGTATTTGTATTCATTCATCTGCGCAAACAAGCATCACGTCATAATGTCAAAAACACAATTGACAAACCACACCAATGTTAACGTGCTATCACCATGGACTGTATTGCTATGAAATTAAAGAACAGCAAAATAATAAGAAACACGACCAAACAAATTACTAATCATGATAATGTAATTATGGTGGGCTAGTTTGGAATTTCCACGTATCTATCAACGATGAAGCATAATATTTGGAGTTTTGTTATTCTCATCAAGTGTGAATATTTTTTTATCATATTTCTAATGTTTTTGAAATAGTTCCATATATTCTGCTATGTTACTAAATCAGATGACAAATCATATTTAGTGGAAGTGTTGGCAATATTTTAAACTGCGCGGGTCTTGTCGTGTTCCAGGCCATCAAAGGTCTAAACGAGGGCGGCAAATTAGCGAGGGTGTAGTCGATTGTTTGCATGGATCTTATCCACTGCCAGCTTCCTTGATTGATCCAGAACAACGTTTGCGCTAGATCCTCTTGTTGTCATTTGGAGAAGAAAATTCGTTTAGTTTGAGTATGCTTTCTTGGACAGCTTGCGTATTGTTTTCTCATCTTATGACAGGCAGCGTTATTGCATTTGTTTCGAAGCCTCATACTTCATCTAAATTATTTCTCCCCTGAGCAAATACATATTTGATACAAAAACTATAATAATTCAACATTATGTTATGCTCCGTTTTAGTTCCGTGCTATTGAAGATCGCTCCATTAATTTTGTTTCACTTCTTGCACAAATGGATCTCAATTAATACAATTCCTGACGGCAATAAATCACTGTCCAAGTATGGAATTCTACCCCTATTTATATAACAACAGAATGACGCGCGGCTAGTAGCTGATGTCTTCGTTTGCCAGTTTGTGTCTGTTATTTATTCCTAAAGGATACAATACCATACTTGATCCTAAATTCACCAATAACAAGTTTTTTCATTTGCATGCCTTTCAGATCATAAACATATCAGTTCTTGAGTCAAAGAAATCTTCTGATGCATAACATGCCATGTTCGTCGACGACAGCAGACCCGTCATGTTGACTTAACAACAAACCTCCATTTGAAGCTGTCATATGCCATTGCGGACGCAATTTCCAGACTCAAACGATTCAATCATGCTTCTATTTTTTAATTTTAAAAACAACACCTGTACTGGTATAATCACTTCATTTGAGATCAGCACAGTCTGCATATACATGTAAATTGTCAGCAGCCATGTAAATTGTCAGCAGCCATAAACGCCCGTAGTGAAAGGGTTAATGAATATGTGACAGAGAGGGGGGGGGGTGTATCTGTTGTCATCATCAATATATTGGCATAACAACTACTACAGAAGGTGCGCGGCGTGAGTGCGTGGTAGGATGCCGCGCTGGAGAAAGGTGTTGTGCCGCCATTCCAGCGAACACGATACCTTGATCCGATGCTGGTTTAATGTTGGGCCAGCGTCGCAGACGCTGGCCCAACATTAAACTATCATTGGTTGACGTCTCTTGTTTGCCGCCAATCTTGTCGGGGGGGGGGGGTATATTATATAGAGCTCGCTATATTTCTGTTGCTTGTCATTCGTCTGTGATGTACTATTATAATTCTACACTGATGTTATATAACTGCTCGGCTTTGACTGTATATAGTGGCGACGACGGCTCGGTGTGGACAACAGGTGCCAGAAGGAAGACGAAAACACCCAACGATGTCTAAACGCTGGCTCAACACTTGACCAACATCATTTTTAATGTCATGATGAAGTGTTTAGCCAACATGAAGTTGTATTGTTTGGTCGTCTAGATGTTATAAAGTGAGATGAGGGTGAAGTGTATATGATCTTGTTACGTCGGCTGTGAAGCAGATCGCCTGTACACTAGCTGTGCACTTTTTCCTCTGTACAGTGTACTATTATTATTATTATTATTATCTGATAATGTTGTATGCAAATTATTGTTATTGAGACGTGAGAGCCTCTAGACTTTTGTCCCTCTATTATTACTATTACTGCATATATACATACGTGCACAGAATCACTATATAAACATTTATGATTACTATTATTATTACTGCCCTGGTTGTTTTTTGTCTGCAATGTTTTCGCTCGTTTTGTTACTCTGCCCAGCGCATCCGCCATGGTTTGTATGGAATAAAACTATACACCTCATATACACCCTGGTTTGTTATCAATATCCCCACGTTGACCCAATTGAGCTTTAATTTTGGGCCAAAGTCGAAAACAGCGGGCCGACATTAACTACACATTGGGTAAACGACTCTTCTGTTCTGGGCTAACCACACGAGATGTTCAGCTAATGTTGGATTAATGTTGGTCAAGCGTCGCAGACGGTGGACCAACATTGAACCACCATTGTTTGACATTCTATCTGAAAATACTAAATTTACAAATAGCAGTATTTTATTCAAAAACTGTTTCGTAATTCGTTGGAAATAATTATACACTTTTAAGTAAATTTGGCTTCCCATATTATGTACATCCACCATAACACTCAAAGACCGCAGTTTGAAAATTTAATAGCAGTTCGAGTACAATTACTTTATATAGAAATGTGTTATCAAATACCTCGACATATATGTATCTTTTCAAGAGTGAAAATTCATCATAATTAGTACCCCCCCCCCCCTTCCCGTATATAAAACTATTTATCCTATTCTGATTGGTTTTTTTTTTAATCTAGCGTTACACAATTTAATCAATAAAAATAATGCGGTAGAGTAGTTATTGTTGATCACCAAAAATACCACATTAATTGAAGTCAGTATATCTAAATATTTCCATAGGAGAAAACGACTGAACAAATAGTACAAACTTTGTATCTTGATGTTCCCAAATCTGGAATATACATCCTTTCGGTGGTTACTTAAAATTAGTGAATGGGGCTTAGCCAACTTTGTGCACATATGCGCTAAACTGGGCCAAGATAACCTCCTAATGATGGTGAAATGTATCAGATGACACTGCCCTCTACACACAGGATTACAAATTCGAGGCCTGTCACTGGCCGAGCACGTTACCTGTCGATCATGGAACTGAGACTCACACGATATTGAACCTTTACAAGTGGGCAGGGAAGTAACATTTCGTTTCTTTGAAACCTAAATGCGAGGATGAACCCACAAGCTCTGACGTGACAAACTATTTGTGTTGTGTTACTTATATAGTGTACGAGACGATTATTAGCCTAATCAAAAAATGATTCGCTCTTTAGACCTATTCTGATTAAAAAGCCGTTTAAAATTGAACTGAAAATGTGTAAGCAATTTTCACTATCCGAATCTGACATTATGATGAAATCACCTCATATTAAATAACTATAGCCTATGTTGATAGAGCGCTATATAAAATAAACAATTGTAATTGTAATTAAGTCCTTAATCCACATAGCTATGTCAAATCAATCTTTGAAATCCTATCCACCCACCCTACAGTCTGATGCCTTTTTCAGGGCGGATTGGTCCATCTCTATTGACTCCCATTGGTGGTAAGATGGGCAGGACAAGTTTTGATATACTTGGCTGTTGCCTTTGGAAAATTGCTCTGATTATAGTTTAATGGGGACACGTGTGCGCAAAAAATCTTGCATGAGTGATTGAGAGAATAGAATAATAATTGTACTCAGTTTTCTTGACTAGCATCACTTCTGCCCCGAAACAGTTGATATCATCCTTTCATATTTGAATATTGGAGCGTGGGATATTATTTGTAGAATGTTACGGGCGAGCTTCCCCATTCACACTCATTTTTTTCATTTTCTGGCCACAAAAAATGAAGTCCATATTTCTAATGATAGGCCTACTATAATTGGAAAGATACTTAGCATGACCATCGAAGTTGATGTAGTGTACATCACGCTGTGACATGGAGTAATGAAGACAGTTTTATATCCATTAAGCATATAAGAATGTTGGTAACCTTTATTTCTGCTGCGCATGCCTTTATTCGTGAATAATATTAGCTGCTGTGTCATAGATCTGCATTGAATATGAGACAGACGGACGGACAAGCAACCGGACAGACGGAGGGGCCGCTGACGACAAAATGTTCTCAGGCAATGATTTTGGACGAGGCCTACCCATGGTCAGAAAAATATATATAATAATGAGTAGGCCCCTAATGGTTGTTCATGATAAATATTCCAATCACATAATTGGAATATCACAATAAACGTCAAGGAAATATACGAGTAGAATATAACTGGCACAGCGTAGTAACAACAGTCTATTTATATATTTTTTACATTGTTGTGCCATAAAATTCCTTGCTTGATGAATTATGCTGTCCGCTGAAATTATTTGTTCTGGTTGCCAATTAAGACAAGTCTTTACTTTTATTGGGCTCCGTTGCTATAGATCTCCCTGTGGTGCGGTAAATGTACCCACTTGGTTTGGCGATCACCAGGACATGGAGCTGACAGCGTGAACAGACGAGCAACCATCAACTGGGCCTGCAATGCCACTTCAAAAGAGCCTTTGGTCGATTGTTTCTACTCTGCACGCCGCTTGAGCTCACATTTCTGGCAATTCAAGTGGTCTTGTCAACAGAAGTTTGTGGACAGACAGAAGAGCAGATAGTCCTCACGGGGTATTACGAATAGATTGATGGTGACGTGGACACCAACTCAGCGGAACCATCACGACAAGACAACACATGTTATGTAAATCTGCTATTCTCACATCTATCGTTCAGCAAACTAGACCTACATAGTGTTTGTTGTCACATCATGCTGTTTGAAACCATGATGCTATCAAGAAGTGACGAAGTCTTACTCTAGCTACAGATGATTTTATTGAATATGTATGACTTAGGGAATAAAAGGTCCACGGCATTCGTCCACATCAAAGATGATATCATTTAGTGTGTGGTCGAAAGTGATTTTACTCTTCAGTGACATTGCGATTGTTTATTTTGTTCCTGAATGGAACGGTATTATAATTACCCGATTGACAAAGAATATAGTACTGTGTCTGAAGGCTGCACACTTACATGGTACATAATAGGCCTATGTGGAATATGCATTTCCCACGTGCAAAAACTATTATATAAACTTGAGATGAATAATGTTCACTCTTAAAAAAATACAATATTAGACAAAGTGTGAAGAGAAAGTATATGTATTAATATAGTAAAGTGTTGCCTACATTCAAAAGGAGTGATACGCTGTAAAGATAGAGTAGACCTAGTTTTCTAATATTATACTCTCATTCGGCTGCCCACATAACAATTGCTGTCATAATAGGCCTAGTATCAAGCCGGTGACAAAATATTATCAATTTTCTCGTTGGTGTATTATAATAATCTAATCAGCCTTACTTTTAAGTGTACGTGCGTAAAGTTATAGTAATCCCGCCCTTTTCTGTAGCTAACCCAGTGGTCGAAATAAATAACAGAACTGCATCAAATACAATTCATACACAAACATAGGGCTTATAGATAATCTTGCATCGGGGTCCATGCAACGTTTTATTGCATTTTCCGAATCTTGCTGTAGGCCCTATCCTAGATTTAGAAGCTGAATAATGCCCTCTTGATACCTTTGGGTATTTTACAAAAAATGCAAATTAGTAGGCCTACTGCCATTGGTGTCTATACATATGTTTTCTGGTCAATTAATACAATTAACATTAAACCAACTTTTTAATATGCAAATTAGTGCCGCCATTACTAAAAACATACTTTTCAGTATCTGAAAAATTAAAATAATTGAACCATAATTTTTTTGTCTATACATGTGTTCATAATCAAGGAATACATGGTCAAGGAATCCTCCAATGAAATAATCTTCTAATATTAATTACAAAAAACCCAACAAATTAAAATTATGGATATATTGTGGCATTTCATCCCTCTCAGCATCTTTAATTGAAGAGCTATTACACGGATTCTTACATCAGCCATCACTAAGGCAGTTACATAACATAATGCAAGGCAATTTTCGCGGACGAGCAACTACAGCGAGCTGTTGCACGTGATTCGCAGCTACACCTCGAAAGGTCCAGTATATCCGGTTGGGGCTAATTTTACCTCTTCTGACAAGGTAATAGGTATGAGTGACTTTCTTGCTTTGGTGGATTGGCTTTACTTGCTGTCTTCCAGAGCGCTGTTTGAATATGAGCTCTTTGAACATTCTTGAGAAGGCTTCAGTTGTTGCCGGGAGATATTTGTATTTAAGTCGTGAGCTTTACTTAACATTTTGCGCAACCAAATATCTGCTCTTACATGTGTGATATGTTCAGTAGGCCTAATTTTAGAACCGTTACAAGCTGCAATGAATTCAGCACATTCTTCAAAGATTAAGGCATGTCGCGATGTGCTGCTTCTTCCTGTTTTATGAGTGTTAATATGTCACAGATATTTTTGGTCGTATCAAGTACATAATAATTGATAAAATTGTGAGAAAATCCAGAACATTGCCCTGGGTGGGCCAATGTATGACACATACATTAATTATGGTAGCATCAGACACAGTAGCGACCCGAAAAGAGATTTCCACGTGTAAGGTTTTTCGGAGTAGATTTTGAACTAAATTTGTTGAAGTTCTGATATATTGCATTGCCTTTGTTATCAACCATAGGCACTGACTGCATGGTGCCAGCTCATATTGAAGTAGGCTATATTATGTAGATCAATATCCCGTGACTGATGGGGACCTGGAACTCGCGAATATAAATTGGGTTTGTATCAATTATAGCTTTACAATCGTGTGACAGCCATGGTAACAACTTTGTGAGGTGGTGTCATGAAACTCTCTAGGCCATCCATATTCATATGATTCCAACTGTTCCATCCTCAATATCAACAGATTTGACAGTATTTGCAAGATCACCAGGATGGTCTTCTGACGTTAATGAATGTAGGTATGTAATTGATGTATCAACAATGTTTTGTGCATCTTAATTAAGCATCTGAGCGAATACAGGATATCTGGCTCATCAATTATGTTTCTGTGTAGCCATCTTCGATATCAGAAATGTCTTCCACAAGGTAACTACAAGTGTACATGATGAGAGTCCACTTATGCAAAGCAGATAGATTTAATTATATGCCGACATTAGTATTTGGACCATGCTCAAATGCATGAATTTTCTTTCAATTCGCACTACAAAAAACATCCTAAACTCCAGGCTTGATTCGTATGACGTATATATTTACCAAAACATGATTAGGTACCGGTAGTTTCTTCATCAAGTTCAAGTGGTACAGTTCATAACTTGCGTAATTGATATTGCTTGCAAAGAAGTAGGCCTATGCTAAGTTAACAATTTTTTAACAACCGAAAGGTCCATTTTCTTCACGCTCTGCTTTCACTGACAACATCAGGATGAATAGGCCTACTATGTTCATGATATAGTCCAAACACAACTTAAAGGAATAGTCCCCTCTCTACAAACAGCGGGCCAAATATGTACCCAGAAGCACCGTACGGATTACAGAGATAGAGTCAACTGAGGAATAGCTAAAACCAGGAAACAGACATAGAGTAGACTACGCCTGTAAAAATTTGCTTTTGAAAGTGTTTTCACTAACACTTTACATCCGAATATGTTCGGGATAAGAATCTCTGTCGAATCCACACTTGAATTGGGCTAAACATGGGAGAAGAGGAAAATCCTGTTGTTTCTCGCCAAAATAACATGGACTGGGGGAGGGGGGGACGGAGGGGGGTTAAGTTGGCATAGCAATCAGTTCATATGTGTTCTTTGAGTAATGCCTCTACTACAAACCTGAGAACACTGAAGCTTTGTGGATACATCTCCTCAGGAAAGTATTAGAATCAAACTCCAAGCTGTTTTTTTAGAATGCCTTCTGGATCGCTCTCAGTCATCAAGATTTCATCACAACCGATAGTACTCTCTGCTTAACATATGCATCCTTCCAGACTAAATAAACAGTGTTGTTGAATAAACCCACATTTGTGCCAAAGGTATGTAAATTTTGATTCCACATTATGGTGTGAGTTTTTGAGCCTCTACCATAGCTGGCATTATTGCATCCGGGTATGATAGACCCATAAACTAACAGGGTATAGATGACACTAGTTTCGTGTTCTCTTGACAATTTTGTGTTAAATTCAGTAATTCAAGAGTGTCAGAATGTGAAACAGTAAGCATAATATGTTCGAAGAATCAAAATCGAGTAATTGAAGATGTGACTACATGGTGATATCCTGATGTGATAAAACACTGATAATAGGTAAAAATATGTATAGACACCAATTTCATGGCTTATGGTTCTAGGTATTAGCAAAAATATTATTACTATTTATGAACAGTGTAGGCCCTACTAATTTACATTTGTATGGTTTTATTGTAAATTATGTTAGAAATTTGGTTTGATTCTCATTGTATTCCTTGACCATGCAAACATATGTAGCCTATAGACACCAATTTCATAGTTATTTTTCGAGATAATGGCGAGAGTATGATTTTTAGCAATGGCGGTACTAATTTGCATTTTTATGGCTCTGTAATACATATGTATTCTATAGACATGTATATGTAGCCTATAGACACCAATTGCATAGTTATTTTTCGAGATAATGGCGAAAGTATGATTTTTAGCACTGACGGTACTAATTTGCATTTTTATGGCTCTGTGATACATATGTATTAGAAAATTTGTTTAATATGCATTCTATTTATTGACCATGGAAACATATATAGACACCGATTTCATGATTCTACCATTTTTAGTTATCAAGATATTGACGAAAGTATGATTTTTAGTAATGGCGGTACACATTTGCATTTTTTTGTGCAATGTTCAGTGCCAGTTTCTCAATGTACTAGGGTAGACCTATATCAAGATTCATAAAATGCATTAAAACGCTGTATGGACCACAACGCGAGGTGCAGTCACAAATGCTCATTTTACTCTCGGACTACCACCTACTGGTTAATTTGTGAAAAAACCATCAGTCCATCTTCAAAGGTGTTTCACACAGATGTGGAGTCTTTGTTTTCTCTCTGATGATGAGGGGAGGTAGAACTCGCCCCATTAGATACCTCTGGTACTGTAGAACGTGACAAAAGAAATAAGGAGCAAAGACATTCTGACCCACTTGGACCGTATCATCAAAGCCTGCCTCAGATGCTCTTTGTGGAGAATCCCCAGCAAACACGTTCAACCAATGTTGCCGTAATGTGGACGGTGGACCAACATTACAGCAACATTGGCTCAACGCCTCAAGTTTGCTGGGAACATGACCTATTGAAACAGCGTTGGCCCATCATTGAGACAATTACTTTGAGCTGGTCAGATATCTATTGTGGCAAAAAATGAAAGAAACAGTACAATGTGTGTCTGTTAAGGAGGGACCGCACTAAACGGCAATCAATTGGCAAAATTTTGGCGACAACAATCGGAGAAGATGTGGCGACATTGGCGGGAAAATTTGCCACCAATAATTTTCGTTGATTGAAGAAATTTGCATGGTGTGACAGCAAGATGACTAATATAAAGTGAAATCTTCTCCAAACATCCACCAAGATTCCACAAACGTTCTCCTCTTTCGCCAAACGTTCTCCGTGTTCGCCGAGATTTGGAAATATTCAGCATCCTCGCGATTATTCGGGAACCCTAACATTTAACCCCCAAATTCCCAAACAGTTGGTGTTTTTCCCATATATTCACTAAGTTGTGGACAACTAGTCGCCGGGCTCGCAAATGCATATCAATTGTTCACCACTGCTCGCCAAGCTGTCGCCAAAAACCTGAAACTGGCTAACAGTTGGGTGAATATTCGGCAATTAATTTGGATATTTGGCGAACAGTTTGCCACAAATTGGTGACTACTTGGGAAACATTTGGTGACTTGTTCGCTGAATATTCGCGTAATAATCGTCCCATGCGCCATTTGCTCACCAAACAGTTGCTAAACAGCCTCCAGTTCTTTGATTGATCTCAAAACAATAACCTTTTCGTCGCCAAATAATCGCATATTCTGCTCATATTTGTCACCAAATTGTCGCTAATTAGTCTTTAAATGTACAGTCATACCACTTTTATTCAATCTGTGAACAGTCTGCGATCATTTGGCGACGAAAAGCTGATTGTTTTGAATGACATCGCTCGGCTAACATTTGGCGTCTAATTAGCGAACGTGGCGATCAATCATAGAACTGCCTGTTTGGGAACTGTTTGGTGAACAAATGGCGAATGTGGCAACAGTTCACGTAGATTTGGCGGACCCAGCGAATAGTTTGCAACACTTTGTTGAATATTTGGGGAAAACAACAACTGTTTTGGTATTTTGGATCAATTAATGTCAGGGTCGCCAAATAGTCGCGGGAATGTTAAACATTTCCAAAACTTCTGGACAAGGTTCGGCGAAAACGGAGAAAGAGCGAAAGAGGAGAACATTTAAGGAAACTTAGACCGGGAAGGTTTTGAGACGATTTGTGAAAAAATTCACACATTTGACATTCGCCAATGTCGCCAAGTAGTCGTCAGCCTGGCGAGATCCCGCTTTATTATCACTTAGACAAAACGAACTAGGGAAAATGTTTCTATGTTTCTATTGCGGCTATTTGTAAAATGAGTTGATCCACAGAAACAGAAGGTCACATGCACTTGTCAATTATAAGCGTGGAGAATGGTGGTAGACCCCTAATATTTCACCGCTGACCATGAACTTCATGAAACGGCACATTTTGTTTTATAGTGATATAATTATGATGGTCAGCTGTCTGGAACGGTATGCCAAATATCAGGCATATGCCTATTAAAGTAACAGTTTTTCAGATATTACGCATAGGGACCTACCACCGGTTACGATTAAATTAGTTTTTTATATATTGTATTAGCATATTTATTACTAGCTTTCAAACAAGTTAAAGACAAAACATGACATCAATCAACAACATTTCAGAATCGTTCACCTCGCTTTTATCAACTTTGAATATTTTTCACAACTTTGAGTGAAAATTTCAATAAAATAACTTGCGGGTTAAGTCAATAATAGCCTCAAGTGAATTTTTTGTTTTTTTATAGTAGGACTAATGATCTATACTTAACATAAAAGAAACGCAACAACACATTATGGGTATACTGTTCAAAATATTTTATATCCTTCAAGAAACTAAAATATAACACTCATCACGAAATGCCCGTATTTCTTCTTTTTGCCATGGTTGTCCAAAATAAAATCACCAATTTTTTGAAAATTTTAGCCTGGGTATGGGCCTTTTATATGACTGCCTTTGTACATTTGAGTGAGTGCGATATGGGAAAATACAGTACTCGCTAAATGCAAGTAATGTGTGGCCTTCAACCCTTAGAGCTCTAAACCATGGAGACCATGAAAGGGTCTTTTCAATTTGAACCATCATAAATGTCTTAGTCAGCTCTTTCCGACTCATTTGAATACATATGTTATGGGTCTATTGCCTTTATAAATATTTATTATTTCACAGAACGGAGATCACACGTCAATAGACGTCAGATTCTGACGACTAAAGTCGGACGCGTTGTCCCACGGGGCTATAGTTTTGGACTACTATTGTTTATATTATATACAACGCCCCCGAGTAGTATAATTCGTAAGCATCAATATATTGGATAGCTATTTTATTATACCGTCTTTTGTGATTATGTACATCAATAATTAGCCTTATTATATTATTATAAATTCATCTCACCATCCTCAGGATATTTCATTTAGTAATATTATAAAGGAGGCATAATAAACCCTTATTGTACTTTATAAAATTTAGTTATGCACCTGTACATGTGTTTGGTTATTCTTTTGTCTAAATGTCAATATATTATTTTGTCACCTTGTAGTCATTGAGCCAGCTCTCTAAAAAAAGGGTCGAAACTTACAGCTCCGAATTAAAAAACAAGAATCCTGCGGCTCTGAACATTATTGAGAGTTATTTTTTGCATCAGACCGAAGTTCATATTTAAGCAATGTGCCATGTAAAACTGTAATCAGAACAAATATATATTTTCCGCCGATAACTACATTAGATTGCAAAAACTTGCTTAAAAAAATAATTAGATGCACAAGTGCAATATTTTAGTTCACGTGGTAGCAGTATATTAAAATACCGTGCAAGCACTTCCGACCGGATGTAGTGACTTGTTTTAAAACTGTGTAATGAATATTATAACTCTAATTTATATGATGTTTTTTTTAAATAAATCGTGTGATAAGATATTATCACTGATATCATATTATTCATAGGATAACTACCAAGCCTCTATAGGCTACATGACTACATGACAGACTACATGAAAAAATAACCAGCGCCAATACACAGTGCTGCACTGCAGACCCACACGAGATGTTGACTCAACGCTGTCTCAATGCACGCGCTCTTTCAAACCATCCAAACAAAATTGAAATCGGATGAGAACTGAGGGAGAAGCATTTCTTGTGAATTGTAGACAGACGACAGACGCAACACGATCGCATTTAGCTTATCTAGGCCCAATAAAGGCCGGATGAGCTGATAAAGCAAAATAAAAAGAAAGTAACGCTAGTTTTTTTAATTATTGATACTAGTATATCTCTATATATACGTAGTTTGTTATGAAAATGATTTTGTTTCAAATTAAAATGTAAGAAAACCATGATTTTTCATGATTAAAGGTGTGGTCAACTGTCAAAATTCGCGGGACAAGGGTCCCCCAGAAGGCAATAGTGCCCGTTGGTAGGCTAAGTCCCTATTTCATAATAATACTAAATATGCGTTTCATACCCAAAGCCTCATTAAGAGCAAGTTCTCAAATCACAGCAAGTTCATATATACTTGAGCGACATCTATGAGTTTATAATTCAAAGCTCTTGGCCCTTACCCCTATTTGGTCGCTGGCTTGCAAACAAACTGACTGTATTACTGGGGGGATGTTGAAATTGCTTGACCCAAGCTTGTATTGATATGCCCAGTAAACACAAAACATTTGTATGACTTTATGCAATGTTGGACCAACGTCGAAGACGTTGGGCCGACGTTGTATAAATGTTATTCAAATGTCTTGTGTTTGCTGGGCAGGAGGACTTTCTCTCAAACATTGTACATTTATTCAATGTTGGTTCAATGTTGGGCCAGCGTCGCAGACGTTGGCCTAGCATTAAAACAGCATTGGATCAATGTCCCGTTTAAGTAGGATCCTGTAATCAGTTCAGTGGCTATATTATTGCCGTCAATCTGTACTCAATAGGCTACTGTTGGCCTACACTTGACTGTCCCAGGCATGCGCGTTTTGCAGTTGATTCATTTTTCAAGTTGAATATCTAGTACAATGAGCGACCACTAGTTATGAAAAACGTCGTCCCCATGTCTTGAGATAGGCTATGTGGTTGGTCGCTCAGTCATTTTTGTCCACCGTCGGCAAAGTTGATGTGTCAAGCATAATAATGATCTGGTAAGTAAACATCCAGGGTGCAAATAGTCGCTCAATAGATAATATTAATATGTATACCACAAAAAGTCATTTTGATGTTTTTTTCGTGCTTCTTTTTAGGATTTATGTGAATTTGTGAGACACTGCAATAAAAGACATATTTTTCTCGGTTAGTTTGTTCTTTTTTGTTCACTATTACTTGTAGAAATGAAGCAATCATTGTACAATTAAAAGCATTTTTTGTTCTAAATGGTACTTTAATCACCTTCTCTGTGGGTTCCCATCATTGGATTTCTCACAATTACGAAAAATGGTGCCAGCTCTCGCCTTTAATTTCATAATTGTTACAACAGATGCTTGAAGATGTAACTGGAACAGGCATGCTATGGGCCCTTGTGATATTTTTTTGACAGTGGCTAATCGTAGGCCTATGTGATTCTTTATAATGTAACTCTATGGGCAGCCTCGTTTACGAAATGACGGCCTACCATTGACTCCCATTATAACTTTGCCGTATGATTAGCCACTTCGTTTTTTTTACACAGGTGCCATTTTTTTTATTTTTGAAAAAAAATGCAAAAAATTAAAATAGACTATGCCCACTGCCCAATGAGGAAGTTCTGGAGGCCATCTTTTGCTGTTTGGACAGAACAATGTGGGAGTCTCTGAGATACCCGGAGAAGGCTGCACTTAGTGCACTAGGTTCCCCAGGGTGAAACCTGGGTGAAGTTTTGTTTGCCTGCTCTACGCTTCCTCATGGGGTGCACCAAGGGTAAAAATGAAAGTTTCTTAGCCATAACGATGAAAATCCACCAATTTTGTTCTCTTCCATGACCCCCTCGTGGACTTAAAAAAACCGCAAAGAGAGGCAGGAGATTATGCCCGATTGTTATGTGCATATATGTGGTATATTTGCCACTGTTACTGTATTGCGTGGCACTCAGTGAAATCATTGGGTGCCCTGATGTATCTAAAACCTAAAACTCTCAATAACGTTTATCTCAGCAGTTGGTTGCCAAAATTCAAGTGTATATATGTGATGTTTTGGATTCTGTATCCCTGCCGTAATTTGCAACATTGAGGTCATAGCACATCATTTTTCTTGCTGAGTGAAAACTGTGGAATGTGGTCAACTGTTTATTTTTATAGCATGTCGTCAGTTACAAAAAAAGAGCTCGGCAATGGGTGATAAATTAAATCAAACGAACAACTCAGCTGACAATAATTGAGGACACTTTTTCAAAGCCACTGATTTTGATGATATAGCCATGACAGTTAAAATAATGAAAATTATATTAAATATTTCACCATACTTTGTCCTTACTTTTTTTCGTGTGAGATCGTCGTAATGAAAATGTTTGTTTCTGTAACAGCGTGCTTGATCCACAATAACTACCAGTCTGAGTCAATGGTGGGCGAATGTTGCCGACATTTGCCCTATATTGAGCCAGCTTTAAAATTTACCGCAAACCCCATCCAAGGTCGTTAGTGAAAGGATTTTTTAAAATGACTGAAAATAATTACGTCATCAAGGAGGACCCCAGCAAGCACGAGACATTGAACCATTGCTGGCCTGATGTTGGGCCAGCGTCGCAGACGTTGGGCCAACATCAACCCAGCATTAGTTCAATGTCTCGTGTTTGCAGGGACGGCGTTGTCTCAAGCGGTCACTCATTCGGGGGAGGGCCCCCAGCAAAGACAGGACATTGACCATGTGTTAATTCAATGTTGGCCCATCGTCAGCAACGCTGACCCAACATTGAAACAACACAAGGGCAATGTCATGTGTTTGCTGGGGTGCTCATGACGCCAATCGCACTGTTACTATACAGCTAGATGAAGAGTGACAGGCCTCATTGTGTGTATACACCTATACGCCTAATCCTCTCCCTTCCCCAACAACGTGCTATTGTAGTCATCTGCTCTGCAAAGGCAGTATCTGCTCACTTGTAAAGTGAGCGGATACTGTAGGTCAACTCTAGAATTCAACTGCAGGCATCCCTATAACCTCCCTGCATGTGTTATCATGTGGCCGCTAACAGCCAATACCAGATGTTATCGGAAATGGGACACCACCGAGACGTTGGCCCAGCATTGAAACAACACTGAATCAAAGTCGCATGTTTACTGGTATGACGTTAGTATACTGGAAGGTCCAGCGATATCAGTGACCCAGATTCTGTGTGTCTGATTGGTCAGAAAAGACCATCTCGTCCTATGATCTCCTTAAGATCTAGGTCAGCCTATCTCCGAATGTTCCTCACTACAATTGTAGCTGTGGCGTCGGAGGCATATAAACCAAGGGTTAGATTTTCAAAGGCGATATATATTATTGCAAAATATTGTATCGATATCTTGATAGATTTGATCTCGAGAGTAAAACGTCTGCTAGCTTTCCCCAGTTCCAAACTCTCATTATGGTGTTTTCTTAAGATTATATTGGCCTAGTTTGATCCCAAGGTAGGCATTGTTCTCAGTTTTATCTACTGGTTATCTACAGGGTATAAATCAATAGCCCAACACACAGCTTAAAATTTTGATACCACTTACCGTCGTAAAATTGACGACGGAAATCCTAATAACTCAGCAAATACAGATATTTATGCTTATTCAGAAACAACGTTTGGTTGGCCTACTGTAGGCTATGGAATGACAGAAAACTGAACCTATGCGTTTTGCCGTATTTGAGAAGATGTGGACACAAAAAAACAGTGCCCAGAGTCCGTTTTGTGAAACATATTTAAACATTATTGGAATGAGTTCCAATAATGTAAAAATGAGCCTGTAAAGTCAACTATTTTCTTATTCGAGTGTAAAAAAAGTGATGATGGCTTTTCTATGATTCTTGCAAAAGATATGCACCATGTTTTCACAAGAGGTGATAGTCAATTTATCCACTGCAAATTTGGTTTATTTTGCCAATACGGAAAATGCTGAAATTACTCATTTCAACAATTTTAAAGTGATGGAAACACTAAATATATAAACATTTCAGTTAAGAAAACAGAATGTGAATATTTATAACAAAAAATATGTTATGCTATTTGCAGATGTATTCTGAGGCTGACACATCTTTTTTAATAGTTGTTTTTAAAAAAAATTGTAGGTGGGGATAGCTCGGAAAGGTGAATTTTATGCTGTTATTATCTACATAAATTCATACCAGGCATGTTTTGCTTACAGTAATGCCACTTAGTAAATAAATGGGGGCTATTTTTCAAAATGTGCTTAACGAATTTCGTGCAAATTTCATGAGAATTAGGTTTCTTGGTACTGTACCCAAAATTTCAAGAAATCATCACATTTTTGGTAAAAACATATATGACAGAGCACAAAATACCACTTCCAGGTTTTTATGAGCGGCTGGTCTTGTGTAAATCTGTTTTAGTGAAATATGGAGGACCCAGAGCTTGTAACTTCTAACTTGCTAAATTTTATTTGTGCAGACCATTTGGGGTGATGGTCCAGGCCTATGCACCCCTCAGTTTTTCTTACTAAGAATTGGGATCATTGCTAACCAATTAAACTTGTTAAATCCAAACTAAAGAAACATGGACAAAAAAATATTTTTAATGTAAATAAACTTAAAAGCCGGCCACCATAATCCCCCGCCCCACCCGCGAGATAGAAATTTTACAGGGTGCATACTTCTCTGAAGTCTCACATTCTGTTCTACAATAATGATCCACCTATCTAGATTACTGTGTATATTACAGATATTGAAGTCAATGATGGTCGAAAGTCAGCATTTTTTTTAATTTGAACAAGTTGCCATTAAGAGGGTATATCCCTCACTGAAACCTCACATTTCGTTTTATAGTATTTATTGGACTAGTATATATCCTATGGAATTTTTGTTCCAAGGGCTGATGTAGGAATGCTGCGCATAGATTTAATGCTTGATAATGTGGCATTCTGTTGGCTATTGTTTTTCTCTAGCAAAAAAAAAATACTTTCCTTACCCTAAAAAGTGACCCATTATTCACACGCAGCTGTTATAAGACCATGTTCTGGGGTTTCGAAAGGGGCATAGCCCCTTCGCTGTAAACGGTGATAGTACACGGTTGAGACAATGACTCACTTAGGTTCTCCTATGCACGTTTAAAAACTTTAATAACAATCAGCCCATTTTGTTTTTTGTCTGCCATTTTAAATTTATGCAAATTTGAATCGAATGTCCAGTACTTAAAAAAATTGAAATCATATTATTTTTTGGATCAGAAAAGTTGAAGAAGTTAGTGTGAAAATAACTTTTATCATCATGATTTTCCAAATTATGCCAATTTTGTAGGTTAAAGCATCTAACTATCTGGCACTGTTTGTCCTGTATCAGGCATATTAAAGTTAATTATGGCTGATAATCGACAATTTTTAATTTGATCAAGTTGAAATTTCTCAAAACATATCCCTAGGCCTACCTGAAACCGCACATTTTGTTTTATAGTAATGGTCTAGCTATCTGTCACGGTTTGCCAAATATCAGGCATATTAAAGCTAATTATGGCCATATTAAGTAGGTAAAATTTCAAAAACCCCAAAAGGCACATCTACACCCCCTAAGGGATGTGTGTGTCAAAAGTTAAAGAAATCCATGCACGGGTTACAAGAATTCTGCTCCAGAAACGAAAATGCAGACATCCAGACACAGGACGGATGAACGGACATCCGAGGCGACGCCAATCCCCCCCCCCCCCCCGACCCCACTTCGTCGGCAGGGGATAAAAACGCACAAAATTGCAGTTGTGATTTGATATTCTAGGTTGCTCTTTTGGTGACATTTATTTGATTCATTGTATCCATTAAAAGAGAAAATTTGAACCAATTGCTTGTTAACACTGACGATTCAAAAATTAAATTGCAGAAAAGAAAGATTTGATAAATGGTAAAAGGTGTGCTGATATAAAATGAGAACCATTTTAATACATACAATTTTATTAAATTATTATTAACAATGATATCACAGTGGCATTATCTTTTCTTTCCCCTCGCTTTACTTTTATTTCCCTTTTTCTGTTTATTTTGACCCTTTAATTTTCTAATGTCTTTCTTCATTCTCGGATCAACCACTTTGAATTTGCCTTTAACTCCTGCTGGTCTGGAAACTTTCTTTTTGGTTCCTTTCTTAGCAACAACATATGTAAGTGGTTCTTTCTTCTTTTTTAGAAATCCTGCTTTCTTGTAGATACTAGAAAACAACACAGGGAATTTATTAAAAAATAAGTGAATTATTATTTTTCTATACTGAAAAATATGTACAGTATGTAAACTTTAGAATTCTAAGTAAATGTAGCAACCACATTATGGCAGCATAGCCTCTAACTTTGTTCTTAATGCTTATTAACATGTCTGGACTGTTCAATTTTTCAGGTAGAGAATTATCGTTCTACTGGAGGTGCACGGAATGTTGATATGTGCCATTATAAATGTGACATTTTGTATCAAAAGTATAGTATCTGTACATTCAATGCATGCAACATGTGAGAATGTTTGCACATAATAATTCTAGCTTTTTTTTAATTGAATTCATATTTCTGTGACAATTATGGATGCTAATAGTCATTTACAAGATTTATCGCCATATATAATTGCTCTAAAGTCACAGTGAAAATTACATTACTATTTGTATTTGTGTTCTAAAATCAGTGAAAATTACATATTTATATTTACAAAATACTATTTATATCAATGTTCTCAAATAGTTAACAAATTGGATATCAGTCACAGAAAGTATCATTGATAGCCTTGAAATTGAGGCAAATGAAAGAGAACATACTCTTTTATTTGTTTCCATTTTTCATTGTCTGTAATCTGCTCTTCTTCAGTCACAATATTTGCCTTCTTCCTCACTTTCTCCAATTTCCTCACCATCTAAAGACGTAAATACCACACATTTTATGAATATTGTCAGAGAATTATTGACCATGTGTGCTAAAAATAAAATAACATATGTATGTAAAAAAATTAAAGGCTACATAATTTTTATGATATGAGTATGCCAAAGAATAGAAAATGAACTATATTTATAAATTCAGTCATTTCAATACTGCCTAATTCTTCGCATAGTCTATCTCAGAGTTATGGCTATAAGTCGTCAACTTGGTGGTGGGAAATTTTTTAGCATTTTATTAAATGAGATGTGACAGTGCTTCTCAGATCAACGGACAGCGCATTCCAGATGGAAGGGGTTGCAGCTGAAAAACATCTTGCACACATTTTGTTCAAAATGGTGTAAAATCATCTAAGCAAAATGTACATGTATACATACAGTAGATCTTGTTGTTGACAGCCACCTGTTATGTGCAGCCAGCCACATATAGGCGGCCACTTGGTGATTCTTTAAAGTGATATTTTGTACCGGGGTATATGATTGAGCCTCTTAGCCACCTGTCCTTTAACCCTTAAAGCGCTAAATTAAATAATTTAAATTTTCACCGACTTTAGGATGTGTCTCGCTTCAAGTGAATGAAAATTACCCATACTTGTTTACTTTGAGGTCTTGAAATTTTAACACACATTTCATTCCAAATAAGAGTACTTTGATCGGCTAATAATACAGATTAAATGAATATAGTCATGCATTGTGGTTTAACGCTTCCTTTACCAATTTCGCATTTATGCGAAAACTACCTTCCTTTACCAAATTCGCATTTATGCGAAATCCACATTTGTACATGCATTAATAGCAATGGAGATATTTCATTACATGCGTGGTTGAAAAGCGCCAACTAGAATGGTCAGTGACATGGATGCAATTTTCTCTTGCATATTAAATGTGTGCGATGTGCGCATAGTTATAACCTGCATTATGTCCAGGGGCTACCTCAGGGGTCCTCGTAAAAAAAATCGGTTTCTGGGGGTAGTTTCACCAGGGAGAAGTCGGTAAAGGAAGAGTTAAGGCCACTTTTCTTGTGTCCTAAGGGTGGCTGCCAAAACAGTAACAGTGCCTTGATGTAAGCATTGATAATTATGCCCCCATTGTAGAACTTTATTTCAATGGGCGGACAGAAGAAATAGGCGGATGGACAGACAACTCCACTACTGATTGCCTCCTATTGTAATATCGAGTACAAATTTATTAATATTTAATATATCATGGTAACAAGAAAAATTGTGAATCCAAAAAATTAAGCTCAGAGATCATAGGATGGTGATCAAGGTTTAGTCACGGTTAACCTCGGGAGTATTCATTGTAAATTTTATAGACCAATGTTTTTCCAACTAAAATGTGCGACTGGGTACATGTATGCATTCAAACACATTATTTCAAGCGGTGCATTTCTAAATTGCCCTATGAAATCAGTTTCGCTTCAAACAAAAATGTGGTTGATTGCAAAAAAGACTGCAACATTCAAAACAATATCTATAATTCTCTAATGTATTTTCTAAAGACTATAAAGTTAATGGATATAGATTTTTTAAATTTAAAACAGAAAGACACACAGACAGACAAACATATGGTTATTTGTACACATTATTTGTTTGTGTTCTGGAGATCCTCACTATGATTTTTATAATCACCATTGTGAGGGTACATGTTTTAACAATTACAACACCACATTGACCACAGCTCTGATGGACAAACAAAGTATATAAAAATGATTACCTTCTTTTTCTTACGAGCTTTTGCCTCTGCTACCTTGCCAATGGGTCTCAGATTAATAGCCTTTATTCTGTCTTTGTATTCTTGGACTTGAGCCTGAAAAGGTAAGTTCAAACTAGAAACTAGGTTTTTGACGATGGTTATGCTTGCGCTGTAGATATCCAGTTTGAACACAATACCCCCCAGTTTTTAACACACATACATAAAAATATATATATGATAATGTTTTATAGTAATGGTCTATCTCTATCTAGCACAATTTTCCAGATATTACTCATAATAATTTCGGAGGGCATATCCCTTCCCAAAACCACATATTTTGTTTTTTAGTAATGCTGTAGCTATCTGGTAAGGTTTGCAGATGTCAGGCATATTAAAGTCAATAATGGCCAATAGTCTGCCATTTTGAATTTGATAGAGTTTAAATTATCTAGGTCATATCCCTCCCTCAAATTGCATATTTGTTCTAAAGTACTGGTCTAGTTATCTGGCACGGTTTGACGGATATCAGCAAAATTAAAATAAATAATATGTTGGCAGAAAGATGTGGGTATACATCTACTCCGGCTAAGTGGTGTTTGTGTGCAATATGAAAGACATCCCTCCATCGGTTTCCGAAATCTCAATCAGAAAAGCCAGCATGGGTACAGGCCACAGCAGCTCAAATAATCTGCATTTCCTGCACATTTCAAACCACAGGCAGCCACATAGACTCACCTCAAAGTGAACTTCAAAGCAATATCTGGCCACCTGTCATCATAACTATATGCCAATGTCTCCTATATTTGGTGTCTAGCAGGATTTATGTCATACTGATTGACAAGAGTGATGTGTATGTGCTCATTTATTAAAAAATGTTAGGCAACCGTGATATTGCGCAACTGACATGTCACTCTGTTTGCACATCCAATTTCTAAATTTTTGACATTTTATCCCATGTCTCTTTTTTATACCCCCAGAAATACTCAGCTCTGGGTGTCAGTTAAGTCGAATAATGTATATATAGAGCAAATTTACATGGAGTGGTGATTACCCACATAAAAATAATTACCTAGCGGCGGTATAAAAACTACATATTTAAAATAAGATCAAGCATAAATTTGTGAAAACTCACCTTGGTTACAGGAGGCCTGGCTTTATTGTGTTTTGCTTCATCCACACTGAACCACAAGGGTAAGACTTCGTCACCTGTAGTATATCTGCAAAACAGCCTCATTCTAAATATGTATGAATTCAATTACATTCTATTGATGTCATTTTGTGAGTTACTTGTCTGACAACAACCACAGTATGAGAAACAGTTGTTTGCAATAGCCACAGCTTGTGGTTCGATATATAACATGATCTCTTTCTGTAAATACATCACGATAGAGAATAACACAAAATTAAGCCGATGCCAAATGTGTAATACAGATACACATCAATGGTCAAAAGTTTATTTCATGAGATTTGCATAAGACAGACATGTATGAGATACAAGCTGGGAAAATAATTAAAATTTTCTCAAGTTGTGAGGTACGTACATCTTCTATCTGATTCCATTGATAGATTGTAAGTTCTGCAGTGAAATTTTGCAATAATGCTGTCAAGTTAAATACATGTTTGAAATTTATAAAACTAGCATTTTCTGCTCTAAATTATCTGAAGTGAAGGAAGGTATCATTTTTTTCTGGAGTGGCTGACACTTGTTGAATGACATACTTGTGTAGTTCTATACCTATCAACTCCTCACCTGTTATATGAATTTTCTATAATCTCTCTGCGCCGTTTCTTTGACTTGATAAGCTCTTCACCTATTGCCAATTCTGTCGGATCCAGTTTATATAAATGACCTAGAAATACATATAGGCCACAGTGAGACAACTACAACAAATTCTAAAGATTTAAAAAATGATTAAAATCAATAGGTATTTCATTTACCTGGTTCTGATGCAGGGACAACCTCAAAACCATCCTTGGAATCTTTGTATTTCTCTTTTCTTTGCTCTAATAATTTTTTTTCTGTAGCTGAATTGAAATCATAATCACTGTCATCATCAGAATCATCAGCTGCATCATTGGGATTTGTAGTTTCTTTCTCTTCTTCAGACTCGTCATCTTCCATAACATCATCTTCCACACCATCATCACCTGTATCTTCAGAGTCTTCATCATTCATCACTCTCTTCTGGGATTGCACTGTCTTTTCTGATAAAGAATTTTCATAATAATAAAAAAAAAACTACTTGACATTTTTTGGTTACAAAATATTCTAGATATATTATAACATGGTGATTAAAAATATGTCACTCACTGTATCTATATCTGTAACAACAAATTTGACAAGTGAATGATGATTAACAAGACTACATAAGTCCAGGAGCTCCTGCTCTGAATTAGAATTTGATTTAAGCAATTTTGTATAGGGTTATTAATGTAGTCCTAGGCTAGGTCAAAAATCAAGACGCAAGACAACTAGGTCTAAGAAGCCCAGTCTAAGAGTAAGATAAGAACTAGACAGTCTGTCAGAGATTGCAAAGCTCCATTGAAATTAATGATCCTAATCAGTATCCCAGTAATTGTCTACCTATCTGGCACGGTTTACCCGATATCAGGCCAATCGAGTTAACTAATAGCTGATTTACGGTGATTTTAAATTCGATATAAATTAGTTTGAAACTTAGGGTGCATTCTCCCCCGAAACCTCAAATTTTGTTTTATAGTAATGGACTAACATCTAACACAGTTTGCAAAATATTCGGCATGTGAAAATAAATAATGGCCGATAGGGGGCCATTTTAAATTTGATCAAGTCAGAATTTTTCAAGATGCATCCTCAGCTGAAATCTCACATTTAATTCTATAGTAATCATCGAGCTATCTAGCACGGTTTACCAAATATCGGCCATGTGAAAGTGAATAATGGCATAAAGGCGGCCATTTTGAATTTGATCAAGTCAAAATTTTCCAAGATGCATCCTCAGCTGAAATCTCACATTTCATTCTATAGTAATGGTCTAGCCATCGAGCACGGTTTACCAAATATCGCCCATGTGAAAGTGAATAATGGCCGATAGGAGGCCATTTTGAATTTGATCAAGTCAAAAATTTTCAAGATGCATCCTCTCCTGAAATCTCACATTTTGTTTTATAGTAATGGTCTAGCCATCTAGTACGGTTACCAAAAACCGGCTATGTGAAAGTGAATAATGGCCGATAGGCGGCCATTTTGAATTTGATCAAGTCAATTTTTTTCAAGATGCATTCTCTCTTGTAATCTCACATTTTGTTTTATAGTAATGGTCCAGCTATCTAACACGGTTTACCAAATATCAGCAATGTGAAAGTAAATAGTGGCCGATAGGCGGCCATTTTGAATTCGATTGAGTCGAAAGTTTTTAAAAGGCATTCTCTCTCGAAACGTCACATTTTGTTTTATAGTAATGGTCTAGCTATCTAGCACGGTTTACCTGATATCAGGCCTATCGAGGTAAATAATGCTGATTGTCAGCCATTTTGAATTCGTAAGTTAAAAATTTTCAGGGTGCATCCTCCCCCGAAAACTCACACTTTGTTTTATAGTAATCAGGTAATGGTCTAGCCATCTAGCACGGTTTACCAAATATCAGCCATGTGAAAATGAATAATGGCTGAAAAGGCGGCCATTTTAAATTTGATCAAGTCAAATTTTTTCAAGATGCATCCTCATCTGAAATCTCACATTTTGTTTTACAGTAATGGTCTAGCCATCTAGCACGGTTGACCAAATAACGGCCATGTGAAAGTGAATAATAGCCGATAAGCGGCCATTTTGAATTTTATCAAGTCTAATTTTTTCAAGATGCATCCTCTCCTGAAATCACACATTTTGTTTTATAGTAATGGTCTAGCCATCTAGCACGGTTTACCAATAACGGCCATGTGAAAGTGAATAATGGCCGATTGGCGGCCATTTTGAACTTGGACAAGTTGAATTTTTTCAAAATGCATCCTCTCCTGAAGCCTTACAATTTGTTTTATAGTAATGGTGTAGATATCTTGAGCGGTTTTCATGATATTCCACAATATCAGGCCTGTCGAGGTGAATAATGGCTGATAGGCGGCCATTTTGAATTTTATCAACTTCAAATTTTTCAAGATGCATCCTCTCCTGAAACCTTACAATTTATTTGATATTAATGGTGTAGCTATCTTGAGCGGTTTTCATGATATTCCGCCATATCAGGCCTGTCGAGATGAATAATGGCCGATAGGCGGCCATTTTTAATTTTATCGACTTGAAATTTTTCAAGATGCATCCTCTCCTGAAACCTCACAATTTGTTTTATAGTAATGGTGTAGCTATCTTGAGCGGTTTTCATGATATTCTGCAAAATCTTTCAGTCGGATTTACCGATGTTATAAATTAGGTCAAAGTGCTGGGTCAACTTCAAGGTCAAGGTCCAAAAACCTGAAAAGGCACAACTAGGGACCTTAGAGAACATGTATGTGCAATATGACTGTCATCGGCCCAGTACTTTTCGAGATCTGCTCCGGAAACGAAGTGCGCGTCAAAACGTCTAAATAGGTCATAGTTCTGAACCAGAAGTAGGTCAAAGTTCAAATACCCCAAAAGGCACAACTAGACCCCCTGGGGGTGTTGTGTGTAAAATTTGAAAACAATCGGACAAGTACTTTCAGAGATATGCTCCGGAAACGAATTGTTTACGGACGGCCCAACGGCCCAACGCCGTAACATCATCATTTTCTCCTCTGCAACCTTGCGAATTGAATTCAGATTAAAAATATTTTAACCTGTCCATTAGCCACCTGGAAGTAACCCACATACCAAAAATTGTTATCCTAGCTTATTTTCTTACAAAGTTATAGGCAAAAGAAGAGGCCAAAAAAAAACGGAGGTAGAATCCATAGCTCCCTTCGTCTCATCTACGGTGACGGCGGGAGCTAATAAAACTATGGAAGACCACAAACATCCAGGTAGTTTAGAAATTACTTGCTCACAATGATGCGTGTGACTCAATCACCAGGCAGCCATTTTGAATTTGATATTTTAATTTTTCAATGCGTATCCCTCGCCAAGACCACACATCTCAATTTAATAGTCTAGTTATCTTGATGGTTTTCATGATATCATGCAAAACTTGATATACTACATTATATATCAGACAAAAGTGTCGGGCCAACTTCTACGCCAAGTACTGGTACATAAAATTACATGAAAAGGCAATCTAGAAAGCTTTGAAATCATCTTGGTGCAATATAAATGTAATCAATCAAGTAGTTTTGCCGATCTGTTCTCAAAACAAAATTTATGTCAAAATGTCCAATCAGGTCAGTACTGTTATTAAGTCGAAATACACCTAGCCCAAAAGGACATTTAGACACCCTAGAATGTGATCTTGGTAGATATGGCCAGGAAGTAAAAGTGGCCATAAAAGCGGATAGCCTGACATTCTTCATATCCCTTCTGTGGTCTTGCGAATTCATTTGAGATAAAAAATATTGTAACCTGTGCAACAGCTACCTTTAATGAGCAACATACTGAATATTATCACCATATATTCTTCCCAAGTTATGGGAGCGAGACGTTTTACAGCATGATGCCTCAATCAATCAATCAACCAATTTTCATTACATTTTACAAGCCCTATTTTAAAAAAAGCCCCATTATTTAAAAAGTTAGACCATTTGACATGTATTGCAATTCAGGGTTTGAAATATAGGTTGTCAAATGAACAACAAAACCCTACATTACGGGTTGTCAACTACAATTTTTGGTTGTCCTAAAAAGACCCAGGTTGAATAAATCAGTGGTGGGCAACGAGGCCATTACTGCAGCAGTGTGTGAAATCACACTGGCCATCTGAGTCTGACTGTTCTCTCAATGTTTACTGCTCCTGACAAATAATCACTGACCCAATGTAAAATGCGAACAAGACTACATAAGTCCAGGAGCTCCTGCTCCAAATTAGAATTTGATTTAAGCAATTTTGTGTAGGGTTATTAATGTAGTCCTAGGCTAGGTCAAAAATCAAGACGCAAGACAACTAGGTCTAAGAAGCCCAGTCTAAGAGTAAGATAAGAACTAGACAGTCTGTCAGAGATTGCAAACCTCCATTGAAATTAATGATCCTAATCAGTATCCCAGTAATGGTCTACCTATCTGGCACGGTTTACCCGATATCAGGCCAATCTAGGTAACTAATAGCTGATTTACGATCACTTTGAATTCGATATAAACTAGCTAAAAAATTTAAGGGTGCATCCCCCCCTGAAACCTCAAATTTTGTTTTATAGTAATGACAGTCGATGACAGTCATATTGCACATACATGTTCTCTAAGGTCCCTAGTTGTGCCTTTTCAGGTTTTTGGACCTTGACCCTTGAAGTTGACCCAGCACTTTGACCTAATTTATAACATCGGTAAATCCGACTGAAATATTTTGCGGAATATCATGAAAACCGCTCAAGATAGCTACACCATTACTATAAAACAAATTGTGATGTTTCAGGAGAGGATGCATCTTGAAAAATTTCAAGTCGATAAAATCAAAAATGGCCGCCTATCGGCCATTATTCACCTCGACAGGCCTGATATTGCGGAATATCATGAAAACCGCTCAAGATAGCTACACCATTACTATCAAACAAATTGTCAGGTTTCAGGAGAGGATGCATTTTTGAAAAATTTCAAGTTGATAAAATTCAAAATGGCCGCCTATTGGCCATTATTCACCTCGACAGGCCTGATATTGCCGAATATCATGAAAACCGCTCAAATATCTACACCATTACTATAAAACAAATTGTAAGGTTTCAGGGGAGGATGCATTTTGAAAAAATTCAACGCGACCAAGTTCAAAATGGCCGCCAATCGGCCATTATTCACTTTCACATGGCCGTTATTTGGTAAACCATGCTAGATGGCTAGACCATTACTATAAAACAAAATGTGTGATTTCAGGAGAGGATGCATCTTGAAAAAATTCAACTCAATAAAATTCAAAATGGCCGCTTATCGGCCATTATTCACTTTCACATGGCCGATATTTGGTAAACCGTGCCAGATGGCTAGACCATTACTATAAAATGAAATGTGAGATTTCAGATGAGGATGCATCTTGAAAAAATTTGACTTGATCAAGTTCAAAATGGCCGCCTTCTGCCATTATTCATTTTCACATGGCCGATATTTGGTAAACCATGATAGACGGCTAGACCATTACTATAAAACAAAGTGTGAGTTTTCGTGGGAAGATGCACCCTGAAAATTTTTAACTTACGAATTCAAAATGGCCGACAATCAGCATTATTTACCTCGATAGGCCTGATATCAGGTAAACGGTGCTCGATAGCTAGACCATTACTATAAAACAAAATGTGACGTTTCGGGAGAGGATGCCTTTTAAAAACTTTCGCGTCAATCAATTCAAAATGGCCGCCTATCGGCCCCTATTTACTTTCACATTGCTGATATTTGGTAAACCGTGTTAGATAGCTGGACCATTACTATAAAACAAAATGTGAGATTTCAGAAGAGGATGCATCTTAAAAAAAATTAACTTGATCAAATTCAAAATGGCCGCCTATCGGCCATTATGCACTTTCACATAGCCGATATTTGGTAACCGACTAGATGGCTAGACCATTACTATAAAACAAAAAGTGAGATTTCAGGAGAGGATGCATCTTGAAAAATTTCGACGAGATCAAATTCAAAATGGTCTCCTATAGGCCATTATTCACTTTCACATGGCCGATATTTGGTAAACCGTGCTAGATGGCTAGACCATTACTATAGAACGAAATGTGAGATTTCAGCTGAGGATGCATCTTGGAAAATTTCGACTTGATCAAATTCAAAATAGCCGCCTTTAGGCCATTATTCACTTTCACATGGCCGTTATTTGGTAAACCGTGCTAGATGGCTAGATCATTACTTTAAAACAAAATGTGAGATTTCAGGAGAGAATGCATCTTGAAAAATTTAGACTCGATCAAATTCAAAATGGCCGCCTATTGGCCATTATTCACTTTCACATGGCCGATATTTGGTAAGCCGTGCTAGATGGCTAGACGATTACTATAGAATGAAATGTGAGATTTCAGCTGAGGATGCATCTTAAAAAATTCTGACTCTATCAAATTCAAAATGGCCCCCTATCGGCCATTATCTACTTTCACATGCCAAATATTTTGCAAACTGTGTTAGATGCTAGTCCATTACTATAAAACAAAATTTGAGGTTTCAGGGGGGGATGCACCCTTAAATTTTTTGGCTAGTTTATATCGAATTCAAAGTGATCGTAAATCAGCTATTAGTTACCTCGATTGGCCTGATATCGGGTAAACCGTGCCAGATAGGTAGACCATTACTGGGATACTGATTAGGATCATTAATTTCAATGGAAGTTTGCAATCTCTGACAGACTGTCTAGTTCTTATCTTACTCTTAGACTGAGCTTCTTAGACCTAGTTGTCTTGCGTCTTGATTTTTGACCTAGCCTAGGACTACATTAATAACCCTACACAAAAATGCTTAAATCAAATTCTTATTCAGAGCGGGAGCTCCTGGACTTATGTAGTCTTGTTTCAAATGAAGATAAATGGCACACGAAAATAAAACAAAAATTGCAGCGGAATGCTGAAAATCGGAAGATTATTAATGGTTATCGTAATGGCAGAAGAAAAGCACAAAAAACGGAAGTCTTCCGCGAAAATCGGAAGGGTTGGCACCTCTGTAAAATGAATGCTAAACTTGACAGGAAGCCAATGTAATCATTTTAGAATTGGAACAGAACGACTAAATCATGGGGCGTTGGTTACCATTCTTGCAAGGCAGTTTTGAACGCCTTGTAATCTAGCGATATCCTTTTCTGGCATATTGTGAAAAAGTAAGTTACACTAATCTAACTTACTACTGACGAGTGCCACTGCAATTTGCTTGGCAAGATCTAAGGACAAACTTTTTCGAATTCGACGCAGGTCACGGATATGATAGAAGCATGCCCTAAATGTTTGGGATATGTGTTTTCAGAAATTCAGGCTACTGTCGAATAGTACACCAAGATTTTTAGCTGATGTAGATGGATTTGTGTCTTGACCTAGAAGTAAGCATGGGAAATTATTCAAAAAATTTTCTCGCTGAAGTTTGGTCCCAATAATTCTGTCTTGCTAGCATTAAGCTTCAGCTTAGATCCCGTCATCCAGGCCGACACACCCATTGAACAATGTTGCAACTTCTCAAAAGATTCCTTAGTGTTTGAAACTGATAGAGACATGTAAATTTGAGTATCATCGGCATAAAGATGGTGGTTTATGTCAAAACTAGAGATAATAGCGTTGAGTGGTATAGTGTATAAAGTAAAAAGCACTTGTCCTAGCACAGAGCTGCCTGATTCCAAACCCCATCCAACACACGTTCAGTGACGGCGGAAGATAAAAATGAGTAGCACTGAGTAGTATCAACGGCTCACCTTTTATTTGTCCTCCTCTGTTCTTGTAATCTTCTGTCATTTGTTCAATATCTAAATCCTCATCTTCTTCTTCTTCAATGCCCGCAAAAATATCCTATAACAAATCAATCAAATAGTCCATAGCGATCAAATCCTCACATGTACAGTAAGCACTATAATATGCTTAGCAGCAATAGTCAAAGCATAACTTAACTGTCATTTGTATAAAACAGGCTAATAATTATGCGGAACAAAAGTAGTATAGACCGCAATATCACATTGAAGGTCACAGCCTTATGAGGCTAATCATAGCATAAACATTCCAAGAAATAATTATTTTTCAAGAACATTAGAAAGTATATAAAAAATTGATAGCCATATATCCTGCTATATGGAAAAGAAAATAACTTAGATCATAAATGAGTGTTCCTGCATTACCTTGGTCAAAATAGTGCAGGTCAGTCATGAATTTCAGACACATCACAGCACTCATCAGGCTAAATTGCCTAAACAATGAATGACTAAACAATGTCTGTATCAGTTTTCAGGTGTACAGTGATTAGGTGTATGCCTATATCTTTTTTGACATGTCCTTTTTTGACATGAATAGCTCAATTAAGCATTAAAATATGTGAATAAACCTAAAGATAATCTTGCTCGGCATTCAGGATGCTGCCCGACTTAACATCAGAGCTGATCTGTTCATGTAATAATATGCGTGCGGTGTGTAATATATAATAAAGTTACCTTTGTCACAGAAAAATACATACTTTTTGAAACCAAAAATCTGTTTTTCTTTTTGATGATTCCTCTTTAGTTAACACATCAACAACGAGAGGGTTCTCTACGAGGGTGTCATCTTCACCATCACTGTCCAAATTAGCACAGAACATGAAAAATATTGTTCACAATTAAATATCAATGTTGTATCTTCAATAAAATAATAAAAAAAAAATGCCTAGTGGTGAAATAGCATGCTTCCAGCCTACAAAATCATAAATACTGATAATACTGACATACTTAAAAACAATTTCCCCATTGTTGAAAACATCTGATGATTGATCATTACCAGCATGCATGATAATGATGCTGAAATTTTTTTAGCAGGATTTTCCATGACTGTGGAGAACCTGTTTGAGGAAATTTTCTCTTCTTTTAAAATATTTGTCTTTCAAACTTTGTTTGCAATTAAGATAATTCTGAATGGTATTTTGTACTCAAAATATTGAGTTATTATTATTTTTTTTGTGATGTGACTGATTTGGTGCAGATGGGTCACATTTGTCGAATTGACATGTAGTGACTCTTGTGAACAACAATGCCACATCACTCATGAGTTATATTCAAAAGGTATATTATTATTCATGTTAATGGGATATACTAACAGGATAATATTATAATTTACACAGATATGTCAAAATGCAGTTGGGACAACCTTGAATCCTCAGAATCGGTCAAGCCTTGCTCCATATCTTGAACGGGTTCTTCGCGTACATAACGCCCATCATCATCTAATCTATCTACATCATCATATCGGTCATATAATTTTCTGTTTTTCCTTCTATTGTCTGGCTCTTCCTCCTCTACTTCTTCTTCCATTCCTAAACATTTAGCTGCCTCCTCCATATCACCAGTTTCAACATCAATCAGATGCTACGGGCAAACAAAATAAAACATGAAAAGCAGGCGGCAAATGAGAGGGGTTTCCCCTGAAGCTGTAAAACACACAGAAATATTGTGATTGACCAGGTAAATACAAATCTAATATTTCTATATACATGTACTGCTCTGAATCACAAAGGAATCCATAATATTATGGTTCTTAAAATCTTTTGCTTAATGGTTTTTGCAAGGTTCTTCTCCTGATTTAAAATATAATCATACCTTTCTTGATTCAATCTTTTTTAAATCAAAGATATCAATATCGTCTGTTTGTTCAATCTGATCTCCTGGAATCACCATACCGAGTGCCATCTTGTCTCTTAATTTTCTCTTTTCCTTAAAAACTTTTCTCTTTTTGCTGCAAAAATATGATTCATAAATGAATCATTAAAGAGTGTGTTTCATGGTACAAATGTACATTACAATAATTATTACAACTCTATTCTCAGGCAGGAAAAACTATTCTTATACCATTTCATTGAGCAATATCAAATATTAAACTATATACATGTATATATATTAGTGATGGGAATTGGGTGGAATATTGTAATCGATGTACATGTAATCGATGATCCCGTTTAAAATATAACAGTCCACCATGGTTACGGTGTATGGTTACAGATTGGGCAGTGAGCGATACTGCTGATTACACAGCTGGCATAACTAATGCCTTAAATACCGGTAAAAAAGACCTGCTCATGATGGACTGCAAATATGTTTTGGGCAATAATCAATTACTGATATTTTATAATCGATCATCACAATAATGTAGAAAATTACCAATCATTGATCATAATCGATCATCGATCACATCACTAATGTATATACTTTTCCATATAGAAAATTATAAAAATAAATAAATAATAACAAACAATCTTTCTCTAACATGGTTACTTTTATGAATTCCCCTGTGAGGTTTCACTTCACCTGTACATAATCATCAACTGGTGGCACACATATAGGAAGAAAACGATATACTGTGTCGCAAAGAACAATTAATAATTTTAAAACTAAGGTACCGGGTACTTTAAATGTTCTAGACAGTTTAAAGCCTTATATCTTGAATTAGTGAATGTCTCCTCCCAGCGAAAATTAAGTAATCTACAGTAAATGCATGGGATAAAAAAGTTAAGTTATGCTAGTTGTTTTTAAAAAGATATATAAAATGTTTTGACTGTAGAAATAAACCCCCTTCATTTTAAATATGAATCTATCATTTTACTGATGTTGTAATAAGTTGTAAAAAAAATTATTCTTCAAAAATAAAAGTTACATTGAATTATTTCACTGAAAAGTTTATATGCATGAAAAACATAAATTTGAGTCTTTATAATCCCAAGAAACTAAAATTTGCTCACCAACAACTCCACATTATGGCTTCAATCTAGTATTTTTGTGCAAACATATACTATGGTGATGATAGCAATGCCAATCTAACTGTGTGGAAAATATAACAAAATAATAATACAACAAACAATATATGTGTAGTGACTTATTCCCACCTTTTCAGTTCTTGCTGTTTGGCTTGTTTAATCTGAGCTATTTGGTCATCCAATTGTTCCTCTTCTGCTTCTTCACTGTCTATTTCTTCAGTTACTTCACTGTATCAAGAAGCGTAAACATATTCAAAATTAGTCAGCTCAAGGTAATGTTTATACATGTAGTCTGATTCATGTAATGCTCTTAAACTTAGAATTAATAAGTTCATATAACGTTCTTAAAAAAGGTATTGTTAGCGATTACAGCAATGACAATCATAGTAAAGTATTCACTACGAGGCTTGTACTGATAACTCCCTGTATCTATCAGAAAATAGCACTGGCCTTCACGATGGGAGGGATCCGCAAGTCAAAGTATTCCCACAAGAAGTGAACAAATATTATTTTTCATCTAATTTCACAAGACAAAAACAATTTAAAATTTATGAAAAAAAAAATATATTTCCGAAATAAGTTATTAAAAAGTGATTCTGACCTTAGTGGCGTAAAAACAGCGGGAAGGAGCCGCTTACTAATCTATTATCCTCGCCATTATAATTAGCATAAAAAAACAAATTTATATACAATAATAATCAGTCACCTAAAATCTACTCACCTAGTTGTTGAAACTTTTTTTGAATCACTCTTCGTTTCTTTATTGACTTTCTTTCTCCAGTTGAGTAAAGCTCTAAACATGAGCAAGAATAACATTTAATTATATTCAGGTTACCCTTTAACCGCCAAATTATTCAATCTGAATTTTCACCCAGTTGAAGTTGTGTCTCGCTGACGCGATCCACAACTTTAAGTGAGTGAAAATTATTCAGATTTGTCAAAATGGAGGTCGACTGTTTTCAAATATTGCTGATTGTATATTGATGTCACATATTGATGTCTAAAAATGTTTAAAAGGTGGTACTTTATGTGCTAATAAAAAATGAAAACCCGAATATTGCGGCACCGGCAGTTAAAGGGTTAAATAATTAGATAAATTTTCATTTGCTTGTTTTGCTTTGCTTGAGTTATATTAGATCTATATTGTATTCTGTATAATTATGATATACCACACAAATGCAGCACACATGTAATTTAATAGTATAATTTTAAAGCACCCTTGTCAGGGTCTCAATATGACAAAAATTTAGACTTTAGTCTAAAATGGGATATTGAAAAAGCTTACCTGATATCTTTTTTACCAAGGACTTTAACATCTTTACAGCTCTGTTTGATGTCCAGTGTAGTAGCTTTGTGACTTTCAACATCTGGGTCATCAAAAATAATCTGAAGAGAGTCATATTGTATATATTTATTAATTATTTGTCTATAATATACTGTCGATATTTAATTTGTGCGCACATTGTTATATCTACATGACCCCAATGCCTCAGCTACAACAAAATGTATTTTAAAAAGTTTTTAAAGAATTAGTATAAATTCTACTTGGATTAATAGAAATTCTTGATGTATCTGTAGGCAGCTGGAACAATCGCATTAGGTATAAAGACTACTGCCTGCAGGTAAATCAGCACAAACCTCGTGACAATTTGCTAGCAGCTCAAGGTATTGTTCCGAAGAGAAAAATTCTGACACTTTGAGTGGAACATGTAGATGGCTTACTCCTTCTTCATACCCCTCTGCTTTCCTGTAAACATAATATAAGGCACACTGAAATGAATTAAATAATAAGTCTAATTGCAAAGCTTACATGAATCACCATTTTCATTATATATTATACTAAATGATGACTATATATTAAAAAATATCATTAGATGACAACTTTGAATGATTAAAATCAATAGAATCACAAAATACAGCTTACGCAATCCATCGAACCTGTTTATCTAAAAGTTTGTATAACTATGTACTTACTATTTGAGGAAGTATTTGAGAAGATAAGTGATAAGTTAACCGTATTTATTCTAATAAATGCCGGGGGCGTTAATCAGAATAGCTCCTGAGATTACAGGGGGGATGAGCGCTTATTAGAGTAGTTTTTTAATGATCATATGGTGTACATGCTGGTGGACTTTTTTTTCAAATCAGGAGGGTGGGTGTATATTGGAAAATAGGCCAGGCATTTATAAGAATAAATACGGTACATTACATTTTCTATGCATACAATGGAGAAAAAATATGTACTTGTTAACTTTCTCTGGTTTCATCAGTCGCACAGATGCTGCCTTAGTTTCTCCAGTTACATCTTTGAAGACATACTTGGGATCAAGAAATTTCGGATCAAGAGTAGTAGGGGCAAGGAAGCCTTGGCAAACTACAAATATTTCAGCAGATTCATTTCTTGATGCCTGCGGTTTAGTTGCATGAACATGATTAAATAACTGTTGAAATACCCAGATAAGGGGTTGGTAATCCTTGGAACGGAAAATTTTTGTCACAAACCAACCTCCCTTACGCAGGAACTCTGTAGCCAGCTTTAACGCAGCAAGCACAAGTTGAGCTGAAACAAGTGAAGCACTAGCAATTATAAATTTTGACCATATCTAGTACAAATTAGTTATATCTAGAGATATGTACGGAAAAATCATTCAAATCGGCATTTCCAATCTTACTCAAATCATTATTATACAAACATCAACTCCAATTTAACAAAAATCACTCGTTAAAATATGTCTTTACAAAATGTATTACCTTGTTGGTAAGCATCATGTAGCCAATTTTGACCAACATTTGGTGCCCCATCATTCAAAACTACATCAACCTGCCAGGTCTGCAGTTCCTTTTTTAGAGCCTAAAACAATTCAATCCTTAAATAATATAATTTCAAAAATTAAATCGAATAAACTAAATAGGTGCTTCGATGCAGGATTGAGCCTAATTTGCATGGATGGGTAGCCAAGCAGACAGCCTGGCTTACATCAAGTCTATGGTCGTGGGGCTGGTGGGGGCATAAATCTATCAACCACAAGTATCAGAAAAATTTGGGCCATATATGAAATTATGGCATAAAGTGACCATTATAGGTGGGAGTTTCTGTTGCCAGGTCCATTCTGCAGGGACATTAAAACGAGAGTAGCTAAATTTACAAAGGCTATTATAATGTATGACAGTTATAAAGGCAGCGAATTAAGCATGTTATTCCGTGAACAAGGTTGCCCTTACAGTTACATTACAAAGAATCACAAGTGGTTAGCCAGTCCATAAAGAACATACGTAAATATGCATAGATGTCTAGGGTGAGTAGCCAAAGCAAAATGTGGCTAAAGTACATTGCAAAATGTAAGCACCCAAAATACCAATTTACCAAAATTTACCGGGGACCGTCTTTAGATCCCTGCACTGCAAGAATTAACAATTTATAATGGCTGTAGACCATAACAAAGGTATTCAAATGAAGCAGAAAGTGCTTACTAAGACATTTATGATGATTTTAAATTGAAAAAGACCCTTTGATCTCCATAGTTTATACAAAAATATTTCAGCATTGTAAGGGTTAATGGTGGAGGGTTGGCTTAGATTTTGATTAATCAATATAAAATTCCTAAATTTAACTTTTAAAAAAAATCAGTTTCACCCTGCCGTCTCAACAAACCACCCCCTCCCGCCACCTCCACCATCCCCAGTTACAATTGGTTCATATGATACATGTACATAAATACATTGATTATATAGATGTGTATATCCAGACCTGTCTGCACTTTGCTGTGGTTATGTCTTCTTGGAGAGTAGTAACATTTGGAAGTGACTTGATTGGTACAAGATCAACACCTGCCAATGAAGACAAAAAAAATTGAGTATGGTTGCCTGGCGTAAAGAAATGCCAAAACAGATTTGTGTGGAAAGAGAGTAAATTTTACAATGCCATTGGTTATCGTGATAGCACACTGTTTCAGTAAAATTGAAAAGGGACAACTTGCCACAAAATGTGAGAAAAACACTCTCAGGACGCCTAAGTTCCAAATTTTTAGCAAATTTTTTCCAAAGATTAGCAAGGACGAACAAGAGGTCAGTTACCATAATCCCCCTCTCCCCCCGGGTAATAGAAATCTTTCAGGGTGCATCCTTTATTGAACATTCTCATTCTGTATTACAGTAATTGTCTATCCTTTGGCACAGTTGGCCAAGAATATTACAGATATTATAGTCAATGATGGTAGCAAGTCGGCCATTTTTGAATTGATCAAGTTGACATTTTTGAGGGATTATCCCTCACTGAAACCACATATTTCGTTTTATAGTAATGTTCTAGATATCTGGCACACTTTTACCGATTATCAGACATAGTAAAGTAACTAATAGTCGCATGACGACAATAGGCCTAGGACTGAAATTTACATGTGTGAAATTCACCTGACATGCAAAAAAAGCTAAACAATTAACAGGTGATGGACAGCAATATCTCCTTCAACATGCACTAATTAGCAGAAGAATTCAAACCTATCACATTTGATGATAAATGATCAATCTATGAATTCAATAGTGAGCAGTTAAATTAAAATCATAAATTACTAAAAAATTATTATGATTTAACGAGAAATATCAGCGTTTATATAAGCTTCTCTCACTACCATTATGATCTGTAAGCAGGTGGAATAACGATCCTATTCAAATGGTATCTGCATTACATGTAATAATATCACTCTTCATTGCAAAACTGTTTACCGATAATTAGGCTGGAAACAGGCATATTTTGTGCAACCACTTGAAGCCAGCCTCCTGGAGCAGCACACAGGTCAATGCATACCCTCGATTTTTGTAGAAATTCATATTTGCGGTTAAGTTGAAGAAGCTTGAATGACGCACGAGACCGATAACCTGAAAACAAAATCATGTATAAATATAGTAGGCAGTATATTACAAGAAAATCATATTTTTGTCAAGTTTTCAAATATATATTACAATCAGTGTCATCACATCTGTAAATAATAAATTATTACAAATTATATTTATTTGAGTGCTACTTTCAGTTATTTCTATTTTACTATCACAGTCCACAACATATTTGAATTGTATTGTCGACCACAGAGACTGGCTGATAGACCATACCAGAGACATTGCTTTCAGAAGTTTTTCGAAAGGCCATCTTGCCAAACACACTCTTAAGGGGCGGTGCAAAAAAATTAACCTTTCAGCTAGAATTAAGTAATTTACGGATATAGTCGAGGTGGTAGATCTGTCAAAAAGCAAAACACTATAACCATCACAATAATATTGGGGATGCCTAACTACATTTCATATCAAGAGTCAATTCTCAATTTGTGAGATTGCTTGAAGTTGTCAGTTACTTTGCTCAGTGATGCAGATAAAGTTTGTATTTGTGTAATTACACATCACATTTGAAGAAATACTCAGTGATAAATCATTTTGGGGTATAATTACACATAGCGTATTTGGATTCACACACAATGCGCAATGGTACATGCCATGTTTGTGGTTCTCATGCAGTGACTTTGTTCTGCTTACTTTATCCCATTATGCCTGCTGTGTCATCTATTTTATTAACATGTAGGTATTTCTCACCAGACTCACACTGGTTATTTTCATAACAAAAGAGCTTCCAAAAAAACTAATCACCAAATGACCTAGCTTTTGTTGACTGTACTAGCAAAAAGGCTTCGAGCATCTATTTCAAAATGAGGGGGTGAATAATCTAGATGATTATCTGCAGCACTGAGAATGCTGACTAAAACCTGGTTTAGTTTTCATCCTACATTTGTTCTGAAAATTGTGCTGTATTCAGTCTAAATTTCATGGTGAAAATGTGCTAATTTAGCAAAAATACACATGTGCAGCGTTTGAAATAAGGCTTTTCCAACTGTTAGAGACAACTACAATTTGTTTTTGACAATGAATAGTTACATATGGATGTAGTTTGAATTGACGACAAAAACTTTTGAGAAGGTAAGGAAGATTTAGAAGTCAGTGACTGTCTGAATCTGGGTTGAAAATGTTGCTGAGCTTCCGCTAACGTTACCTGAAAGGTGTGGGAACAGGCTAGAAAAAGCTGTATATTTTTTATGGACAGTCCGAAATTTTGGCAGAGGACTTAAAATTCTTATGTGGTTGTACAAGGGACAATCATTCTCATTTTGAACCGTGATTACAAACACTACACACTCTGAATTTATTAATAATATTAATGTTTCAGTGTTTAAGCGATTAACATTATTAAACGTGAGTAGTTTACTGGACCAAATTAGATTTGTCATATTAATGTTCACTGTTGACGAGATTTATTTTGTTTGTTTACTGCTACCATTTTCTTTCTTTAGCCACACTTTTTGTTTGACATAATTGTAATCTTTATATTATAGAATGTTATCATTTGGCAATGTCAATATACATCTATGGGAGCCTGATAAATGTGGATATGCTTAACTTTTGGCGGGTTGAATTGTTAGTTACTGTTTCTCTTTGAAAGCCAATTTTATTGACATTTCATTTGATTTGAAACTTTCTCTAAACTGTACACATATAGGATTATTTCAGAAGTACTCTCCAAAAATTTGTGAAAAATAGGCCGGAATTTAATTATAAGTTTTAACAGGATGAAAAAATTAGTTTCCTTACAGCAAAAAAGTGGCTTGTTAATTATAAAATAATTTTACTATATAAATGATTTTGATAACAGAAATTTAAAGATGTAGAGAAAACAATCAGTTTCAAAAAAGTATTTTGTTATATCCACAAGTTTTTGTGGTTGTAATAAGAGGTTCCATTGTATTGAATTTGGAATATAACACCAGGTCAAACATAGGTACCAGTACCTAGAAAGGCACATCTGAGGCCACAATGAATCATTTCTTAGACCTGTAGGCCTATAACAAAACCACTCAGTCTAGTATTTTGTATGGGATAAAGTATATTAATGACAGATCAAGATATTACCAGTACTGTAAGAATTTAATAATACCTGTTTCTTTAGCAAGTTTGTAGAACTTATCTTGTCGGGCCTTCCCAACTTTCACCTTTTTCCCCATTTTTCCTGCTCTGGATACTTTTCAACCTGTTTTGTCAGCTTCACCCATGAACGACATCAGACTGAAATAAAAATAAATTGAAAAATAGCTGAGAATTCCACAGGAATAGCTTTTAATCAATCAATCAATAAAACTTCCATAGCGTCTATCCTAGCTTTCCTGTAAAAATCGGTTACAGTAAAGTCCGATATTTTTAAATATTATTTCATTTCACTGCATTTATCTATTTATATCACTGCATGTGATAAGTTACGATAAAATAATATTCATAAAGGCTGATATTGTCTAGTAACATTTTGACTACATTTTGAAAAGCACATGAGATACAGAATAAAAAAACTGCAAATGTTTTTCAAGAAAATAACGAAAATTAAAAGAGAGAAAAAGATGATTTACGTCACTGAATTTGGCGCTAATTCTCGACTACAATCTCGGCCAAAGGCGCAGATGCTGGCCTACACTTAAAAGCACCATACAAAGAGTAGAGAGTGGGTGACATTCTCCGCACCGATTCCGAAATTAAACATGATATTATATGCATGTCTTACCCATATATATATATCACAAAGTAATAACTCATAGATATGCCTATATGAAATGACAAAATGAACTGTAAACTGTGAAATGCATCTATCATCACTTCAAAAATAAAAATAAGTTTGAACATGGTCCATCCTTTTTTAAAGATGTTCGTTATCTGACACTTGGTACTTTTAATGTCTCCATTATAGAGACAGTGTGTCTTACTCAGCTGTGATCAGTTTTGTTTTGGTGGGGCAGCACTGTTTACAAAATTATCAAACTTAAATCATTAATAACTCAGCATCCAGATGAGTAAAATTAAAAATTAAAACACCATTCTGTATTAATTAATATTTTGAATGAAATAATCAAAATAGAAACTGTTAGAAAAATGCAGCTTTAATTATCCATTTTTCCACTTGTTTGTATAATATATTTTTTTATTGTAGGCCTATATATTAATGCATACATTGATGTATTCCTGTACACTTTTGGAAGGGCCAAATCCTATCAATAAACAATTAATCAATAGATAAATGACCGCTACATGAGGACAGATTTGAAATCACTTTTTCGGACTTGATAAAAATCACTACAACCTAGCTAAATTCATGGTGACATGAATACATGTTTTGAATTTCAAAAATAAAAAAGTTATACCATTTGAGATTGATGCTGAGGTATGAGAAGGTAAATAAAAACGTAATTGTAAATAGTTATTTTTTGATTGACATGTGATAGCTAAACCCTATGGGATTGGTTGAATGGTATTTCGGTCAGAGGAAAAAGAGGTCGTGAAATGTGTCTTGACACTTTTATTTTTTACCTCAAATAAGATTGATTTAAAAGTTAACCATAGCTTCTAAAAATCCACTTTTTTTCTAAAAATTACAACACATACAGGGAACACAACTTATCAAGCGCAAAATTTTGGGACTTTTTATCATTTTCAAATAATTATTTTCAAGTCTGTGAAGTGGATTTCCACTGGCTGTTCTAGCGCCGTAGCAGCGTAGCCTTTTAAGCCTTGTTAGCGGCACTGTGCTCTCTATCCAGTATGTACAAGATGTTGACCCAGTACTGTGTCAATGCTGGCCCATTGCATTGTTTGCAACACTGGTCCAACATTAAACCAGGGCTGGGTCAACTTGCCGTCTAAACGTTTCACTTCTGTCAGTAGACGTTTCGCATCATAAGCACAGGGTTCATAAAGAGTACACAGCACTCACACATTTATTTCCCCAAAACAGCTTGTAACTACATTTTCTATATCTTTTAAAATTGATAATAAAATCGGGCAGGTAGATCTATTTCAACTTGTTCTAACAAGAGGCCAGCCGGCCACCATAATCCCCCGCCCCGCCCGTGTGATAGAAATTTTACAGGGTGCATACTTCCCTGAAGTCTCACATTCTGTTCTACAATAATGATCCACCTATCTAGATTACTGTGTATATTACAGATATTGAAGGTAATGTTGGTAGCAAGTCAGCATTTTTTTAGTTTGAGCAAGTTGCCATTAAGAGGGTATATATATATATATCCCTCACTGAAACCATTCATTTCGTTTTATAGTATTTATTGGACTGGTACATATCCTATGGAATTTTTGTTCAAAGGGTTGATCAGGCTTCAAAGTCCATTTAGGTCAAAATATAAGTTTTTTTAAAGGTTTATTTCATAAAAAATATAGGTTTTTATAGGTTTATTTGACATAAAATTATAGGTTTTTATAGGTTTTCCAGTGACACTAATGTACCCACCATGTGAAAATTCATACTTTTTTACTATTCCAAAGTCATATCTACCGTATTTCAGGAAGTATACCGTATAGTACACTCACACCTCTGAATATACAGTATAATACATAGTGCCAAAAATGCATACTTTTTTATACTGGTCTGTCCATCGTAATTTATCGGGTGATCAGCTTATGGATAAATACATGTAGTATGGTCTTTCAAACTTCCATGGACAACAAGACGAACTGCTCGCCTTAATCCTTAAACTGCTGCTTAAATTTTGCAGCATGTGTGGTTTCCCACTAAGTAATATCTGGCATGTTTTTTCTTCAAAAAAACATCTGATGAACAACTGATATTAAAAGCCATTATATTACAAAATCAGTCAGTTAGCTATATATTCAAAGCACAAATAGAAAGGCACCACTGCGCTTAGTTAATTTTGGGCGACTATAGTCGCCCATAGCAGTGTAAGGGTTAATGGAGCTATGTTCAATCAGAGGAGGGCTGGAGTGTTTGAATTGGACCAATTCTTTATTGCACTTATTAAATTCTTCACACAAGTTTAGCTATGGAGGTGAATATATATTATTTATAGAAAAAAAAATTGTCCACATAGGTTGAACCAATATCAGACAAGGTGTATCAAAATTTATGCCGAGCGAAGCAAGGCTGGAATTTTTTAAGGAATTATGTAGCTGATAAGCTTAAATAATTATTTATCTCAAACTAATTTGAATAATTAAATTAAATTTAAAGCATTTCTTTCTGAAACACAGGAAGTTATTTGACACAAACACATTCCCACAATTAAAATATAGTTCAACATAATGTTTTTGTTCAAGCAAAATCAAAATATAGATTTTTAAAGGTTATATAGGCTATTTTCAGAAAAATATAGGTTACTTTTTCAAATATAGGTTTTTAAAGGTTTTTATAGGTTTATAGGTTTTACTTTGATTCCTGGTTGATGCTGTGAATAGATTTAATGCCTTATCAATGTTGAATTTCGTTGGTAGATTTTAATTTTATGTGTTTTTCTCTAGCAAAAAAAAACATTTTTTACCCTAAAAAGTAACCCATTTTTCGCGCGCGGCTGCTCTAAAACGATATATTCTTGGGGTTTCGAAAGGGGCATAGCCACTTTGCCGTGCCCCTTCGCCGTAAACGGTGATTGTACACAGTTGAGACGATGGCTCACTTTGCTTCTCCTGTGCACGTTTAAAAAACTTTGATAACAATTATTATTTGTCTGTCATCTTGAATTTATGCAAATTTGGACAGAATGAATATTATTTTTTGGATCAGAAAAATTAAAGAAGTGTACAAATAACTTTTATCATCATCATTTTCCACATTATGCCAATTTTGAAGGTTAGAGCATCTAACTATCTGGCACAGTTTGTACTGTATCAGGCATATTTAAGTTAAGTATGGCCGATAGTCGGCCATTTTGAATTTGATCAAGTTGAAAATTTTCAGAGCATATCCCCACCTGAAACCGCACATTTTGTTTTGTAGTAATGGTCTAGCTATATGGCACGGTTTGTCAGATATCAGGCATAATAAAGTTAATTACGGCCGATAGTCGGCCATTTTAATTTGATCAAGTTGAAAATTTTCAGAGCATATCCCAACCTGAAACCGCACATTTTGTTTTGTAGTAATGGTCTAGTTATATGGCACGGTTTGTCAGATATCAGGCATATTAAAGTTAATCACGGCTGATAGTCGGCCATTTTTAATTTGATCAAGTTGAAAATTTTCAGCGCATATCCCTACCTGAAACCGCACATTTTGTTTTGTAGCAATGGTCTAGCTATATGGCACGGTTTGTCAGATATCAGGCATATTAAAGCTAGTTATGGCCGATGGTCAGCTAATCAAACAGGTAAAATTTCAAAAACCCCAGAGGGCACATCTACACCCCCTAAGGGATGTGTGTGTCAAAAATTAAAGAAATCCATGCACAGGTTACCCAGTTCTGCTCCGGAAACGAAATGCGGACATCCGGACGCGGGGTGGACGGACGGCCGGACGGACGGACATCCGAGGTGACGCCAATACCCCCTGCCCCCACTTCGTCGGGCGGAGGATAAAAAGTGTAACTTGATTATTAGACTCCAGCAAATACCATTTTTGCAATTTCTTTTCTCACTATTTAAAATTCCAGAACTTTCAAGCACTTTTAACAAAATTCCACAACTTTCAAGGCCTGGAATTTTTATTTTTCAAATTCAAGGACTTTACAATATTTCTAGGACCAGTGCGAACCCTGTAAGCAGTCATAGTCATTTCGCAGTCAGTGTCGCTATTATATGACCGTGGCTGGATTTTCCCGTCATTCAGTTATAAAACAAATACCCGAAGTGGAGATTTTTCCGCCGCATTTGAATCCCAAACAAAGGGCCTAGCCCCTTTCCCGCTATGCCTGACATCAAATTATCAATTCTGGTGTCAAAAAACTCTTAGACAATCTTAAACCCCATAAAGTTTCTGGCCCTGACTCTATTCCCCCAATGGTTTTAAAGAACTCAGTAATGAAATTTCTCCATTATTGGAAATAATTTTCCGCCGTTCCCTTACAAAGTTCTGGTCAGGTCTCAGAAGACTGGAAAGAAGCAAATGCAGCTCCTATTTTCAAGAAGAGCGATAAGCATAAAACGAATAATTATCGGCTCATTGACATGCAAATAATCCAAAAATATGGAGCAAATTATTGTTAGTAATCTGATGAAACACCTACATATTCAGAACATCTTATTTCCTCTCCAGCATGGCTTTAATCGTAATCACTCTTGCGAATCTCATCTTCTTTCTTTTTTCCAGGACCTAGCCAGTTGTACAACAGAAACAGACATGCTTATCATGGACTTTAGCAAAGCTTTTGATAAAGTCCTTTATAAGCGTCCAAATTATAAGTCAGCCGGTATGGTATCCGAGGGGATAACATTGGGTGGATATCAAACTTCCTTTCCGCTAGATCTCAACTTAGAGTAGTCCTGGATGGGGCCTCCTCTGATAGTGCTCCTGTATTGTCTGGTGTGCCCAAAGGTACTGTCCTGGGACCCATACTATTCTTAATTCACATAAATGACCTACTTGATGGAGTTGTAAATAGCTGTCTGATCGTTTGCTGATGACTGTATTATTTATCGCCCCATCAGGAACAAAAAAGACACTGATCTACGCAGACAAGTGTTTTACCATGAAAACAGGCAAAGGTAAAAAATTAATTAACAAAATCTACACACTTCATGAACACCCCCTTCAAACTAATGACTTAGCTAAATACCTCGGCATCACGCTTACTTCAGATCTGAAATACAACACCCACATCAGTAACACTACCAGAAAAGCCAACAGTATCCTCGGCCTCCTTAGAAAAAACCTTAAGTTGGCATCCCAAACATTAATAACACGAACATATCACTCCCTAGTAAGGCCGCATCTGGAATGTGCTGCCACGGTCTGGAGCCCACATACAGCTGAAAATATAAGCACACTGGAAATGGTTCAGAGGAGGGCTGCAAGATACACTTGCAACCGTCTTCACAACACCAGCAGTGTAAAAGAGATTATCGGCCACCTCGGCTGGGATCACCTTGCTGCCCGTCAAAACAACATGAGGCTCCAAATGATGTACCGTATATCATGTACACCTGCAGGGGACGCCTGGCAGAGGTGGCTGGCCATGTCCACAAGACAAGACACGTGGGTTGCACACGTGGAGGTATATTCCTCTCAGCCGATCAACTAATGCTTTAAATTTTCTTTTGTGCCGAACACCATCCCAATATGGAACAACCTCCCATTAGAGGTTGTTTCTGCCCCAAATCTCCCCCACCTTTCGCCGCTGCCTCACTAAGCTGTAGACGGAGATGTTTTTAACCTACTGCACTGCACTTTATTGCATTTCATTTGGAACCCCCGTTTTCTTTGGGTTACATATTATCATTTTGTGCACCAGCACATTTCACTTTCCGCCTTGCGCAGCGCATGTCACCCACACAGCGTATAATACTCCAAGTGAGGAGTGCTTGCTGTTCACTGCAAGAAGAAGACGTTTTGCATCACAGCCATTTCTCACCGTCGGTAATCGTAATACCCAAAGACACATTAAAAATGATCAACCAGGATCGCATGATTTTTGCTGATTCCTCCGTTCTGAAACATTTTCCTTGAGAATTTGCAAACATTTGATGCTGCCTTAGTGATATATTCGATTCTTGCCGGGAGATAGTGAGCGATCAACAATGTCGGAAGGCCTGGGGTGCGGCTAGCCAGGGCTAGCTATCCCAAATAACAACAATGAAAATGTGTCAGAAAATTGAAGGTGGTCCAGATAAATGTCAATTTCATGCAGAGTACCGGGGCATACAAATTTTCAATTAAAATATAAGAAGTCTTTCTCTCCACAAAAAATCTCCGGAGAATAAAGGCTGCAAGCAGAAATATGTCGACGTGTCATATCCGTTCTAATATTGAATCAAAAGGCTCGTTACATTCTGTAAGTGACACTTGACCTAGGGCACTCTTCACGCTAAATCGAGGTGAAATCATATGCCATTTTCGGAGTGAGAAATGAAAGTGCAGCGCCACCTAGTGAGCGCTGCCATCCTTATATAGTGTAATAAAAAGTGAAATAATGACTGTTTAGAATTTTTTTTTCTACAGTTTGTTTAGATAATCATAATTAGTATGTTCTACCGAGCATGTGGTAAAAAAATGAAATTATTTCGACTGTTAAAAATATATTAAAAATTGGGATAGATTTTATCTGCCATTTTCGACGTCTTTTCTGGGGTTTTTTATTTTCGAAATTCAGACGGGTGTTATACAAAATGTATCATACCTTCGGTCTGGATAAACATAGAAAAGGAACAAAAGATAAAAAATGAATCGAAAAGGAAGGAAACATCGAAAAGAAACTTATTTAAACACAAAAAACGTGTTTAGAAAAGCATTTGGTCGCTATATATTCAGATAAATACATAGGCCTACGGCTATGCATTAAGGACTTTTATTATTGTATTGTGGTTCTATTTACTTATAATCTTTACTTTTATATATACATGTATATATAATGTAGGTATGACCTTACGCAGTTACAGGCATCGAAAAGGAAACCAGACATATCAAAAAGGAATTTAAAAATACAGTTTGAAGTCAATTGATGGTGATTATAGAGTAAATGTTATGTCATGATGTATATTAGTTTGTACCAGCCGTACATTAGCATACAATAAACATAATATAAAATGCCAATGTAGCCATCGAAAAGGAACCCAGCCAGACATCGAAAAGGAATCCAGCATTCACATATCGAGAAGGAATTCAAAGACAGCATTAAAATGATTTTGATGATCGTTATGCATAACAGATGTGAATATAATATAAATCCCTGCTGACAGTAGTTGAATAAAATTTCATTGTGATTATTGTTTTATATGATCAAATAACATATAATTTATTATCTCGAGAGTACATGTAGGCCCGGCCCCCTATATGTTATAACATTTATCTATATGCTATCATAAAATCGGCTTGAAACGTGTAGGCCATGTGCGTTATTATTCATTTAAAGGATATTGGTTTATTTTCAGCTATGGAACGTCGCCTTCCTAAATTTTACATGATATGACCATAACGCCTGGAGGGTCACACTATAAACTGTCCTATCCATAGGAAACTAGACATATCAAAAAGGAATTTTAAAAATCCGTTTGAAGTAGATTAATTGACAGGGTAGAGTAAATGTTATGTTGTGATATTAGTTTTTAGCAGCCATACATTGGCATACAATATGATTATATAATACGCCAATGCGGCCATCGAAAAGGATTCCAGCCATACATCGAAAAAGAACATCGAAAAGAAATCCAGCATTGAGCAACATATCGAAAAGGAATGTAAAGATAGGATTAAAAGAATTTGATGATCGTTATGCATAACAAATGTGATCTTAATATAATGTATACATGTGTGTCCTTATTCATTTAAAGGATATTGATTTATTTTCAGTTATGGAAGGTTGCCTTCCTAAATTTTACGTGATATGACAATAGCGCCTGAAGTTTCATACTTCTGACCTGACACCGATGCGTTGTTCCAGACGCGATGTGATTTTAACACACAATATTAGTTGTCATTCTTTTTTTTTAATTTGTTTATACATAATTTATACCCGTGTATCACTCCAAAAAAATGCATGCGAGGTATATTATTTAATAAATAGCATCGCAGGATTGCATTACTTCTGGTTACAAATAATTATTAGGTCTATATTTCAAACTACGAACATTAAGCGATTATTAATTGGACCAACTGAGGAGCATGTGACATGACAGCAGAATGCATTAAGATAATATATATGTAGAGATAATGAAGATAGGTATATTAATTAAAAAAATATATTTCTCTAAATAAAAGTAAGTCATGACACGCTGGGAGTTGTGAAGAGTTTAACGAAGCAGAGTTGACTTGTTATAATCTCAAACATAAACATGATAAAGACATTGAAATAACATAATATAATTCAATCAATAATGTACATATATCATGTATATTATATAAATATATAATATTATTGACCTAGATCTAGCATCATTCCAACTGTCCGTCAGCGCTATACTATATATATATATATATATAGTGGACTCAATGAGGAGGCTCTGTTGCCGGCGTTTTAACAATGTCAGTCAATGGGCAGCCGTCGATCGGCTGATAGTGTTGAATATAATAGTCGAGTAAAGTATTTTGATATTTAATTTTGCTATTTCAAACTTCTTTCGATGTTTGTAGTTTCCTTCTCGATTCCTTTTCGATGTTTCTTTCCTTTTCGATTCCTTTTTGATGTTTTGTCAATAATTTCTTTTTTTGTATATTTTTTATTTATTCAGGCATGAATATATTATAATGGACCTTATGTGAACAAAATTTCAGCAATTCATGGTGGGTAGTCGATATGAGTCCTGTCGCCACAAATGGCTATTTTTGGGTGCTCTGAATGGTCATTTTTTTAATATTTACATTACAGATATGTTGCTTCTGTCGCCACATGTGGCGATGTGGCGACCACATGCCCACCTCTGTATCTAGCACTAAAATAAAAAAATGCCTGCCATCCTTATTCACATATTATCGCCCACAAAATACTGAATGACATCGGTTTACAAGAAAACCTTTTCCCAAATGCTGAAAAACGCCAATGACAATGTAAAAGGTATTTCTGTTAATAACTTAGACCTAATGATGCTCGTCTAAATACAAACCGATGGTGTTAGCGTGTGAATATGATTTTTTTGTGAATAAAAAACAACAAAACCACGTGCAAACACGACGGGTAAGTTTTCAAAACGTCATCAATTGATGTGTAGGATTTCCCGCAATATCGACCTACTAGGATCTAGGATCAGACATCCAGGACCGCTGAGAACTTGTTCATTTGAACCAATTAAAATTTAGTGTTTAACAAATTAGAAAATGTGTGCTTCTTGATCTTGATGAATAGTCTACTGGAATAAGCTGCATATTGCCGTATTTAGCAGAATATTGGCAATTTGGAGATGAGCCTTGGAATCTAATAACAATATATTTTTTAGCATCTAGGGGTAGGCCTAGACAATATTCATTCCATCAGCTGGCGTTCTATGCCCAAATCTGTAGGTTCTTTAAAATCCAGGATGGCCGCCAAAAATTGCCGCCAAAACGGCAAAAGTGACAAAACTTTGTTAATAATCGACTTAGAGTCACGATTTTGGTGTCTATTACTAGTTTTTGGGTAGCAATTAAGAGATCCATTGATGTGGCTTATATTTGATGGTTAAATGTAGTATACACCATAATTTGATGAAATCACAAATAAAAAATAATGGTCTAAACATTACAAGAACGAAAAACACCACTCTATTGATACCACAATACCATACCAAAGTCACATTAAACAAGGATCGCATGATTTTCGCCGATTTCTCCGTCAATTTTGAATTGATATCCTTTAAATTTTGCGAAGGCCATTTTCTATACAAATCATAACAGCGTCAAAAATTATGCAAAATAAAATAGATTATTTCAAAAGTTAGACCATTTGACATGTATATAAAAAAATTATCTTAAATGGTCAAATTTTTAAAAAAAAACCAGCAGGCACACTGTGCACGTGGAATCCACGTGTATAATTGGGTGGAAAATTGATGGACACGTGTTCCACTAAAAATCCAGGTGTATTCCACGTGAATTTCTTCATGTGTATTATTGGTGTTGATTTACACGTCGATATCAAGTGAAGTTTGAGCCTTATTTTTTTTCACATGTATTCCACGTTGCATTTCTCATGTGGATTATTGGTGTACATTTTCATGAGTATTTCACATGAATTGTTTCACGTGGGTTAATGGTGTACCTGTTCACGTGGATATCAGATTGATATAATGTGAAGAATGCCACCCTTTTTTGTTTCACATGTTTTTCACGTGTATTTTTCACATTGATTATTGGTGTACCTGTAGGATCCTGACGTCGTTCAGTTAATGTGGCGTTTATCCCCAGCCTCCTGGACGCGGGGGGATAGGGATGACCGCCTCGTTTCCGTACCTTGGTGACGGGTGCACATAAAGCAATGTGTGCGGCCTTGGTATTTTTCCCGCACTTCAGGCGTTACACTCGGCGACTACGGACGTGCCGTAGCTCGCTCTCGCTAAGTCAATTGAGACGTGCTGTGCGCGGGAGGTTGTGCTTTGCTGTTATCGCATGTTAATCAAATAAACATGACAAGAGAGGAGAGAGTTTTCTGACTTGTTTGGAACCGTCGACTCGACGGAGGAGGAGGAAGTTTGAGTTTTAATGGTGAGATTGGGCGGAGTCCCTCGTCGGCCATTGTGACCCCATAATGGAGCTCCCGGCGTAGGCCCATCACGCCATACTGGTGACCCCTGACGACTGATCGTCTACGCAACAGTGTTTTCACCTAGACGCCAGTTGAAAACCGCTGTTTTCAAGGATAGTTTTCATTAATTTTAAGGGATTTTTTGAAAAAAATCAATAGCATTTTTTTCATAAGGTACGTGAAAGCTGTAGGCCATTATATATATGCCAGTTTAAATTAGTCAGAAAGAGTTATCAGAAGAGAAGCACGTTTCTTTACGTCGAAAACGGCGTAAATTTCTAAACTTTTGGTCGAAATCCCACGTGTTTGGCGCCTTTTCAAGATGGCGTCCTTGTCGGTTTCTATAGAAGAATCCAGAAAATTATTCTCATAGACCTAGTCTATCATTTTTTAATTGTAAGAGTTTGTTTAATGCCTTCATCCTATTAATGCCACTGTAGGCGAGTAGGAAGTGGGTATTTTCTGTAACTCAATTTTTATCGTTGATTACCATAATTGGGTAACTCGATTTTAAAGTCCATAAACGAAATCTCGTCATTTTTTCCGATTTTTTTCTACACAATCGACAGAAATTTTAAATATCGCTTCGACTCGGGTAATCTTTAATAGGTTTAGGGCCAAAATAAATTGTTTCCCTAAATGAATGTCAATAAACGGTCTTATTTGGTCTGTTTAAAATATTCCTAGGACCGTAGGTAATATTTTGTACTATTATCATATGTTATTTCAGAGAATGCTGAATATTGTACATGTATTTGGTGGGTGTGCGCCATTTTGGACGCTGGTTTCCCTAACTTAGCTCTTTGCCCGCCGTGGGCATCCACGTGTTCCCCCCCTAACCGGCATGCATCTGGACAGTGAACCTGTGTCGCCACATCACATTAGCATAAAATAAGCCGCCATTTTGATTTGGTGGAGATCACGTGTTCCAAATTTTACACGGACTGATTGTAATAATTTTTTTTTAAATTGTTTATAAATCTTCTTTTTCAAAACGATTGAGGGAGAAGAAATGTAAATAAGTTGTTTCGAAAACAAATTCTGCCACTAATTGTGCGAGATTTTTGTTCACTTTGAAACGCCCTTCGGTGTTAGTAATCGTGCTAGGCTATTTAGCGCCTTATTTGGGCACGCAGTAGGTAATGAATATGCTAATGTGAGGCGAGACGGGGATGCTGACTGTATACTATGTACGTACCGCCCAAAGCTTACCGTCACAGACTATAAGCCACATGCTGCCTGCCGCACAGGCTGTGAGCACCGACAATACACCACACACACACCCACCACAGACGACATAAAAACAACCGCACCGAAGACAGTCGGTTTATACGTCAATCAATGAATCGATGCGAGCGATTGATTCGGACGTTTATGAGAATGACTCGGTGATGAACGTACCATTATAAAAAAAAAACGTCGAATGTTCATAACCGACATCATTTTTCAGCGAAATGATATACTTTATCATTTATCAGCATAGACTACTGTCAGTCACGTTTTAGATATTATTCTTAAATCATAAATGTCACTGTTTTTCTTCGCAGTCACATTTAGTCTATCAGTTTGAGAACGAAATTTTCTCACGATAGTTTATTTCTGAAGTTTAAATTTTTATAAATACAGAAATATTCGATTTGACAGTTGCGCTATTGCGAAACATTGCAAATATTTGAATGTGTTTTTCGACTTGTGTGAAATTTATTTATCCTAGCTTAGCATAGTTTATCATAGTTGTATCTGGCATATTATTTATATGTACCACTTCGACCTACGGTTTTCACGGTACCATTTTGCATGTGTGTGACTAGGTGAAAACGTTTTATGTCTCATATAGACCTTCAGTTTTCACTTTAATCAATACATACCTTTTGTGAATTAGTGCACAGCATTTAGGTGAAACTTCAACGACGCATTTTTTTTCAACTAATCTTCAACCCCCGTTTCTCGCAACATGCGACATAGCATGAACATTTTCTACAGTCTACACTTCTAAGCTTCAACATATTACAGACATTTTTCATCTGATTTTCACGGCATTGCACAACCTATCTATCCGCGCACGGCGCGTCAAAAATAGTTGGCATGTGTTAATACGACATGCCATTTTAAACACATTTGAGATAGACGCAGAGCCAATAGGCCAGCTATCTCAGAAGCTTCACTAGTTAGATAATTTTACAAACACTACTTCATAATGTCAAAGCAGTACGACAGTGAAGGCTTCATGTCAACGCCCCTAGAAGGTTCGGGTGCTAGACCTAAAGATGATTATCATCCCGACAGTGAGGACAATGAGGTTCGATTCCGAGAGGCGGACGAGGAATATCAACGCCTCAAAGCTGATTTCGCTCGAATTGCTCGAGCTGAACGTATGAATTCTCACTCTAGGAGCAACTCCTCAAGGAGTTCTTCACCGCTCGGTAGACAGTCGCAGAGACGTGCTACGAACTTACCAAAGTTCAGAATCGCAACTTTCTATGCCTCGGATGTTGAGCTCTGGTTCAACCAAATTGAGACTCAGTTCGCTCTTCACCAGATCAATGATGATGACGAGAGGTACAGCTTAACCTGCGCTGCACTTTCGGGCGAGATTGCATCGGACGTGAGGGACGTGCTACTTCAGCCTTTCAGGTCCAACAAATACGACAGCCTGAAAGCGATTTTGATTGAGAGGCGAGGATTGACCACACCCGAAAGGGTCAACAAAGTTATCTCTGGCGAGAAGATTGGAAATGACATTCCCTCGCGTTTCCTGCGGCGTCTGCAGAAGACTGCAGGTTTCGGCACCAAAGCTGTGGTGGGGAAGGCTGTAATTCGGCAAGCGTTCATACGACAGATGCCCGCTTCCATCAGAGCCCATTTGGCGACTCAACCCGACAGTGCCACCCTCGAAAGTTTGGCCGTTTTGGCCGACCGGGCACTGGCAGCAGAAGAGGACGTCGAAGAGAGTAAGCCGGGGGTCGCAGAGATTAAAGTTGAAGAAACCACCAAACTAGTTGGTTTGTTAGAGGATCTGTCTAAACGAATCAAGAGATTAGAAACAGTAACTACATCAGAGAGGAAAAGAAATAAAGGACGTGGACGAGCAAATAACTATGCTCACGCGCCTGCATTTGCCCCTAATGTTCAGGCCTCAGGTTTTGTTAGCAACCAACCTAGTCAGTATAGAAACGCAAAAGATAATGCTCGACCTTTCGCTCTGCCGACGAATTTGCAACCACTTGCTCGACCTTTTGTTCCGCCGCCGAATGCACAGGCCAATGAGTTTGTTTATGAATCAAATAATTGTAATAATGCAAAACAAAATGTTCGACCTTTCGCACCCCCGCCGCAAACGCCGCAAAATAATGTCGCACAATCGACCGACACAGCCACTGCACAGGTTTGCTATTACCACCACACTTATGGTGAAAAGGCGCGCTTGTGCAGTGAACCCTGTTCATACTATGTCTCATTAGGTCAGCGCGAAGTAACGAATATCGCGTTATCTCACTCTAAGTTATTATATGTCGCAGATAAAGGACATAAATGCAGATATTTAATCGACACGGGCGCAGCTGTCAGTGTTCTGTCAGTGTTCTGTTCTGGTGGCAGCTAATAACAGTACTATACATACTTACGGCAACTGTAAACGCGTCGTCGATGTCGGCTTAAAGCGCGAATATCCGTGGACGTTCATAGTGGCAGATGTGCAGCAACCCATAATCGGGGCTGATTTTTTAATCCACTATAATTTGCTCGTAGACTTGAGAAGCAGATGTCTACGAGACATGCGTACAGGCCTAGCCATCGCCGCTTCACTATCTTCGATTAAACCTCTGTCACTGAACAGAGTTGATACCGTTCAGAATGAGTACACAAAACTCCTCGGCCAGTTCCCAGAACTGACACGCCCTACGACAAAGGGGTCATTGAACCCAGCGACAGTGAGTGGTCCTCAGCGCTTCACATGGTGCCAAAGAAAAACGGCGATTGGAGACCATGCGGGGACTACCGTAGTTTGAATGCACAGACCGTACCGGACCGTTATCCGATTCCTCATATACAAGATTTCATGCAGCGGTTAGCCGGATCAATTTTTTTTTCGAAGATCGACTTAGTCAGGGCTTATTACCAAATTCCGGTGGAACCGTCCGACGTACACAAGACTGCTGTTACCACACCTTTTGGCTTGTTTAATTTCACTAGAACACCATTTGGTTTAAGAAATTCCGGTCAAACGTTTCAGCGATTTATAGACCACGTGACACGCGGACTTGATTTCGTTTTTGTTTATTTGGATGACCTACTGGTAACCAGCCCAGATCATAAAACGCATAAGAAACATCTACGAACTCTTTTTGCTCGACTATCGGAGTACGGAATTATAATTGGTCCTGAAAAGTGTCAGTTCGGAACAACTGAATTAAGTTTCCTAGGTCACCACGTTTGCGCCGGAGGCATTTCGCCGTTACCCAGCGCCGTTGACGCGATCGTTAATTTCGTTAAACCCGAAAAGCAACGAGCAATGCGTAGATATCTGGGAATGGTGAATTATTACCACCGTTTCATACCGCATTGCGCCGCGAAGTTGACGCCACTCAATAATCTACTGACATCTGCCAATGAAGGACATACCAGACTGTCACCGAAATCAAATTTCGATTTGAAGTGGAATAAAAACGCAGAGTCAGCATTTTCTGAGTCAAAACAGATATTGGCAAACGCTACGCTTCTGGTGCACCCAGATTCTACGGCCCAGCTTAACATCACGTGCGACGCTAGTGATGTCGCCGTCGGTGGCGTTTTGCAGCAATTTTTAAACGGTATGTGGCAGCCGCTTTCGTTTTTCAGCAAGAAGCTGAACCCAGCAGAGACACGCTACAGCGCTTTCGATCGTGAGCTTTTGGCAGTATACGCTACAATTAAACATTTCAGACACAATTTAGAAGGACGAAATTTTTTCGTTAATGCAGATCACAAACCGTTGACATTTGTAATGTCATCTGTGACTGAGCGCGCATCCCTACGACAAACACGTCATTTAGCGTTCATCGCTGAATTCACCACCAATATTAGATATGTAAAAGGAGAGACAAATTTCGTCGCTGATGCGCTGTCACGACCATCAGTGTCAGCGATACATGATGGACCAGTGATAGACTATAAAGAGTTAAGTCTCGACCAAGCTAATGACGCGGAATTCACGCGTTTGAGACACTCGACTACATCAACTATGAAGTTCAAACTATTAAAATCGTTTGATAATCAAGTGATCTGGTGTGATGTGTCCACGGGACACAACCGGCCGTACCTTACCGCGAAATTTCGCCGAAAAGTTTTTTCAAACTTGCACGGTTTAGGCCATCCATCGCATAGAGCTACCAGACCTTTGATTAATACCCGATTTGTGTGGCACGGCATGAACATAAATATTGCTAGATTGTGTCGTACCTGTAAGGGTTGCCAGACCGCTAAAGTTTCACGTCACAACACTCCAGTTTTCGGAAAGCTCACTGAACCTACCGAGCGATTCGATCATGCCCACGTAGACATAGTCGGACCTTTACCTTATGCCGATGGTTTTAGATATCTACTGACTTGCGTCGACCGTTTTACACGTTGGCCCGAAGCTATACCTATGGTAGATATTAGAGCCGAAACGGTCGCCGATGCCTTCTTCAGCGGGTGGATAGCACGTTATGGTACCCCAGCCACTATCACCACTGATAGGGGCGCTCAATTCGAGTCCAAATTGTGGGATAGTTTGTGTAATCAATTCGGGATTATTCGGAATCGTACCACGAGTTATCACCCTCAGTCGAATGGAATGGTCGAACGTTTCCACCGTCAATTGAAAGCCGCCATTATGGCGCACGAGTCACCGAACCCGTGGACTATTACGTTACCTGCTGTACTTTTAGGAGTTCGTTCAGCCGTGAAAGAGAGACTAGGCAGGTCAGCTGCCGAGATGATTTACGGGACAACCCTTAGACTCCCAAAAGAGTTTACTGAACAGTACAACGTCGTCGCCAACACTGATTTGGAGAATTATTCAGACAAGCTACGCGTGGCCATGTCGCGTCTCCGTCTATGTCCGCCACGTGACACACAACAACACAACATTTTCCAATTCAAGGAAATAGCTACATGTACTCATGTATTCTTGCGCCGAATCGCAATTGCACCGCCTCTGACCGCCCCTTACGACGGACCATACAAGGTCGTCGCGAGGAGTGGCAGAGTAATGAAAATCCTAGTTAAAGGCAAGGTTGAGATGGTCTCTTTAGATCGCGTTAAACCCGCACATATGGAGTGCGAGCCTACGACAGGTACGACAATACAGCGTAATACGCCAAGCAAACCACGGAAGTCAACGGCTACCAGGACATCTAGTAAGAATCCACAGGGTCCACCTAGACCTGGTAGTGCGGACACTCCGACGTCCAACAGGACGAGAGTCAACACAAAAAAGTCGACGGCAGTCAGAAGCAGTCAAAAATCGGCCACAGTCCCAAAGCAAATAGATGTTAAAGTCAACTTGTCTAACAGAGACAATACTTATGTAGCGCCGCATTCGCGAGCCCCCGCCGTGTCCCGCGCTAACGGGAACGACGGTGGTTTACAAACGTATTCCCGCATACCTTTACATCTACGGGGTAAAACCCCGGGTGCTGCTGACGCCGCAATCGACTCGACAAAAAGCAAACATGCGAATATCGCTAATCGCAAAAAAAATTCGACCGACCAAACAGTGCGAAAAACTAGAGTCGGACGAATAATCTAGACTTCTGCCCGATTCGTGCAGATGGTTCACGCCATAGTTGCGCCTAACGACATCTATGGCGGGCCCAACCGCATACCTCGTAATAACAATGTTGTTAAATTGTAAATGAATATGCCAGGCCTGGCAGCATTGTGTACAGATATATAAATGTAAAGACATTTTTTTTAGCAAGCTCATTGCTAAATTACTAATAGAAATTATGTTAATTAAATGAATGGGTTGATCGCAGCTTGCAGCAAATGAATCATACATAAAGGACAGTTGGTGTTAAGAGGATGGGACAATTCACGTATAATGCTGCGCTTTCAACCACCCACGCTGTAACCACACTCGATATATTTTTTTTAAAACAAAAACAAACTATGCTTAGTTATAAGAAGTTACATATTTTACAACCACACTACTTGCACGAAGCAGTCTCCTACACGTCAGTTTGGTCCTACGTTATCACTCACCCGGGGGTAATGTAGGATCCTGACGTCGTTCAGTTAATATGGCGTTTATCCCCAGCCTCCTGGACGCGGGGGGATGGGGATGACCGCCTCGTTTCCGTACCTTGGTGACGGGTGCACATAAAGCAATGTGTGCGGCCTTGGTATTTATCCCGCACTTCAGGCGTTACACTCGGCGACTACGGACGTGCCGTAGCAGCTCGCTCTCGCTAAGTCAATTGAGACGTGCCGTGCGCGGGAGGTGGTGTTTTGCTGTTATCGCATGTTAATCAAATAAACATGACAAGAGAGGAGAGAGTTTTCTGACTTGTTTGGAACCGTCGACTCGACGGAGGAGGAGGAAGTTTGAGTTTTAATGGTGAGATTGGGCGGAGTCCCTCGTCAGCCATTGTGACCCCATAATGGAGCTCCCGGCGTAGGCCCATCACGCCATATACCTATCAACGGGTATATCTGGTGGATATGAAGTGAAGTTTGAGCTTTTTTTCACGTGTAATCCACGTTGCATTTCCCATGTGGATTATTGGTGTAGGGCATACATTTTCAGGTGTATTCCACATGAATTGTTTCCATGGATTAAAGAATGATTCAACTGCAAAACGCGCATGCCTTGGACGGTCAAGTGTAGGTCAACAGTAGCCTATTGAGTACAGATTGACGGCATTAATATAGCCACTGAACTGATTACAAGATACTACTTAAACAGGACATTGATCCAATGCTGTTTTAATGCTAAGCCAACGTTTGCAACGCTGGCCCAACATTGAACCAACATTGAATAAATGTACAATGTTTGAGAGAAAGTCCTCCTGCCCAGCAAACACAAGACATTTGTATAACATTTATACAACGTCGGCCCAACGTCTTCGACGTTTGTCCAACATTGCATAAAGTCATACAAATGTTTTGTGTTTACTGGGCATGTCAATACAAGCTTGGGTCAAGCAGTTTCAACATCCCCGCAGTAATACAGTCAGTTTGTTTGCAAGCCAGCGACCAAGTAGGGGTGAGGGCCAAGAGCTTTGAATTAGAAACTCATAGATGTCGCTCAAGTATATATGAACTTGCTGTGATTTGAGAACTTGCTCTTAATGAGGCTTTGGGTATGAGACGCATATTTAGTATTATTATCATATTTATTATTATTATTATCAACAGAATCCTAATATCCCTGAAAATTTCGTAAAATTATATGTAGTATTTCAAAAGCTAGACCATTTGACATGTAGTAATTTGGAATTATGATGTCCCTCTATAAACTCATAAAACTAATTCTGGAATTTTATTACATGTCAGATGGTCTAGCTTTTGCAATATTTATTATTTTTATCACTGTTAGGATATGACTTGAAAATTACTTGTGCTAAATTTCAAGATAATCTGTTTAATATTCATGGAGAAATTGACGAAAAACATGCGCTACAGATTTACAAAAAACAATTGTGGCCCAGGGTATAGGGTTCAGGGCCTAGTAAAACACATCCTCACAGTCTTAGCTAAGATTAAGCGTAACTCGTTGGAGAATATGACAATCTTCACTTGGTTTTAAGATAAGATCTTATCCTAAATATTATTGTACGAAAATACGGCCCCTGCTTACCGACATTTGCCAAAAAAAAATGATGCCACTTAGTTGTGTGAGACCATAAACTCGGCTTGGAGGGCTAGGAAATGACAATAAATGGGTCGATAATATTATTGTCCAATTTAGTAAGACCAACACAGGTGAGTGGTCTAACGCGTGAAGCTTCTAATTTCGTCGTCGAGGGTTTCGAGTCTCGTCTGGTCCATGATAAAATAATAATGTTCATGTATGTTTCAGATCAGATAAATGTCAGAGGTGGAAGTGCAGGAATGGTCAATTAAATAAATAATTTATTATTTAATATTACACTTTTACATCAGTGTAAAACACCTGGTTTATTCACGTGTATTATAAGTGACATTAACAAGTGGAAAACACGTGGTTTATTCACATGTATTATAGGTGGCATTAACACGTGGAAAATACATGGTTCATTCCCATGTAATATATGTGGCATTGACACGTGGAAAACAGATGATATAAACACGTCAAACGTGTTTGCGCATTCAACCTGTTTTCCACTTGTATTCCACGTGGAACAATCATTCATATCCCACGTATATTCCACGTGGCTGTGCCTGCTAGGAAGCTATGTATAATTTCACTTAATTTTCAAGACTGTTTGGATTCTTTCAAATTTCTTGAAAATCTGCTGAGAATTGACTGAAAAATAATGCAATTCTGGTTGATCACTTTAAATTATACATTGACACACAACTGTGAAAGGTGGTGGAGGAGTCTTCATAGCTGTTGATAAAAATATATATCATCTGTTGAAACTAAATTAGACACAGAATGTGACATTTTTTGGTCTGCAATTGTCATCAAGGGGCATAAAACGATGCACTTCGGCACCCTTCATAGACAACTAGATGTTGTAATTGATGATCTAAAAAAATAGAAGCCTGATTATCCTGATATGCCCATAGATAATCTGGAAACATAAAAACGGAGACTTTAACTTAGGTAAAATCAATTGGGAAATACCAGCTTTTATCCCAAATTCTAAGGACGCTACACTACATAATCCATACCGGTTTGAAAGATCAAACTCATTCTACCTGTAACACTTGTCATCACAACAAAAATATCGCCGATCACATTCAACAACTATTTAACATGTTAAATTCAAATCCATTTTTACAAGGTAATTGCGGGCTGACAGGCAGCACTTCTGCCGGTAGATGGACATGCACTCAAGATAACCCTATTTTATTAGACCGCTGTTCATTCATGGGAATACAACTCGAGATGACTTCAGTCAATTTTTTGCTCATTTAAATTCTGAATTATCAGACTACCCTTCACCCCCCCCCCCCCATCGTAGCTACTGATGAAGAAACTGATTTAAGAAATTATATTCAAAATTGTATGCAAGGTGCTAATCTTCTCACTTAATATCATCGTCATCTTCGCAAAAACGCACAGAGACATCTTTCAAAATCCACAACATAACGTGTCCAAAAAACAATTATTAGTAAGATGTCTGTAGCAGATGGTTTGACTGCCGAAATTGACGAGATCGTCCTCGAAGCTAAATCTGAACAAATTTTAAATACAATTAGAGAAGAAGCCCCGGATTTGTCGACATATTTTACAAAAAAACATTTTTCCCAAAATTAAGTAATTGCGATATTGTGAAGAATAACCCTTGGCTCTCCACCACATGGACAAACAATAATTTCGAATTAGTAAACCATGTTATAAAAACTAGAGTGAATTGGAAATCCGGCCCTGTTGTAGAATTAATTAACACCCTACTACTTAAATCACAATATAAAAATATAGAGCGCGCTTACAGCAGTACAGGTAAATTTTCTCTTGTCCCAGATTTCAAAACCTTTAAAATACTGGTAAATTCATGGATTAATAAAACAAAAGAACAAAGAGAGCGCCATTTACTTAAATTTCTTAAAGCACACAAACCCCAACAATATTGTTCTGTAATTTCAAGTGACGCTGCATTAATAATTCTACGCTCCACCTGTCCACCGCCAACGGTACTAAGCCTGGCCAAAAGAAACGCAAAAGAACGGCCAAGACAACTTTGAACAAACAGTAATTAAAAATGTGGATCATTAGTGTATGATCTGATGATGATATTATATATCATATATACACAGGACTAGCTACGGCTTTCAATTTTGTTGTATATTGTATATTTTGAATTTGTGTACATTACCTATGTTGACCCATGATACTACTTGTTGTGTTGAATGATTGTTGTATGATTGTTGTATGTCAATACAATTTATTTTATATTTACGCATAATATGTGTTATTTTGTTTTTTCTTAATTAAAATAATATACCACGCTCCTATCAACGCAACCCTGATTGTTTAAAGGAGAAAAATATAGATGGATTTGAAATAACTCAGTAATTTGTTACAATTTAATAAAATTAAATGACCATTCCAAAATCGCAGGGAAATAACCGCTCTCGTGTATTGAATAAAATTGTCATGCATTTGCCCAATTCATAGAATCCGCCATGGTAATTTTCCAACACCTTGAGTGAATAGAGAACCGGGAACAGTGAATGTTTCCCAGCCGGAGGGCTGCCCCCAAAACCTCTACTATAATCATTAGAAAGCAGACGATATTTTGACTGCAAAGTTTGACTCCGTGTGACGAAATTAAGTTATATTTCCATTGAATTTTTACAAATGTATGAATAATCGCTGTTTAAATATTATATATCTTGCAGAATTTAACTTCACAGTGTTTACTTTTTAACGTTTCATTATGTTTTTTAGAAGCTGGAGCAGACGAAATAATACAGTCTTAGAGAATGACCTTCGACCCGACCCGGAAGTAGTTGCCAGACTATCAAAATAAAACCGCCATTTTCTACGTCAAACTGTAAAACTGTAAAACAGATCGACAATTTGATTAAAGTTGTTATTATTGGAATATTTCATAATCATTGACTATTTATTAACTATTTATTTACTATTTACTGAGATTTTATATTTATCCATCTATATTGTTATGTATTTATTCAAATAATTGTAATATATTATATTGTACTGCACATGCGTACCGATATATCAGATTGACCTCAGCCGCAAAGATTGCTGGGAAATGTTGCGAAATTCCCTCAGGCCAAATAGCTGTAGGACTCATCTGGGGCCATGTTTTCGTCCATGATGGCGATCCACAGTGATTCCATGAATTGGGAAAATGCATGACAATTTTTCTTCACTACACGAGAGCTTTTATTTCCCTGCGATTTTGGACTGATCATTTAATTTTAGTACATTTTAATAAAAAATAATTATTTTTATTAAAATATTATTATTTCAAATCCATGTATTTTTTCTTTTAATGGGTTTCAGTACTGTGGCTGTCACTTGTGCCAGCCCGTTCTATTCACCAGATGGCCCCACTGTTTGCCGACTGGGCAATCTGACAAAATGGCGGCCGGCCACCGGCGATCTTTATTGTCCCCCTAGTTGTTGTTATTGTTCATTTTCTCAACTGTTGCAATAATTTTAGCCAGTTTCGATACAGTTATATGTATATTATGATGTTTATAATATATATTTGTATATTTAGTGATAAATTGCCGTCTTATATCCAAAACAGACATGACAAAATTTAGGAACAGAATGGAAACTTTCTAGGACAAAATTATTAGAGACAATAACAAAGGAGTAAATAAAATCTGGACTAAATTTAAAACTGAAATTTTAAATAGTATTGATAAATGTATTCCATCAAAAAACAGTGAAGATACTCTCTTAGATAAATTATACCAGTTAAAGACTGATACGCAAACGTAACAAAGCATTTAAAATATTCCGGACATTTCGAAGTGAAGGGGGCGAACACAATTTGAATACTCCTAGAAAACAGTCTCTAAAAGAAATTAGATCTCCCTATCAAAACTATCTCGAGGAAATTTTAAACTCATGCATGATCATAACAATAAGAGACGCAAAAAAATGCTAAACTTTTAACCGAGACATCCAAAAAAGCAAATGCAATAAATAGACCGTTCCAGTCAGTCTTTACTTCTGAAACATCAAAATTACCTCCAAAATTACATTCCCATTTTTGTAAAGAGGTATGTTCGCACGAGACAGACCCCTATAAAAACAAAGGCATACCAGGAATTTTTGAGCCAACCCTTGAGTACTGCACCTATGTGTGGGGCCCATGGCTCGGGGGGGGGGGGTACGGAAGCTTGAATCTCTCCAACGCAGGCAGTCAAATACTGTCTGTATATAACATCAACAGCGTTACAAATATGCTAAATTTTCTAAATAGGAAAACCTTACAAGAAAGAAGAACCATTTCTCGCCTCCACTAGCTTTAACATAGAACCTGGGGGTTATGTTTGAACAGAAGATTTAAAGCCATATAAGACGAATGCAGTGCAACTACGTCCTAGGTTCCTATACATAGCATCTATTTCTACTGAGTTCAAAAAGATACTCCGACCATTCACAATAATCAGACATGTCTCAAGGAATCAAGGACAGCCTGATTATTATACTTGGACCCGGGAAGATGAATATTTTCATTCTGAGTGTGAGATTTGCAAGATCGATGGTATCGGGCATCCTGTGGACGTAGTTTACTACTAGCATCGCTAGTTTCGCCATATCAACCACCCTTAACTCATCCTTGCGTTGATGATATTTCGCTTACAGTAGTTACTTATGTTTTGAATTTTTCATCGTGCTCAGCTGGTAAAATACATGCAGTGACTTTTATATGCATGCACAATGCACAATTTTTGTGAGCACGAACTGAAGTTGATGATCCGAGTTAATCACCCCTTGTCTCACTGGCAGAACAAATACTTCAATCTTTATCTAGTTAGCTAGAATATTGTTTCCGTGTGAACATGAATAAAGGCTTTGAAGAAGCATTCCTCACCACATTCTTCAGCCATTATTGTTGCGGCGTTATTCGGAGGTTATTCCGATTCGGAGGTTATTCGGCGTTTTTTTGTCTTAATAAAATGACCATATGATGTAAACATGTCCATGACTAGAACTGCAAAAGCTCACCGATTTTTTTATGATTGTAGACCTGTGCATGACCCTTTAAGCATCTGTTGGTTTTATACAACTAAAAATAGAAACAAATGACTGTAGTTCGATATTGAAAGGTCATCTTATGGTTCTGCCTGACTGTAGAGGGAGTGGTTGTCATGCGTGAGTAGACTAGTTAAAGCTATATATTAGCATACAATTATATCACCCCTGCTATATACTATGTAAACAATTTTAGTTGTAATTTTGGACATTTTCAGAAAAAAAATCATTCTTTGTAATTTATACAATATGAATAAAAAGGGTGGGTTACACGCCCTCCATATTTAATTCACATGTCAAATTTAAAGATGGCTATATTTCTATCTGACTGATTTGACTTTAATGGACATATAATTCATATTCACCTATTATAGTCTATCAACGAGTGACGTTTTTCATGGATGCACAGGCCTATACACAAGACAGATTCATTTATTGTAAATGGTGGTGATCTAGAATATAAAAAAACATTTAAAATTGCATGTCGGATGATGCTGTCTTGGAGTATAATTTATATAATAAAAATAACAGAAATTAAAGATGGGATGTGGCTACACAGACAACTTTAGTTTGAGCTGTATGGCACATTTCCGGTAACATTATAGGGCAACAGACACATGTTGATTTAATGTAGTGGCACGAAATATAAGTATATGGGCCTAAAGTTATAGTCATATAGGCCTAGCTAGCCTCATATTAGAACCAGGAATGTTATCGTCTTTATTGCGATTGGTGAGTAAGTTTCATGTATGTTCACATTTACTTTTCTTGATTTATTCAGTGCCTTGAAAGTGAAACAATGTAGCATAATAAAGTGCATTATAAAATACACTACGAACGTTGTCATAGAATCAACAAGGATAAAATCACTAAGAAGTCTAAAGGAACACTTGTTTCCATGGCGGTCTGTGTGACACTTTATTTTATTTCACTTAGAAAAAGTGTATTCATCTTAATACAGGTTTTTTTGTTTTGTGATTCTCGGCGTTCCGTTTTTAGGTAGGCTTATGGGCCTACAGCTTTTTCTTTAAAATAATTATAAATAATAATAAAAATATCTATCATAACGTTTAACATTAAGCCTATTTTGAATGGCTTAAAAGAGAGTTCCATCCAGGTCCACACTGCCAATTATTTTCGTCAATCTAATGAGATTCCAGTTTTGAAACCATAGAGAACAATTGCATCCATTCTGGAAATCATAATTTCCAACTATTCTTAAAGCCGTAGAAATATTTGCATCACCACACATATGTGTAGTCTATTTCAATACTGATTGCATCTCTGTAACTGTAGCCTACACAGCTTGTAGATACAATGTACACTATTACTTATTTGTCTACTCAAAGTCAAAACACTCACAACTCACTGTACCGAATACTTGCAAAATATCAAACTATTCCAGGAGTTAATTAGTTTGGGGGTAGAGCACACCTCCACTGTAACGCTACCGAGATGGCTAACTCCGCTGTAGCATTTGCGCCTTGAGGTTCCATCGCTAACGTCACTGGTTCTATGTGTAGGCTAATGGTTAACACTCAGTTATGACAAGTACCCAACAGCAGGATAATCTGCGAGAGGAGAGTGGTAGTATCAGATATTATTACAGAAGTCAATCTGGAATAACTACATGTCGAACTTAATAGTCTACATCTCGCAACAAAGTTCTAAAGGTGAACATCAGAAATGTTCACGCAACAATCAGAGGTAAATGACAATACCTCTCTTAGATGGGGCACCTGCCTGACACTTTTCCAGACGGGAAGCTGGATGTTGTTTATAGACTCCAGAAATTCACACAAAATAGCCGCCGTTTATACTGTTCATACCAGCTCAATTCGAATTTTCAATTGCTTATATTTTCCTAACGTGACCTTAAAAACAGACATTTTTTCGGCATCACAAATTGATTGTACACCACTAGTCAGTCAGGTGAGGGTGGGCAAACATGAAACTGGTGGCTCGCGTGTTTTTTTCAATAGCCAGCTGGTCACCTGGGCTGTGAACGGCGACCTCGTCAGCTATACCCCCTCTAGTCTAGAATGTCTGAAGATAAACTGCCAAACCGCTCCACTCACTGGCTTCAAATTGCGCCTAAACTCACTTATGATTACGTCACAGATTATAATATGTAGGCCTAACCAGGCTAAAATATGTCACAACTTAATGGCAACACAACGCCGCATAACTATTAGAAATCACAGTGGATTAAGATAATTGGGCCTACTTAACAACAACCAGACCCTGTCAGGAAAAAGATAAACACGCGAAGGTTTGAAATCTCAAATACATTTCTATATTAAACTCAAAATACACAAACCGCACTTTGCGAAAATTGTATCATTTTTCTAAATAATTATTTGACCTTGAAATGGAACTTGGATTATGGAGAAATAAAAACAGAAATAAAAAACGTCCACTGTATGAATTATTCCACTTGGTCCAAGTCATTGTGACCTCAGAGATAACGGGGGTTGACCTGAGCAACATCTATTTTATGTGTGGAGAATAGGCATATGGATGCAAATATCATTCATGTCAAGTTGCATAATTTTACTACAAAATGCAGCAGGTTTCATGCAATTAACCAGTTATTTTGTACATGTATGTGGAGAGCCCCAAGGCAGATGAGCTATCGCTCATTGGGTTTACCCTCGTGAAATAAAGCTATTATCATTATATTATAACTAAAACGTTGCATACCAAAGAGGACACAACCACCATTCCCAGCCTTGGTCACAGTACCCACACTGACCTGGCCCACATTACTGTGAGTGAGGAGGGTGTGCAGAAACTATAAGCAAGCCTTAAGTTCCACTCTCTGCTGATGCCCTGTCTTGGCCTTGATATTCCAAGCCTCACTCGATCAGAGTGCACTACCAGCCGCTTGGAAGCATCTTCAAGACAGGGGAGAGAGCTCGTCCATCCAACTACAGGCCCATATCATTGACCTGCATAGCATGCAAATGCCTCGAGCACGGGTTCCGCAAAAAAAATCACGCGACACCCAATTCCTGATACAGACTGTCCACAACCTAGCCAAATGTCTCTATGACGATAAACAAATTGATGCTGTGCTACTCGACTTTTCTTAGGCCTTCGACAAAGTGCCACATGCACGCCTTGAGGCTAAGCTCAATTATCATGACATATGAGGAAACATCCTCCAGTGGATCAAATTCTTCCTCTCTCAACGCTCCCAACAAGTTGTCCTGAAGGAGAAAACCTCAGCTAGTGCTCCAGTATCATCAGGAGGACCTCAGGGCTCATTCCTGGACCCACTTCTCTTCCTCTGTTATATTAACGACTTGCCATCCTGTGTTTCTTTTACCCTACGCATATTCGCGGATGACTGCCTCCTCCACCGGCGTAGAAACTCAACAGCTGATGCTGTTATTCTGCAACAAGATCTGGATCGTCTGGCTCACCTCATTATCGAATTGGCCTAATTCTAAATAGTTTGTGGGGGGGGGGGGTTCTGATCACCAACACTACATAATTAAGGCCATCGAATTGGTGATATATCACCTACCTTCCTGGCGCGGTGAGTTTGAGTATATTTCTATCTTCTCCACAATCTCATAATCAACACCTCAATTGGACCACCGCAACCCTTTGTTTGCTAAATTATATGACATTCTAAAATGTTTTTTTTTGACGACTCTCTTGCCTTCCTTCTTGCCAGACATCTGTCAATGAGCAGTATATATTAATGAAGAATTGGTAAGGGAAATGGCAGTTTAGAAAGAATGTACTATGACGCCTTTATCACACTCAGCACACTTCGGGTGCTAGGGTTCCACTCAGTCATAATCACCACCTCATTGCTGGAGCAATTCATATTGTGTATATGCCACACACAAACCGTCGACACACTTCAAGTGAATACATTATCTGCCTTGTGAAACACGCTTGAACATATTTAGCCTAAGAAGTTACATTTCTGTTTTAATTTATTGTTGCAAACTTTAAGTTAAGTTGCATCGCTGTTACATGTACATATAAATTATAGCTATCCTCTTAAAAGAACACTTTCAAACAATGACAATTTTTACAATATCATATTCTTTAATATAGAAATGATTTGTAAGCTTCCAAAAATCAATTATTGCGGTGCAACTTATAATTTTTGCTCTTTATTTACTTTAATGACTTTGTTCTCTTGAATTATTTATTTTATTGACTTTATTCACTCTGTCATGTTTATTCACCTTATCATGATTCAATATTGTGAGAATCCTCCGTGATTGTGAGGTAGCGTGCTCGGCCTCAGACCGCCAAAGTGCGAATTTCGAGTCCTGTGTCTGGACGGCATGTCATGTTATTTTTCAAGAGGTTATCTTGGCCCAGTTTAGCCTGCATAAGCACATTGTGGCATAAAACCCTATTTATTCATTTTTACTTTATCATGTTTATCGACTTTATTCATTATTTTTTGTGTTTTAGTTATTTTTGTGTATGTATTTTCTCATGCAATGGATAATCAAACCATTTATTCTATTTATAAATATCCACGGGAGACAAAAGGTGTAAAATTGTGAAATAATTTTATTTCTACAAGAGGCTCAATCTTTAGGCCTCTATGCCTTTCACACCCGCTCTGAGCACATCTCAAAACAATAATCCTAAGACATCAATGAAGCTACTATAGAAGAGTGAGCTGTATTTTGAAGAAGAAGAAGAACGTCATAAACAGGGGCACTGGGGCTTCTTCTCTTCTTTGCGTAGCAAAGTATAACTTCCAGTTGGAAGGCTGGATACTCTGGGTGTGAATGTGCTCTTGCAAATTTTGCTTGAAGAGACTGGCCCAGGCTAAAATCATCAAACAATCGGTGATTTTATTTTGGCTTTTTAATATGACCATATGATGTAAACAAGTCCATAGACTAGAACTGCAAAGGTTTGACTAGATATAGAGACGAAATTCCCGTATTTGTTGACATGGTTGTCAAAAATTAGAAATCAGGAATTTTAAATCTTTATCTAGTCCAACTGGTGAATGAGCAGCACAAAAATTTAGCTAGTGCTCCAGTATCATCAGGATTGTGATTGTGAGGGGAAACTGCAGATATATTTAGCAACTGCAGCTTTGAATGCATTTTGAGATGGGGATAAGACTATCGTGTCTGGTAAAGTGTTCCAGACTGGTATTGTTCTTGGGAAATACGAATGTTTGAATGATTCAGTATTACATATAGCCTATAGATAGGGGAGAAAAGACAGTGAATTCGTTCTGGTTGTGGTGCGTATAGGCTTCAGATAGGGATTGGGATCTATTGCAACAATAGTTACTGTTATTGATTTTAAATAACATAGTAAGGCGGAGAAACACCGTTGCTGGGCTAATGCAAGACACTCCGACGAGGGGGCGGAACATTTTGAAGACGCTGCAAAACGTATATTCTGTAGCGAAACGTCTATGATGCGAGAAATTCTGGAGGCCCATAAAATGATGACGAAATACGCTTACTTAAACGCCATCTTTTATTGCCCAGTGTCTGACAACTGTAAGCGTGTTTCTCCAGCTGTGATGCAATTATAGTCTGTTTCTAATAGTGTATGGCGTTTTGGGTTAATATTTTGAACATTATGTGATCTTTGTTACCCACAGCACATTTATTGAGGCTATTCACATCTCGCAATCCATATTTACAGCATTTTACAGCCGGTCGACTGGTCTACTCACGCGCCTTTTCAAATGGGCGATAATTAGTGAAAATCAATTGATTTTACATTGTGGTCTCACACAACTAATTAGTTCCTTAGACTTACATGTATTATCGCCGACACGCTACAGTCTGTTTTACCAGATCCTGGGTCTGGGAGTAGCCTTTTTTTAATTTGCGCGATCGCTGTTTTGTTTATTTTTCTGGTGTCATTTTTTCATCTTCCCCCAACTTCCCTGAAAATTTGGTGGATTTTTTTAATGTAGGGGCCTAGACTACCGGTGTGGCCGGCCAGCAGTTCCCCCATCCAGTGCTTCCCCCTGGGGTCGGTGCGCATGCGTGTCACCCTTGGTTACGGCAATGTTTACTTCCTGTCTTATACTGGGCTGGTTGTTCCCCTCATGTAGACTGGGCAAAATAATTTTCTAATTACGACGTCCCTCTATAGTCTATAAGAACCCATTAAACTGGTTAAATTAAATTCCGTTTTAAGCCCTGAATTGCATTACTGAAACATGCCAGATGGTCTAGGCCCTAACTTTTGAACTGTTGTATATTTTTCAACTAAAATTTCAAAGTATTTGGGGGATGACTGGCAAATAGTCCTCGCTAAATTTCATGAATATCTGTTGAGAATTGACTAAGAAATCGGCAAAAACATGCGCTACAACTACAAGTTAATTTGTCTTTCAGTTTCACTAGGCCTATATCTTAATAATTTAATGACAATTAATCTTGGTCTATGCCTTACCTTTCATCTAGTACTAGTCTAACAGTAGTCTCTAATTCCACCCTTCTAACTGAGAAATTCGATCAAACTCCCTGACTGGGCAGGGTGCTTTAGACACACATTATTACACTACAGTACTACACTATTAGTCACTCGCCGTGCAAATACAATTAGAACAGAGCGTTCTCTCCTCTTGGCTGTATGTTCCCCCTTCGCAATCCCCAAAAAATGAATTGAAAAATGTGAGTGTTCCCCCCTTCAATATGACATGAATTTTGAAATAAATGAATTTAAAATTTAACCTAGCTAGCCTATATCATACACTGTTTTAGCTGAGTGTTCCCCTCTCAATATGACATGAATTTTGAAATAAAATGGAATAATTTTTTTTTTCTAATTTTTAAACCTAGCTAGCCTATATCATACACTGCCTGGGCTGAGTGTTCCCCCTCAATATGACATGAATTTTTAAATAAAAGGAATTTCAAAAAAACACTTTCTAAGTTTTTTAAACCTAGCTAGCCTGTATCATACACTGTCTGGGCTGAGTGTTCCCCCTTTAATATGACATGAATTTTTGAAAAAAATAAATTAAAAAAAACACATTTTTTTAAAACCTAGCTAACCTATATCATACACTCGCTGGGTTTAGTGTCCCCCCGTCAATATGACATGAATTTTGAAATAATTGAATTTAAAATTTAACCTAGCTAGCCTATATCATACACTGTCTGGGCTGAGTGTTCCCCTCTCAATATGACATGAGTTTTGAAATAAAAAAAATTAAAATTAAAACCTAGGTTGTCTATGTCATACAATAGCTGGGCTGAGTGTTCTCCCTTAGTAAGACATTAATTTGAAATAGAATGAAGAAGGAAAAAATAGCTGGGCCGAGTGTTCCCCCCTAGTATGACATGACTCATATAAATTTAAAAAATTTAGGCTAGCTAGTCTATATCATACACTCGCTGGGCTGAGTGTTCCCCCTTAGTAGCCGCCTATGCATGAATTGTGAAATAAAATGAATTAAACAAATAGCTGGGCCGAGTGTTCCCCCCTGGTATGACATGCATTTTCCTGGTATGACATGCATTTTCCTGGTATAACATGAATTTTGAAAACAGCTAGTCTGTATGACATACTAGCTGGGCTGAGTGTTCCCCCCTCAATATGACTTGAATTTTGAAATAAAATGCATTAATTTTTTTTTTAAACTAGTCCTATAGGATTAGGCAGAAAATCATTTAAACATTTCGTTTCCAATTAGGGATAAAAGCTACTATTTTATGTACTATATATTATACATTCTATATTGTGGTCAATAGGCAGGGGGGATATATATCTTAGCCAAGGCAGGGGGAATATATATCCTAGCCAGAGGGGAAGACTCAGCACAGCTGAAGGCGTGGGGGGAGGTGTGAACACTCAGCATGACAGGTGGGGAACTGTGAGCCTGGGGGGGGAACTCTCAGAATATGAGTGACAGATACCAGCCGTTCCGCTCATGGTCGCGCATGCGCAGATGGGCGGAAGGGGAACTCTCAGCACGGGGGAACCCTCAGAATACGACACCGGTATTATCGAACATGTCGAAGTTAGACCATTTGACATGTAAATGTAATACCTGTAGTCTAATACCTGAATACATTTTAAAAATTACAGCTCTCTTTAACACCATCAGCGTGAAACAAGAAATCTATCACATGCCAAATGGTCCAACTTACAAAATACGAAAATAGTCCTTGCAAAATTTCACAAAAATCGGCGAAAACCATGCGTTACAAGTTAATGTGACTTTGGCTGTTCGAGCATTTATTCTGTGTGTTGACATGACAGATCCAAGATGGAAGACGGCCGGCAGCTGCACCGTGATGACCAGCACCTTTAAAAATCCAATCAAAATTTGCATATGCTAGACATGCTGAAGTCGGGACTGTCAGCAAAATACAGCAGGGATACACAGCTCTGATCGAAAAGCAACTAGACTAATGGTGTGATCAGATCGATTGATATATCGTTGGAAGGCCCAGGCAGCCTGCATGTGGGGCTAGCTGAACCAAACAATAGGGCGACATGACAAATATTTCCACTCGTCGGGTGCTTTTTATGAGATCGCCAGCAGGATGACTTGTTGGTGCATTAACACTCGTCCTGCCTATATTTTGGTCGCCAAGGGCGAGCATTAAATTCCAGCCAGGCTACATACGTGATTCTTTATAATTTACGGAGCGGCTCTTCGTATGGGAAAGTTATAATGGGGGCTCATCATTTTGTAACCAAGCCACTCCGTTTTTTAGGCCTCAGCCAAAATTTTTGCGGATGAGTATTGTTGTCATCAGGCGCGTCCGTCCGCCTGTCCGTCCGGCCACTTCCGATCAACAAATTTTCTTGTTAAAGAGATTCACTCAACATTTTTTTATGTATCGGTTCAAAATTTATATTTTGAAATTGGTCATAGCAGCCAAAATGGGATATACCATGAAAACATTAAAACTGATCAAATTCAAAATGGCCGACCTGCGGCCACTTTCGACTTTAATATGCGTAATAACTGGAAAACCGTGCCAGATAGCTAGACCTTACTATTGAACAAAATGTGCGGTGTTTGTACTGCATGCTGCTAATAACCAGTTCTCGGATAATTTCAATAATGGTGGCAAGCTATTGTTGAGTGTGCTCTTGTTTCAAATGATTTTCACTTTTAAACGATGATTAGAGGCTGAGGCCTATTTCTGTCGCCGACTGGCCTTGTTTTATTTGCCGAAGTCAGTGATTACATTCAAAAGGTGGGAAAAGCCAATAGCATTGTTATTGACTCTCATGCTTTAGAGAGGTTTTGATTTGGTCCCTCATATGCCACTTTGTATTTCTTTTGTGTTTCCTGTGAATTCCAAGCACAAAATCAACCATTGTGAGGAAACAAGCCACATAATAAGTTTTCAAAAATAATTCAGGGAATAATTTGTCCCAGAAAAATTGTGTAGCAGTTTAGCAGCCGCGAATATGCAGAACAACTATTCTCCATGCCAAAAACTGCTACACCAACATATTATTGTGTAGCATATGCCCAAAATTGAGTAGCAAACTGCTCCGCTACACCAGACAAATTATTCCTTAATTAAATTATTACCTTCCTGACCACAATAACTAGGGGGAACTGGTAAAAATTATATCAAAATAGTAAAAAACCAGACTTTTACTGATAACAATCCAAGTAATGAGTTGGGTGAGACCTTGTGATAGGAGAATGGTGCTCGACAGAAGTTGACTATCATTCAAAGTTCAAAGTAAAGATATTGACCACTGTTAGTGTTAGGCCTAATAATACAATGGTGTAAGTATATGTAAAAGTATTAAATGCTTTAAAAGAATTATATACAGTAAAACCTGGCCATACCGGAATGCCTTGGGGACAAAGTTTTATTCCAGTTTGGACAGGTTCCGGTTTAGACAGGGTTTTTGCTTTTGGAGAGGAACAAACAACGATAACTTGTACAATTGACATGAGGGTTATAATTCAGGATGTGTCGTCGGTAGGACTACAAATGGTGGATGAATGCAAATACAATGATAGAATGAAAGATACATTTTCTAAAGATGTTTTATTATATCAAAATAAAAGTGTTGTGAGTATACACCGGTGCGGGGTATATAAATTGTCAAAGCAGCAGTTGTTGGTTAATTTAACCCTCTGCGGGCTATATCCCGGAGCGAGCGGGCAATACACCAGAAAATACACCTGATTATGATAATATATTTATAACACATATATTATAACACATCTATATCTCAGTAGATAATATTGTTTTATTTTATTCAGAGCACTATGCAGAATATGTAAAAAACATAATGTTTATTTATGCATGGGAATAAACTATTAACTAATGATGTGGCATTTCGCGAGATAGTGTGATACTGATATAAGTGCATATCTGTAAAGATTTCTTTGTAATTTTAAGGGGGGGGGGAATAATTAATGAAATAAACATATTAGGTTCCCTTTTTTTTCATTCCTCGGTCTCATCCCTGATGCATGGTCTATGCGGGCAGTGAACAATGGGCAGTAAGGCCATGCTTAAATATTTATCTGTTAAATTGTAAAATTTGAGGTTGGTACCCTGTGGGCAAAAATTAACACTTTGTTCTATTTATTTGTATTTTCAGATTTGTTGGTATCCACAAAACCACAATGTCTAAGTTTTTTGCTGGGTCTGATTCAGAAACTGAATCTGAATCAAGTGAAGATGATACCCTACAGAGAAATGCTACTGCTACCCGGTAAATTTGTGTATTTTAAATGAATTTGCAACTTATGATTCTGAGGTCACCCATGTTATATATATATATATATACAGAGGTTTCTAGTCATGATATTTCTGCATGAATTATTTTTAAATTCAAATGACCATACACATTTTGCAATACATGTATCAATTAAATCTATTGTCCTAAAAAAAAGGAATGTCTAGTCTGCTTGATAAATTCTATGTTTTGTGACCAGTCAACGTGTAGTGGAAATTTAGACGTGAGGGTGGTGAATATAGCATGAGTTACACAGTATGCAAAGTCTATGTGTTGTACATTTATGTGAAGTTAGGCTAAGGATAAATCAATGTGTGTACATAGACACTACTTGCTTCTACCTTAGATTGCTAAGCTTATAATTACATAATGACCACCTGTCATTATAAATGCACAGGACTTATTATGACGGCCATTTAGATCACAGAGAGAAATGTTGAACCCTCTCAAATCCATCTTTCCCTCCGACAAGTTGATAATGTTATGTTTTTTCGCAGAAGAGCAGTGACATATAGTTGTACTAGATGCCAGTTGTCTTTCAGTACCTGTATTGTATTTTGATTTCTCATCGTATTACTTGCAGAACATTTCAGTGGAGTGATGATGAAGAAGACACGAAGAGGGTTGTGCGTAGTGCAAGAGATAAGAGGTAAATATGTCAAAGCATTTTTAGCTAAATATGTACCTTATTTTGTATGATTTGAATATAAGCCGCAGGGTAGCTGACATGAATTTGACAACACATTAGAAAGAGAACATTTCTGTTTCAGGTTTGATGAGATGCGTAACATCATCAAGAACGTGCGCAATCACAAGAAAATCAAGGACATGTCCAAAGTGCTCTCTGGTAAGAAAATTACTTTATTAATATAATTTATCTGCAAGCTCAGGGGGCCGATTTTAGACATCAAAATGTAACGTCTAAAGTCGGTACCCGCACAATCATGAAGCTCCTATCTTTGATTACTCGTATTTCTGTAATGTTCAGAACAGAAGTTGTGATTCTGCGCTCAGTCTCTAATTTCCTATATTCAACAATATTTTTTTTTATTTTTAATAGGCCTACTATCAATTTGTACACTTTTCCAAACTTGTATCAATTAAAATTGATGAAATGTACTTATTAAATTTTAATAAGATACACAGTGAAAAAGATTGGTTGATGATCTATTGTCTAAAACATGTAGTAATTCAACATATAATTTTTAATATTTTGTAGATTTCGAAGACTTGGGTCGTGCATTTGATAAAGCTCGCAAAGTTATTGAGAAAGAGGGAAATCCACCTTTTTTTCTAAGAATTTTGATTGAATTAGATGACTTCGTCAATGAGGTAATATTTGAGGAACTGCTTTTTTACCCGACTTTTATTTTTTTCTAGAATGGTGGTTTTTTATGTCTCAATTAGGAGATAGTTTCCAATGATCTTAGTGCCACATCCCTTCGAATTTGTTATATAATATTTCATTTGTTGTGTTTTTGTGGTTGCGGAAATTCATTGCCCTGTTGAATTGTTTGTAGCAATTTTTAACAACTTGAAGCTGTGATTGCTGATGCAGTTTCCAGCTGTTTCAGTTTTGTTGCCAACTTTGGCCCAAGCCAATGGTGATGTATCATCCTGTGCAGGGATATTGTGTAGCATAACACATTGACATAGCATAACATTGGCTCAATGCTTTATTATCAACTCAGACATTGAGAAAGCATTGATCCAACAATGCACATGCATGTTTTTTGAGACACCACTGTCCAACCAGCAAGCACAAAACATTGACCAACTTTTGATTTAAAGTTGCTCCTTCAGCCATATTGGCTTAACATTAAACCATGAGTGGTTCAGCATCTCGTCTTTTGCAAGGCATGAATCTTCACCTCTCAAGCCATGTGGATCAGCACTACTAGTATGGCAAAATAGTATCCATGCCTGTCCTATTTGGAAGATCTGTTGGGGATGCTGCCATTGTATGTTTGAAAAGCTGTACATTTAATTTCAAATTATTAATAATATGTGTTATGTGTCATTATATGTCATGTGTCATTATTTGTCCCATGTCATTATTGGTCCTAACAGTTGATATCATCTTTCAGCTATGGGAAGACAGAGAAGGGCGTAAGAACATGAGTAAGAACAATGCTAAAGGCTTGACTTATTTGCGTAAAAAACTACGCCTCTTCAACAGAAGTTTTGAAACGGCGCTTGCGGAATTTAGAGAGGTTTGTATTCCATAATTATTTTGATGTCCAGTGTCCAGTTTTCCTAGAACAAGCATGTCCGATTATATATACAGTAATATTTCCATTACACATTCATGTTGTGTGTATTGATGGGCTGTTGTAGTTTTAATTTATTTTTCAAGGAAGAAACAAACAGCTCTCAGTGCCCTGCTTTGTTCTTCTTCATGAGAATATACAGTAAATAAAATAATAGCAACAATGAGTGATGAATGACTGATCATTATAATTGATCATCAGTCGTTTGGTACATCAATTTGAAAATTATGGGCATCGATTATAAATATCAATAATTGATTTTCTTTGAAATGGTAAATCATAGTTATTTAGATTTATTTAGATTTTATTGAAACCCATTCATCCGTGGCACATGACTGTTGACTGTTTTGTCAGTCACACATATTTTTTAAATATGTACATGTTATTTTTTGGGCTCCCACCTCATGAAAACTTATTCTCGACTTGTAGTGGATTAAGATGATTTGATGTTGTTTAAAAATTGAAGAAAATTGCCATGTATTGGTGAGCCAGTTTAATGGAAATTTTCGTTTCAAAACCCTTGGTTGTAGGAAAATTAAGTCTGTTTTCAGGGATGTAAAATAATGCTCCAATGCATCGTGAGGGCTTAAAGGGTTAACTGTGATTATCAATTTAACCAATTATCAATTGCAAATTCCAACCATTTCCCATCAGTAGTAATAGTAGAGAAATGATAATGATATGATATAACAAAGGTACTGCGAACCACATCTTCAAGTGGGTGAAAATTACTTATGTTTTGGAATTTGAATCAAGACGTATGTCCATCTGGCAAATGTAATTCCCATTTCTCCTTCAAATTTTGTTTTAATGACAAATGAAAAGATAAAATATAATAACATATGTTACTGATATGGCGGTCACAACTGAATTATATTATATCAAATGAAAACTGCATATGACTGTTCAATATTCTGTTTTTTACAGAACCCTGTTCTATCAGAAGAGGAGGCTTCTTCATCTGAAGATGGTAAAGTTAAATATTTCAGTTGTTTTGTAATCATAATGATACTACTTGTGGGGTGCAGTGTTTTATCCAGACGTTTCCAGCATGGCTCCACGCCATGTTGCCCATCCTTTACGCCATGCTTCATCTACGCCATACTGTCTCACTCTGCCCAATTAGGAGCAGCTCTCGACATTGGCATGCTGCTTTCTGTATTCCACAATGTTCAGTGGTTAGGCTGAAATTATTTGTTCGTGTTTTATTTAATTGTTATGAAAGTTATGTCAAAAAGCAAGTGATAACTGTAATTGATCGACTATACTGTCTTATCATGTAGTATTTGCACAAGAAAAATTGTAATTGATGATTTCAAAATATTTCTTTTAAAATAAATGGAAAATTGGAAAAGGAGTCTCCGAACTCCGAGGCCCGGCTTTAGTCTGCTTGAGTGCTAAAGACAAAAAATCAGTGTATTGGTCTTTCTCATGGGCCAGAATCTCAAATTTCTTCGTCGTGTATTACTTCCACCACCATCGCCGGTGGTGGTCAACATTCATTCAATATTTGCCTACGATGTACCTGATACAGAGGATGTAGGCCTACCCACCAAATTCCGGTTGAGTGTTGAGCCAGCTCTACAGCCCATTGCTGGTTCAATGCCGGTCAATCGTCTACGACGCTGACCCAGCACTAATTTATCACCGGGTCTGTTGTATACTTTGCGCAAGCATGTGTCATTCAACCAATACTGTTTGAATGCTGGCCTGTCATTGAAACAGCATTGGGGGACCGCATTGGGTGATTGTACCATCTTTTCTGCCTGCTGCATTATGGTGGTGACCTTTAAAAGCCCTGCACTAAAATTACTTAGCCTAAGGACCTGAAACGTTATATTCGACATGTTCATAAGGACTAGTGTACAAAAATGTCAACCGTTTCCCACACACAGCACCCCTCTTTCCCCTAAATAGGACACAATCCCAGGCAAAATAAACTTAATAGTACCGGCCTCCGCCTGGTCCTAATTAGTGTATATTTTAAAGTGTCGTGAATTGTAAATAACATATGCAAATTAATTGGCTAGTTGACAGTTTGTTCAAAAGTACACAGGGTGCTCACAGCTCTATTAATAGCTAGCATGGGTACTTGACTTACACATTGCATACAATTTGGAATTATTTTGACATAATGATGTCCACATAATCAACCCTTTCTTTACTATGGAGAAGAACTCTCATACTCATAGTATCACAATTACTTTTCTTCACCAATCTATTTAAATCTGATAAATTTAAGCAAAAGTAATGTGTTTAAATAATATTTACTCAAGTTGATGTGCTTGTATGATCGTTATATGAAAATAAGCAATATACGTTATTTTTCTGTGTGAAAAATAAAATGTGCTATCACCTCAATGTATTACCTTCTGGCTTTAAATATCATTCTATTTAGAAGTTTTGATGACTTTGATAAAAATACTACATATTAGTCTGTAAATTTATCATCACTTTCTGTATGTACGTACATGTACAGTTTAATTTATTGTCTCAGATATCATTGATGAAAAGTAGAGTAATGATATGAAATAAACTGTCCTGTCTCATAGCACAATAACCCACTACCATCTAAAATACTGGACAACATGGCTGTTTTTTTTCTTGTTCATTCAGAACTCTTTCAAGTTTATATTGAAATGAGCTGAATATTTCCCCTTTTTGTATAGAATCAGATTCTGAAGATGAAGCTGAACCTGCTGTTATTAAAACTGGAGCTAAGCCAGCTGTTCATTTTGCTGCAAAGGATGAGGAAGTCAGTGTTTTTTTGCTTTATCCAGTATACATGTACTGTGTTAAGTTATTGTGTTTATGCATTGTTCTCAGGGTTGGCAAAAACCTGAGTAATATTAATATTACCCGGCCTACTGGGCAATAATGGGCAATATGGATAAATACGGGTTTTAATGGGCAATGATGGGCAATATTTGACCGCTGCCTACAATCTCTATTTCATACAATTTTTAATTCAGACCCCCTAGTACCTATGTTTGCTTTATTTACAATAAAAATATTAATTTAATATCGGTCACGATGTTATATTTTTTTTATAATTGATATTAACAACAATGTATGTTATGATTTTAAGTGAAATCTGTGTGTGAGAATATAGGTGGTATATGGCATTATGCATATTAACTCAACAACATGTTGTTCTCATGTGTACACACACACTGCAGCTTATGAACTCTTTGAGGCTGGTATTTTCTGTTGTTATAGAAGAAAATCATTATTTGTTTTACTGAGAAAGGAGGAACACAACGACAGGCTTTTAAATAATGTAAATACAAACCCTAGACCACAAATTACCCTGTCACATGTCGCCTTCTGAGATCAAAGTCTTCTTCATAGATTCCTTGTTCATACTGACTGCACAGTGTATTTTTCTTCATTACATACTGTGACATGTTGCACATTCGTACAGGCCCTGGTGAGCGAGGGTGGTCTTCTTAGACAATAGTTGTTTTTATTATTATGCCTCCGCGAACCTGCGGCCGGAGGTATTATGTAGTCAGGTTGTCCGTCCGTCCGTCCATCCGTCTGTCTGTCCGTCTGTCTGTCCGTCCAGATTACTTTTTTTATCAAATGGGAGGGTAAGGCAGGAAGGGGGGATGATCCAGGCCAATTAAAAAAATTCATGCAGGGTGGGCACATGGGTTTTAAGTGTCTTTTTTTCATTGAATGCAGTAGCCTCTGGATTACATTTATTTACGGGCGGGGAGGGTCAGATCGAGGGGTTGGGGGGTTCAAGGCCTATTACATTTTTTTTGCCATGAGGAGCTGTGGGGGGTTCAAAACATATTTGAACATAAAAGTAGGGGGGGTCAAGGCAAATTATTATTATTTTTTCTATAACCTCCTTTCGGATTACTTTTTTTTTCAAATGTGAGGATAAGGCAAGAAGGGGGGCCAATTAAACAAATTCAGATAGGGTGGGCACATGGGTTTTTTTAACAAATATTTATTTTTAGGGTCTTTTACATTTAACGCAGTAGTCTGGATTTACGGGTGGGAAGGGTCAGGTCAGAGGGGGGGGGGGGGGGTCAAGGCCAATTTATCTACTTCCGTCCGGATTACTTTTTTTAATCAAATGGGAGGGTAAGGCAGGAAGAGGGGGTGATCCAGGCCAATTAAAATTTTTTAGGCAGGGTGGGCACATGGGGGGGGTTTTAAGAATTTTTTATTTTAAGGGTCTTTTTTTCTTTAACGCAGTATCCTCTCTGGATTACATTTCTTCACAAGCGGGGATAGTCAAGCCGGGGAGGGGGGGAAGGTCAAGGCTAATTTGATTATTATTTTTTCCGGGGGGGGGGGGGGTCAAAACAAATTTGAACAAAAAAGTAGGGGGGGGGCAAGAGAATTTTTTTTTTTTATGACCTCCGTTCGGAATACATTTTTTTAGAATAGGAGGGTAAGGCAGGAAGGGAGGTGATAGACTTTACAGCGGAGGCATAATCATCAATACACCTTTCTAGTTTCACCTTACAGACACAATTCATTGAATCAATGTTGACTTAACGTCTGCGATGCTGGGGAACAATAAAACAGCATTGGGTCAAAATCTGGTGCACAGTGGGTATTCACCCAATGCTGGCCGAATTAGGGGTTTCTTAGGCGCGCTGCAATCACACCTATTGTCAATGGAGTTCACCGTCTGGAGGCGTCTACACATTACGCAACCATAAGCCTAGCTACGGGGAGAACATCTATCTGATTGCTTAACCTAGTGCAGTACTTCGCTGACTGTTTTTTCTAGTCTAAATAATATCAGTATGCGTTTTTTTAATATTGATTTGTAAGTTCATCTGAAAGGCACTGTAAATGATACCAAATATTTAAATATTGCACTAAAACTAGCGAATTGCACATTTAGAACCCTAATAGTTTAATGGTACGAAGTGAAATGATTGATATTCTGGATTTTCGATTGTAGCATTTCCCGCTGGTTCTATTTTTTCATCTTTACCAGTAACAAAATGTTCTGTTAGTGTAACATCGGTAAAGGAAATGTTTAGAATACATTTTATTCTAGTACTATACTAAATACATTTATAATTGCACTATTTTTTTTTAGGATGAAGACTCTGATGATTTCTGGAGCTCGGATGGTGAAGACACTACATCCAGTTCAGATGATGATTTGCACACTGGAGGACTTACAGCAGATTACTTCCGAAAAAAGTAAATGACTTTACATCCAACACAGTGATTTATGAGCATCAAGTCTACTTTTGATCTCCTGGTGGTTTGGCGTCACATTTTGTGAAGATCATTTACTTTTATTGAATTTAAATACTTGATTGCCAACAAATGACGACTTATACCCTTTGTCTCTTAACTTTTTTACTACCTTTAATGAAACCAATATACTAAAAGTCTACAATACACAGATAATTAGAGTACTCATTAGATTATTTCTGATATGTTTGGCCGGGTATTTGTGCTGACCGTTTATAAAGATAATGCCTAGGAGAGGAATCTTGTGTATACACATGTACACGGATGTGCTCAACTACCACCCAAGTTATCTGTATTATAATTCTTAACTCAATACCCTCAAGAAAAATAAAAGTGTTAGTACATTTATTACTATGAAGCTAGTAGCTGAACAAGCTGATTTATGTTGTAAGAAATAAAAAGACTAAACTAAAATTGATTTTCTATTAATTACTTCCAGAACTGATGACCTTGAGGTGAAAAAAGAGAGGAAACCAAAGCGTGGGGACAGAGAAAAAAGAATTCAAGATGATGATGATGATGATATTGACAATGTAGATGGTGAATGGGAGAAAGTTAAAGGAGGAGTGCCCATTACAGCTGTGAGTTTATCAAGCTGTTAATGAATAGCAGAGATGCCAAGTCTTCCGATTTTCCCGGAATTCTATTGATTTTTCCACCTGATTTCCCGTCTTCCGAATTACCCTGTCAATCTCCCAAATTTTCCACATTTCACTCTTACTTCAAACTTATATTAAAATCACTATTTTCTATATTTTGAAAGACTGGATTTGGCGATACTATTTTACTACTGGCGACAATTTTAGTGACAGTGTTTGCTGCTGCCGTTATGACAAAGAAAATCGAAAAATTACTATGTCGGCGCACCGGGCGTTGGTATGTACATCGCGATATCTCGGCCGTTAATTTATTTATTTTGCTTTGTCGGCGCAACAAGTGTCTCTTTTTCGATCGCGATATCTCGGCCGTTTATTCATCAATGTCGCTCGAAAATTGTAAAGTCCTTCTGTTAATACCGGTTGCCCACTATCTGAAATTTCAGAAAGATAGAATGAGAAATAAGCCAACCACGAACCAATACCTATCGACCTGAAACCATGGCCCTGCCTGTAGACTGTACGGATCGCTGCTGGTCAAACCAACTGTTCTGTTTTCACAATTTCCGTTAATTTAGGGGCCTTAAATCGACCCCTACATTCAGTTGAGGTCCAGTACTAGTATATGTAGTTTAAATTAAAATTAAGCTAAGATGCATTAATTTATAGATTGGGTATTCTTGTAAAAAAATCGATTTTGATCAAAGCAATATACCCACTCTAAAATGCCTATAGAATGCACCAGAGTGCACATTTTATTTGCAAATAATTGCCAAAAAAATGTCAACATATCGGCATAACGAGTTACAGATTTGGCTATTAAGGTTTTCTCATTTGGCTAATAACAGGGTGCCCCACAGAAAAAACAATCATCTTGTTGTTCTCTCAAAAATATTAACTTGGCGCACGCAAGCAGCCTAACCCTTACACTGCTGCATAGACTTTGCAGCATGTGTGGTTGCCCACTAAGTACCTGGCACGTTTTTTCTTCAAAAAACATCTGATGAACAACTGATACTAAAAGCCAATAAATTACAAAATCAGTCAGTTAGCCATATTTAAAACGCAAATGGAAGAACACCACAAAAAGAATTTTTTTTATAGAATCTGCTAATAATATCTATGAGCCGAGGCTGGCCCTGTATTGGTGTCTATAAATAAATAAAAATTCTGGGTGTGTGGTCGTCTGTGTCACGCAACGACCTTATAGAATCAATCTTCTGTCATCTTAATATTTTTTTGGCTTATCTTTTTTGTGCTTCTAACTTGGCGTCTCTGGAATAGAATGATTTTGAGCCCTCCTTTTAATTTGTAATTAAAAAAGTTTTGGCTATTACAATTGAAGTTTGGCGGCGGCAGCGTTAACATTTATTTGTGGGCACGATAACTTGAAAAGTTTTTCATGTATCCTGCTTAAATTTGTTATACATATCACTTATAAACAGTTCTTGGACAAGTTCAATAATGGCTGAAAAAAATCTAAAATGCATTTTACGTTGCTAATTTCACTTTCAAGATGATGATTAACTTTAAAAGTTTTTATTGTAGCCTGCACAAATTTGTTATGCATGCTACTAATAACCAGTTCTCAGTCAAGTTCTGTAATGGCTGAAAAAAATCCCAAATGGCCAATTTATTTAGATTTTTCGCATTTTTTCTAATTTTGAGTTTTATGTCGCTAATTTTACCTTCAAGATGATGATTAACTTCAAAAGTGCTCCATGTATCCTGCTCAAATTTGTTATGCATGTTACTAATAACCAGTTATCGGACAAGTTCAATAATGGCGCGGACTATTGTCGAGTGTTCTCTTGTTTTACATTGCTGCAGATTTTCTTGACACTGAATTCCTTTCCTCACATTCAAAACGTGCATGATTCTGTAAATATTTAAAACCCTATCCAGAGGTTTTTTATGTTATTAAGGCTCCCCCCTACCAGGGGGAGGCTTTTAGTTTTTGTACAGTTTTGTCTGCCCGCTCGTGCGAGCGCCGCAAATGGACACCGCCTCTCATCCATGTCACCCTGATATCTACAAAACCGCATTTTCAATTCATTTGGTGTTCAACATACTGGATGCAAATATTAATTCCTAGGCTGCATCACGGCGGCCATTTTTAATCTTTTTTCGTCAAATTTGGACCTTGTGACCCTGATAACTTTAAAGCCACTTATCCAATATACCCAAAATTCAACATATTGCATATTAGTATTAATTTCTAGCCTGCATCAAATTTTCAGAAAGTTCGGAAGAATATCCGGGTCATGACGGCCATCTTTAATTTTTTTTCGTCAATTAGAACCTTGTCACCCCGATAACTTCAAAGCTGCTTATCCGATATACTCAATATTCAAAATACTGCATAGTAGTATTAATTCCTAGCCTGCATCAATTTTTCAGAAACTTCGGAAGAATATCCGGGTCATGGCGGCCATCTTTAATCTTTTTTCGTCAAATTATGACCTTGTCACCCTGATATCTACAAAACCGCTTTTTCGATTCACTCTGTGTTAAACATACTGGATGCAACTATTAATTCCTAAGCTGCATCAATTTTTAAGCAAGTTCGGGGAAATATTCTTGTCATAGCGGACATCTTTAATCTTTTTTCGTCAAATTAGGACCTTGTCACCCTGATAACTTCAAAGCCGCTTATCCGATATACTCAATATTAAAAATACTGCATAGTAGTGATAATTCCTAGCCTGCATCAATTGTTCAGAAAGTTCGGGAAAATATTTGGGTCATGGCGGCCATCTTTAATATTTTTTCTTTGATTTAGGACCTTGTCACCCTGATAACTTCAAAGCCACTCATCCGATATACTCAATATTCAACATAGTGCATAGTAGTAGTATTTCCTAGACTGCACTAATTTTTCAAAAAGTTTGGGAAAATATCCGGGCCATGGCGGCCATCTTTAGTCTTTTTTCGTCAAATTAGAACCTTATCACCCTAGCCTAAAGCTGCTAGCCTCTGCCTCATAATATTACTTGATAATTACATGTACAAATTGATTATCTGCAAAAATTATAATTAATGTATAACTCTCATTTGAAAAGTGGGAGGGGGAGCCTTCTTGGGTGTTTACATGGTAAACACTTGCATCTAGTTTCTTTTTGGAAAATGTGTTGGTGTATGCCTGCACTCCACTGTCTTGGCTAGGATTAGACAACTGCCCGTCTTTTTTTCAAATTTTACATAACTGCCCGTGCATTCCCTCCTTTATTATGTAATTTTGACTTTTTTTGCCCGTCATTTTGATTTTATACCTGTCCAAAAGACGGCTGCACGGGTTGCTGGCTAACACTATGCTGCACTCTTTAGGCACTTCTTAGCCTGGTGCATGGTAAGCCATTTACACTGCTCTTGGCTATAGCCAGAAAGCAGCAAGAAACAATAGGCTAATATAAATTAATTGATTAAAAAGCTGCAGGGCATTTAGGGTTAATGTGCCATCTAGCGAGGGATGAGTCTAAATAATCCCTATACCAAGCATACTCATTCTTTGTCAAAGGTATTTCTTATTGGAAAGTGGGGTTGACGGATTGTAAAGACCAGGTGACGATTGATATTTGGGATTGCAATAAATTTCATATGCTGGAAATTAATAGTCCATTACCTTAATTTTCTTCGTGAAATCTACATTGCAGGAAAAGCCAAGAATGTTTAGTAAAGATGCAGAGATCACACATGAACTGGTACAGAAAAAACTTTTGGAAATAGTAGCTGCAAGAGGTAAAAAAGGAACAGACAGATCAGAGCAAATTACAATGCTAATAGAGCTTCGAAGCATTGCTAATGGCAATAATTTGGGAACACCCATGGATGTCAAGTTATTATTCAGCATCATCTCTGCTATTTATGACTACAATCCAAATATAGCCACATGTATGAAAAATGAAATGTGGGAAAAGTAAGTGTTTTTATTAATTTATAAGTAAAAGTCGACACCTAAAGTTATTAAGTACTATCAACTCATTCAAGACTGCACTCTCAGTCCATACATGTCTCAGGGGATTTTTCAAAATGTACTTTTTATGATGTCACAAGTTATCCATCTTGTACCATAGAAGGGGCTTACCTGAGATATCTCGGGCTCTATATCATGTATATGAAATAAGTAAAAGTTGAATTAAAAATGTTATCTTTCTGATAGCCCTTCTCAGCACTAATGCAGCATCATACCAGATTTTCATATCTGCATCAGTGTTGTCTTCTGCCAGCTGCATTGTCTCATCTTTCGCATGCTTGGCTTTTTGAGATTTAACATCTTGGTATTTTCCTCTTGACCAGATTTTTGGACCACTGAGTATGGGGGTCTTCACACTCTTGGCTAAGTGGAGCACACCCATTGCTGAAGAGTTATGCAGTCAAGGGAACTGATGCAGAGTTTAAAAAACTTGACTTTGTAGCAGACCTAAAGCTAAAAAATAGTGTGAGAAGAAGACACCAAAATCAGTAATTAATGTACATTTACCAAAACTGACAAAGATTTTTTTTAAATATAGGTGCCTCCGATACATAACTGAAGCACAGGATATTCTTCAGGAAAACAAAGAGGATATCATTATTGGAGACTATGTTGCAGACGAAGCTGAAAACTTTAGCGGGGTATGCTTTCTGCTGTTATGTGTGTCATTTAATTTGTATTATGACTTAAAGATGTACTGTCATATATTACCAATGTTTAATGCAGGTAGTGAAATATTTGATAAGGTTTAGTTACCTGGGATATATTGTTGTTTTTGTCCTCTGCTACCTATTAGCCTGACACATAGCCTAATGTAGCCATGTGTCTGTCCATGCAAGCATGTTCTGTACAGCCAGTCCTAACTCCATCCATAGTGACCTCTAGAGAAATCTTGCCTCTCTTGGGCCTTATCTTTGCCATTATATGTAGAGGCCTCTTCAAGTTTCTTAATAAGCATGCAGCTCTGAATTTTGTTCAGTTATTATTGTGTGGTGACACAGCCATGGGAAAAAAATATTTTACACTTGAAATTATTGCAGTAAACAATTCTTACTGTAACCTGACTATTTATTTGAATTATTTTCCGATCTGATGTCTGATTTCAAATTTCCTTCGGGTGGTACCAGCATCTCTTGTATTAGAAATTATAATGGTGCTGATCCACTGCTTATGCTGCAGAGATCGTTCTTTCCACTATATATTGTGAAAACACACTTAGGTGATAGCTAAGGTTGTACTGTAATCATTGTTGGTGTGAATATTTTTGCCTCTTTTTTTTTTTATTGCCGATGTTGTCATCTTTAGTCAAAACTCCTTGCTAATTTAATATTGTGTTCGTCAATGTCAATTGGGCCTGTAGTAGGGTGTATTTACTATCAGTAAATATAATAAGGTCAAGATATAATAAGGTTGTCTTAATATTATCAGGGTATAACAATGAATGCTGAATTGTCTTTTCTTTTGTCTTGTCTTTTTTATTAGGAGCCCCCTTTCCGTGTTCGGGGTTGTATTTTATCAGTAGTCGAGCGAATGGATGAAGAATTTGTGAAGATGCTTCAAGCATGTGATGCACATAGTACTGAATATGTTGACAGGTGAGACATAGTTGTATTTTGCTGTGCTAATCAGTTATAACCTCAAGTTGGGAACTGAAAAAGTATCTCCCCACCACCACAACCCACAACTTAAAAATCTTTTATCCCTTGTCCTGCTGAATTGTTTTAATTGTATTTTTCGTCATTTGAAGCTGGAATTGCTAACGCAATTTCCAGCTTCAAATGACGAAAAATATTTTTATTTTTTGAAAATATACATCTTCTCAAATATACATCTTTAGACTAACTGAACATCTACCACCAACTATATTATCCATTTCAGTGACATATTATTTGGCTTAAAATATGCTTAAAACCATATATATCCGGGTCTAGCAGGACAAGGGTTAAACACCACTAATTTGCTGATAATCTGCTTTATTAGAGAAGCAAATCAGTTAATGGGAACGAAATACTTGTTTAAAGACATTTTTTTAAGATTTGAAAATGTGTGGTCTCTTATTAAACAAGTGTGAGTAATTTTCACCCACTTGATGTTGTGGGTCGCATTAGCGGGACACAAATTTGGATTTTGTTTTGTTGCACTTAGAGGGTTAAATTGAGACCAAGCATCTGAAATTCTTACCTATTCTTACTTTAAGTACTACTTTAAGAATAATTTGTATACAAATTTCAATTCTGAAAACGCTATTTGATATGGTAATCAAAACAATAAGAAAAACCTGTTAAGTCTACAATTAGAAGCCACATGGTTAAATATCTTTGTGTTTTTCCATTAAATTTTATTTCTAGATTGAAGAATGAGAAGATTGTGGTGGAAGTGATAGAAAAACTTGTCAAGTATATGGAAGAACGCGGCACGGGTGAAGAAATCTGCAGAACATATTTGAGAAAAATTGAACATTTTTATTATAAGGTATACAGGGTGTAGATAATGGCAATGGCTTGTAAAATTTTGATGACATTTTCATGTCAGTTTTTGTGATGTGTATTACACATTGTGTAATCTGTGAAACTATCCCATATGACTGGAAATGAGATCTCAGCGTCCTAAATGTAATATGGAGCCTCAGCCTTATGCAATTTTGTGAAGATCTGGCTGTGGAGCTGTCAAAAAAATTACAGAAATTTCTGAGCTGCTTGAAACTCCCCTTATTTTGAGAACAGTAGTTGGTCATAATTACCCGGTATGACTGGGCCGCCTAACTCATTTACTGTGCAAGGCCCAGTCACACTGACCGCCATTTTGTTTCCACAGCCAGTTGTGTAAAAACGACTGCCTACCGAAAAACTCGGATGCCATGTGCCTACGAAAACTAGGCCATTTTCAGCAGGTTTAAACTTTTGATCGTATTGGAACTATTACATTTAAAAATTTAGGTCAATGTGTCAGAGCCTTGCGATGTCATCAAGGTAGGTCATAATTAATATCAAACACAATATTTTCATTGGTTTTTTTGGCTACCTTAATCAAAGTTATGCGAATGTGGTTGAACGATGCCATGACAGTTTGATCAGTCTATTCCATTATATGTGTTGGCATTCAAATCTGAGTGGATATTTTCTCCTTATGAATCATGTCATTGCCTTTTACTGACAACACTACAGGCATGATAATTCATCTTCAGTGACAGCTACGTGTTTTTAACAAGCAGATAGTCATAATGTCATTAGCGATCATAATAATAATACTCACTTCAGACGTAATTTTTTGGTGGTCCACTCAGTGCTCAATAGTTTTATTTTCAATTTTATTTCTGAACGAATTATGTATTTAAAAAAATAATAATTTTATTTCAGTTTGATCCCCAGGCTGTAGGAAGACGCATCAACAAAGATGTGAGTATTTTGTTTAAGCACGTGAAATTTATTGTGAAATTATTGTAACTGTTGTTTTCTTTTGAAATTTGATTCACTATGAATTTTAGCTTGAACTTCAGGCTTTCTGCTTTGTTGTCACTGTATATGTCATGACTTTTTTAAACTCTCTTTTGTGTATTTTAACCTAACTCTTTCAGCGCTGGGTCTTTATACGTGAGAATCTGACATCTGTAGACGTCTGATTCTGACATATAAAGACGATCCCCGCACTGAAAGAATTAAAATATAATGGTTGTAGACCAATAACATTAGTATTCAAATGAACTGGCAAGAGCTAACTAAGTTATTCCATGGTTTGAACAAAAATAATTCATCAGTGTAAGGGTTGAATAATATTAAAAAATACAGAGCCTTATGAAAAACATAGACAACAAGAGTCAAGTTCCCTGGGTCAATTGTTAATCTTCCTGTCAAATTCTATTATTGCAGGAGCCAGAAGAAGAGAATGAGAGTGATAGTCGATTTTTAATGGACAAATTGTGCAAGTATATCTATTCTAAGGACTCCACAGATAGGATACGAACCCGTGCACTCCTCTGTCATATTTATCACCATGCTCTTCATGACAGGTGGTTTGAAGCTCGAGATCTGATGCTGATGTCACATCTGCAGGAAACCATCACCCATTCTGATATACCTACACAGGTACACATAATTAACAGAAGAGAAACACAGCAATCTTGTTTGAATCTTTGTGAAATTTCACACTACTTATTCTGAATTGTTTGCTAGTATTTTTCGTTTGAAGCTGGAATTGCTGACACAATTTCCAGCCTACTATAAAAAGAAATGTTTCTATTTATGAAAAATAGACATATCTCAATTTAAATTATTTGATTAATTAGAGATCTACAATAGAATTTTTTATCAATTTCAGTGGTATTTTGTTTGCCCTTGCGTGAATATATATATATATACAGTAATTATCCGTTATAGCACGAATCGTTACTACACAAATCGGATATAACACGATGCAACCATGGATCCCAAAATAATTTTACACTATCTTTTTTACCATTTTTCTGGAAAAATCGTGTTATAAATATTTGAACATACAATTAAGCGTCACATGTTAATCGTGCAGTAGCGGTAGGCCTAATCCTTCACGCATGACGCTCACACAAGGTCGCGGGCAAGTGTTATTGCACAGCACATAACGGCACCCTTTTAGAACAAGAGTATCTCATTTCGTATTTGAGCTTAACTTCTATTCAAACACGAATCGTGTAATAGATAATATAAAACGAATATGACACGATTTCATCTCAGAAAATGTATTTACTTACTCAAATTAACTTAAAGGGACTGGCCCAGGCTAAAATCATCAAAAAATCGGTGATTTTATTTCGGGTTCTTAATATGACCATATGATGTAAGCATGTACATAGACTAGAACTGCAAATTTTTATAATTTTTGTGCTGCGCACTTACCAGTTAGACTAGATATAGAGACGAAATTCCCGCAATTCTTATTTTTGACATGGTTGTCAATAATTACAAATCAGGAATTTCGTCTCTATATCTAGCCTAGCTGGTGAATGCGCAGCACAAAAATTATAAAAATTTGCAGTTCTAGTCTATGTACATGCTTACATCATATGGTCATATTAAGAACTCGAAATAAAATCACCGATTTTTTGATGATTTTAGCCTGGGCCAGTCCCTTTAACGTGGCGTGTTTAGCAAAAGAACATGTTTATTTAAATCGTGTAATAAAAATATTATAACACAAATTATAATGTTTTTACATGTTTTTATAATCTGTTTTCAAATATATTATAACACGAATATGGTGATTCTGCAAGTTTTTAAAATCGCGTGTAATGAAATATTATAACACGAATATGATGTGTTTTACATGTGTTTTATATCGTGTTATAAAATATAACACGAATATGGTGCTTTTTATATCGTGTTGTAAAATATTATAACACGAATATGACGTGCACGATTTGATGTCAGTAATCCTAGCTATTAAATAAAATTAACTTAATTTAGCAGGTTCAACCGAAAAAATGGTTATTTTTAAATCACGTAATAAAAGAGGTAGCCAGAGGTGATGACACGCCGATCGTTAGTTGAATGCCACTTCTTCACAACTCACATTGCAATGTCGAGCAGCGTTCTCGTTTGTATTGCAAGGTGTTATGTTGTTAAATAATTTATAAAATCAGTTAATATATTAGATTTAATGGTGTTGCATAAATATATTTTTATGCCGATATGATCAGTCATAAATCACTGTCAGTATGGACAGCTCACCGACAAGTTTGATTGACAAGCGTGTTCTAACGCTGATTGGTCAATATCTCCCTCCCATCTCACCTGACCACAACGCTGGCCCAGCATTAAATCAGCACTGGTTCATTTGCGGGCTGTTACGCGATGATCGACGCCGCAAGTAAACGTGAGCGTATCAAACCATTTCAAGCCTACAGGCTTGGTAGTTATCCTATGAATAATATAACATCAGTGATATGCTGTTTTATTACACGATGTGGAAAAAACATAATATTCGTGTTGTAGTAATTGATTGCACGATACAAAAAATGCAAAGACATCGTGTTTGTTGTGTTCAAACGCTGATTGGTCAACACCCGCCTCCCATCGTACAGGGCCGTGTCAGGATGATTGACAGTCTCGTATGATCTCACGTTGTGAGTGATATTTCACGAGATTTTGACACCTCTACTCTCAAAACGATGACGTCATTAAACACTGTACATGACACGGACTTGTATACACAGCGTCACTCTGTTCACGCACGAGTCCTGTATTCCTGATTCAACTAATTTTACTTCTACTGCTTATATTAGACACATTCAACCAATTCACATTTTTATTATTTACAAATAATAATTAATATAACTTCTAAAACTCCGATATTTGTACAGTAAATAAGGCCTGGAAACAACGTTATGCTACAAGCTAGTATATTGTCCCGTGTCAGTTATTTATATTACCGCATCTCGTGTATCTCCAGTCATATCGTATCTAGTAGTACTAGATAAAATCGGGCCATTTCGTATAACACGATCGGCTTATAACACGATTCGTACTTATGGACCCCACCGATCGTGTTATAACGAATAACTACTGTATATATATATATATATATATATATATATATATATATATATATATATATATATATACGGTCTCAACAGCACAAGGGTTACTTAGAACTGTTTTGTTGGATTGATTACATTTATGTTCACTACAACTAAGCTCATTTTGTGTTTTGACCCCAAAACAGACAAAATACTGTAATGGTCTGATCAAAATGCCTCCTGTGTTCATAAGAGGCCTTAAAAGCTTTGAAAGCATTGACTTTTATGTCATTTCTTCAAGGCCTTGAAAATTCTTGAATTTTGCCAAAAGCCTTCGTAAAAGGTTTTTTATAACATCCAAGATTCGCAGTGATCAAACATTCGTTCTCTGGTGTCGACAAGTGAAGGCCCTAGGCCTACATATTTACATGCTAATTTAAAAGCTAAATTTGTTTTTTGAATGTCTGTAATAATGTTTTACATGGTTTGCGAGGGGCCTGGGAAAACCTACTTTTGGGCCTTGAATTTTGTTCTGCCCAAGGTGTATGAACCCGTGCCTCGTTTGACAACTCAATGTGAGTGTGCTAGTGGTTGTGAACTGGATTTGAGCTATTATAAGAAATGTTGAATTCTAATTACAGATCATGTATAACCGTGCCATGGTGCAGCTTGGCTTATGTGCTTTTCGTCAGGGAATGACTCGTGATGCACATAACTGTTTAGTGGATATACAGAGTGGTGGTCGAGCAAAGGAATTGTTGGCTCAGGTATGTTATGGTAATGTTTGCAGGATGTGGTTTGTTTTCTGAACAAGGATTTAGGATTAATTCTGTCCTAAAGGTTAAACCAATTGCCTCATTTTTTTCCATATCAAACTAACTTTTTGGATAATGTACTGAATATGGCATTTATAATTGACCTGCTCATAATCCATCACATTAATCCTATTTTTATGGTGTGTGGAAATTGTCACCTAATTATTACACTATTCTATCTGCTATATGTGATAGTGAGCAGATAGAATAGTGTATTGTGATTAATTAACCTTTTTTTCTGCATTTCTTACAAAATAATACATAAAATGAGGACTTGATAATTCTAATTTAAGGCTTTTAGTAATAAATTTTATTTGGATAAAGATAATTTTCTATGTTGACCAGACTTTTATCTTTCCAATAGTCTTCCAATCTTTTTTTCAGTCAGTGCCTGTCTATCCATCCCTCAATTTTTTTAGAAATAGTTCTACTATCATCATGACATATTGTATTAACTTCATATTTTAGATTTGTTTTACATATAAATGGGTACAATGCACACATGTAACCTGCAGTCAAAACATGATCCCTCTGTAATGTGCATCTGTTTGCTGCTTTGTATTCAGATTAAAATATATTATCCAATAAGGCTGCTCAATTTATATGATTACCACTTAAATTAGGTTAATCGAGGTCGCTTATGGTGCTATTATTCTGCGAAGTCTGAGCTATGCATGTATATTTTCTGTCGATTCTGCTCATTCCACTCTCCACCATAATTTACTGTGGCTAATATTTTATTGAGCTTAATCATTTTTGCTGCTGTTCATCTATGTTTGAATGGTAGGAGCTATCAGAACCTTGTTGCTGATTCTTAATTGACAATTTTATACACCAGGGATTGTTACTGCAAAGAATGCATGAGCGTACACCTGAGCAGGAAAAGATTGAGAAGAGACGTCAGATGCCATATCACATGCATATAAATTTGGAGTTACTGGAATGTGTTTATTTGGTATCGGCTATGTTGATGGAAATTCCTTACCTTGCAGGTATTTATCAATATAATTTTTAGCCCGCCTTTTAATTTTAATTAAAAATGGTGGGCTATTGCAATTGAAGTTCGGCGGTGTGGGCGTTAACATTTACTTGTGGGCGCGATAACTTGAAAAGTTTTCCATGTATCCTTTCCAAATTTGTTATGCATGTTACTAATGACCAGTTCTCGGACAAGCTCAATAATGGCCGGGAAAAAAATTAAAAATGGCTGACTTGTTGCGATTTTTCTCTTTTTACATCAATAATTGGACCTTGTGGGCGCGATAACTTGAAAATGGCAGATTCATTGGGATTTTTACCATTTTACGTCAATAATTTGACCTTGTGGGCGCGATAACTTGAAAAGGTTTTCATGTATCACCTTCAAATCTGTTATGCATGTTATTACTAAATGGCTGATTTATTGTCATTTTTTGCATTTTAAGTCAATAATTTGACCTTGTGGCCACAAGAATGACTTCAAGTTCAATAATGGCGGCGGGCTATTGTCGAGTGTGCTCTTGTTTATAATTAGATTAGATGCAAAGTTTTCCAGAATTATTTCTTGTTTGTCCTCTGATAATGTCGATCTGATAAAATTCTTGTGTGCGATGAGAAGCAAATTACCGATGGACAAAATGAGGCACACAACACCTTTTTTGTACCATCCTCAGTTTATTGAGCAGCCCTCACTGGGGGCAATATTGAGCAATGACTTCATTAAATTTTGGGAACCAGCAATTTTGATTTTGCTTAATTTTTTGATATTTATGTATCTTAAAACAATGCAAAATAGCTGAACTAAGAATGCTATTTTTACTGGTTTTTGGTCATATTCTTGGAAGCCTTGCCTGATAGCTAGAGCATCACCCTAAAACATATCCGAGGATAAGACCAGATAATTTGTTTGACATTTTGATCCTTAAATAATCAACCCTTTACTTACCAGGGCAACTGACTAAGAAATGCTCTGAAATGAACTCTAATGACACATAATTTATATGTAATGTGATGTATCACTTGTTGCAAACTAAAGGTGATTACATGTTTTTTATTGTGGTAATATTGGGCTGATAATGTATATTTCCATAAGGCCGTGATGTATTTTAATGCTGTATTACAAAATTGTAGCTTAGTAAAGAGTCTATTACATTTCTTACATTTGTGTAATGTCATGTTTTATGGCATCACTATATTGTTCTGTTGACTGGTCATGGAAATGCATCTTTTTTACAGCTCATGAATTTGATGCCAGAAAAAGATTAATTAGCAAAAATTTCCACCATGTGTTGCGTGTGAGTGGACGACAGCCACTTGTGGGTCCTCCTGAGAGTATGAGGGAACATGTTGTAGCAGCCTCTAAAGCAATGAAAATTGGTGACTGGAAAAGCTGTTCAGAATTTATCATCAACGAGAAGATGAATGCCAAGGTAAGTCTGCTGTCTATGTATTCTTTATCATTCTTTATGGGTCTCTTCATGCATTCAGAACACCACCACTTTGTGTGAGGGTGGGGTGTCGAAAATGCTCCACTAGATGCCCTGTGTTTACATGTCTAGGTGCTACCAATGATATCTGGCAGCATGCCTATTCTGAATCTTATATGATACACTGCACTTGACCCTTAGAGTACTAGCGTCATCTATAGCATTCTTATTCATCATATCCACTATCCTTCCACTAGCGTCAGCTAGTGGCTCTGATTGATTGCACTGTAAAATGTGTTTTGTAGACGTATTCATGAATTTGACCCGATTTTGTGTCTGGCCAATAAGGCAACACCTGACAAAAATGGTGTCCTTGACATTCTAAACCACATGGTCTACACTGGCCCAATGTTTTCTTAATGTTGGGCCTGCGTCGCAAGCGATGGACCAACATTAAACCAATATTGGGTCAGTGTGTCGTACTGACTGAGAGTGGACACCAGTAAGAACGATGACCCAGCACTGGGTTCATGTTAATCCACAATCTGAGAGGCTGTCCCAACATTAAACAATGAGTGGTTTTTAACATCACTTTGGACATTCTGCTGGTATCTTGGTCTCACACAAAAGCAAGTCTACAACAACACAAGTAAAAGACGCACATTCAATGTTGCTTTTATGCTGGGCCGTCATTGTATATGATGGACCAACTATAATACAACAACTGTGCTAGTGTGGCCCTGAGAAGGAGGCTGCATCTATAGCAGCATTCAGCCTTTTTGTTCAAACAAAAATATTTGAAGGAGAAATGAGCAATAACCCTTAAAGCTCTGAATTAATTTGTAGAAAACATCGCAACCAAATTGGGTTTTCATTTCAATTTGAAATCATCATAAATGTCTTCGTTAGCTCTTTCTGTGTCATTTGAATACCTTTGTTATGGGTCTACGACCATTAGAAATATTTTTACTTTTACAGTGCGGGGATCGACTTTAGTCGTCAGAATCTGACGTCTACAGATTCTGACGACTAAAAGTCGATCCCAGCACTGTAAGAGGTAAATTTGCTGCATTGGCATACATTTTGATTAAACTTGAAATTTTTATACACTTGAAGTTGTGGATCGCAGTAGCGAGACAACTTCAAAAGGGTGAAAATTTCAGTATAACTTAAAATTCTTTAAGGGTTAATAAGTAAATTAATTTCAAGTTACTGCTATAGGATTTTGTGTACTATTTTTTTTCAGGTTTGGGATCTATTCAATGCCGCTGATCATGTGCGGACAATGATCCAAGGCAAAATTCAGGAGGAGAGTTTGAGGACTTACCTATTCACCTACAGCAGTATATATGACTCTATGAGTTTGCACACTATGTCCGAGATGTTTGAACTTCAGCATCCTGTGGTACACTCCATCATCAGCAAGATGATTATCAATGAAGAGCTAAAGGTAGTGCTGAGTGCATGTATAAATTGGGTTTCTATTGACTATGTGGTGGTTAGTGTTGTCTATTGTTGTAATTAGTCCTCTACCTCTCTCAGTGGAGTAGTATTTTAATTCCTGTCTATTGTTGGTGTGGAAAAAAAAGTAGAATCCATGGTTGCATCGTGTTATATCCGATTTGTATAGTAACAATTCCTGCTATAACAATAATGAAAACACTGTTTTTGTATTATTCATCTCCAAACAAACAGAGCAATAGATTATAAACAAAGTTTTGTTTTTATTTGCCATCCACCCCACAGACAGATCAAATATATCATGCTGTCAAAGCAAGCTTTAGGACTGAATAACAGAAAACTACTGTATCAAACATCCCCTGTCTCAGTGGATTCCATCGCTATGCTTATCCATCTGTCTGACCGAGCTCCCTTGTAAGTGCGAAAGACTCGCTGATTTTTATTTTAATTTTTTTAAGCTTACCCACATGTTAAGCCCTAAAAACTTCAAAATGGCCACGGTTTGACTTTTCTTTGTAAGCACATTGACTCATAGGTTTCTGAAGCTGGGCGCATGTGCTTACTCTACAAACTGGTTTTTAAATAAGTAGTGGCCTACTCACATAATTCTTTATAATGTAACTCTATGGACATTTATGAAATGACCGGCTCCCATTTACTGCCATTATAACTTGTATGAATAGCCACTCCGTTATAAATAACATGGATGTGAGTGGTTCTAGTATTGCTTGCTTTACAAATCATAATGGTGCGGCTGTCTAATGCTTCGTTTTCACTATTTAATTTTTCAATAATTATATCTCCAAATTAATAACGAATAACTATAAAAGAAATTGTAAGATCTCACACAAGAAATACCCATTACAATTGCGCGCAAAAAAATCTAAAAAGGCTGACTGGCAGCCATTTTTACTCATGTTTTAGTCATTGTCATGTAAACCTTGCCTGATAGCCAGATCATTACTTGCGAGGATAACACATGACAAATTTCACTCATGGCTCAGAATCTTGCATGATAGGTAAAGTATCAGTATTAAATAATGTCCTGTGTTACTTAGACAGTGTTACACAATCCTAACCCATGACAACATGTAGATATATTAAATCCATAATGACAGACTTTTTGTTCTCTTTCTGAACAACTCTTTCTAGTTATGTATTATTATTATTCAACAATTTAAGGTAATAAGTCTCTAACTAATACCTGATAATTGGCTCATTATGTTTCAGAAATATTTGCCACTCAACATGTAAATGCTACACAGCTGTCAAAGTCTATTTGATAATAATGGTGATCAACTTTAATTGTACAACGTGGAAATAATAATTTAATAGTCGCTGTATAAATTTATCATCTTGTTTATAATTTTGTCACTCAGGCTTCGTTAGACGAGCCATCACAGACAGTAGCCATGCACAGAACAGAACCGACACGCCTGCAAGCTTTAGCTCTACAACTTTCTGAGAAAGTATCAACATTGGTGGAGCACAATGAACGTGCCATGGAGGTCAAGCAAGGCGGAGGATTCTTTTTCCAGAGACAAGGTATTTAATGAGTTATTCTTCTATTTTTATCAACCTTATTGGTATGTTTTACTCTTTCGTTCTGAACACCCCATTTAAAAACCCCATCACAGAAATGTTGACTGAACTGTATAAATTTCTGTAGTTGTGATATGCAGGACAAAATTTCTGTACAGCACAAGTGTCCATTTCAAAGCAAAAGGCAAATGCATAAGGGTCGGTGGGTATTAATGGTCAATTAGCCCTCCTTGCAGCCTTGTGAATGCCTATTTTACGGGCTCCAAATGGTTTGTTTTTCACTTTAAATTTTATTTTCATCTGGTCTGTTTTCAAATGCTGTTCAAAGTGTATCAGCATCGACAAAATATTCAGACATCGCCTTCATCTTGGAAAATTCTTGCTGCCTGCAAATGCTTTGAGCCAACATTAACCCAATGGCTGGGCAGCAACTGGTGCTCCCAGAAGACAACATAGGATAAATAATCATGTCGACCATTGCAACACTCTTATTGTCATGGAAATGCTAATCAAACTTAATATTAAAATATTCCAATAATTTAAGAAAATTAATGTATATCATGCGCATTATTCCTAATAGCAATTTCACCTATTCAACTATGATTACAGCAACAATTTACATCAAAAATATTGTTCAAAGTAACGGCCAGAACATGCACGCTGCGTGATGTAGTAATAATGTATATTTCGTTAACAGGAGGTCAATTCCAAAGAGATGGTGATCGGGGAGGTCGAGGTCGTGACCGTGGAGACAGAGGGAGAGATCGTGGTGATCGCGGTGGTTACCGTGGAGATTATAGAGGTGGACGAGGTGGAAGAGATAGAAATGAAGGGGGCAGGCAGGGTGGTTACCAGGGGCGACAAGGAGGAGGTTATCAAGGAGGAGGTGGAGGATATAGAGGGGAAGGCTATGGAGGTGGTTATGGAGGAGGTGGAGGTGGAGGATATGGTGGAGGTGGTTATCAAGGAGGAAGAGGAGGAGGAGGATATGGTGGAGGTAAGATACATTTTTCATCTCCCTTTTTTTATCCCCCGCCGTAGGGGAAGGGGGATTTTAGTCGCGCCAGGATTCTGTCAGGCGTCATGTTTTCTTGTTGGCACAAAAACTTGAAAACTGCTGGTCAATTTTTTTTGAAACTTTAACATGACATTCCCAGCAACATGTGGATGTGCAAGTGATTTTTAGCCCGCCTTTTAATTTTAATTAAAAAAGGTGGGCTATCGCAATTGAAGTTCGGCGTCGTCGGCGTCGGCGTTAACATTTACTTGTGGGCGCGATAACTTGGAAAGTTTTTCATGTTTCCTTCACAAATTAGTTTTGCATGTTACTAATGACCACTTCTCGGACAAGTTTAATAATGGCTGAAAAAAAATTCAAAATGGCCGACTTACTGCGATTTTTCACCTTTTACGTCAATAATTTGACCTTGTGGGCGCGATAACTTGAAAAGTTTTTCACGTATCCTTTTCAAATTTGTTATGCGTGTTACTAATGACCAGTTCTCGGACAAGTTCAATAATGGCCGAAAAAAAAAAAAATGACCGATTTATTGCGATTTTTCACATCTTACGTCAATAATTTGACCTTGTAGTCTATGCAAGTATTATATAGTATATCATATTATACATGTATCTATCTTATTTAACATACCATTTATATCTTGGGTTGTTATTTACGTGATGACATTCGTCTTTACTTTCTTTATCATAATTCGGCGGCGGGCTATTATCATGTGTGCTCTTGTTTAGAGATGCTACTAAAATTTAAAATGGCCGCCAGAGGTCAACTCTAAATTTTTTTGTATGCGCAAAAAGTCTAAAAATTATTCAAATTTTACTATCACATTCCCCATGATATTGGAGATGTGCAGGTGACTTTTTCAAGGTTTAACTGAAATTCAAAATGGCCGCCACAGATCAATTTCAATTTTGGGGGGGGGTGCGAGATTTAAAAAAAATTGTCATCACATTCCTGGCAACATGTGGATATGCAAGTGATTTTTTAAAGATGCTACCAAAATTCAAAATTGCCGCCAGAAGTCAACTTCAAATTTTTTTGTGGGCGCAAAAACTTTAAGACTTAACGTCAGAAATTATTCAAATTTTACAATCACATTCCCCACAATATGGAGATGTGCAGGTGATTTTTTTTAAAGATTTGCTGAAATTCAAAATGGCCGCCACGGAACAATTGCAATTTTTTTGAGGTCGCAAAAACTCACAAACTTGTCGTAAATTATTCAAATTTTACAATCACATTCCCCACGATATGGAGATGTGCATGTGATTTTTTCAAGGTTTCACCAAAATTTAAAATGTCTGCTATGCATGAACTTCATAATTTTTTGTGGGCGCAAAAACTCAAAAATTGAAGTCAGAAAGAATGTGCAGGTGATTTTACTCAAATTTAAAATGGCCACCACTAGTCGACTTTTTAAATATTCGTGACCGCAAAAAACTCTAACCTAATTAATTGCGGGGTATGATATACGATGTCCTCTTGTTTAACCGTAAAGTGTGTTTTATTCAGCTTCAGTTACGAAAAGTACAATTCATCTTTCTATTTCCATTGCTGACAGGTCTCGTGGAACAATTATTTCATGAACTGCAATTAGTCAATATGACAAATTAACCCTTAAAACGCAATTATCCAATTGCAATTCCCAGTTGTCTCACAGGCATGACATAACACATTGTGGATGAAGATTACTCAGATTAGTCAAATCAAAGGCCAATTATTTTAAATCTTGTTACATGCAAAAATGTATCATAAAAGAATTTAGCATTACATTTCTTTACCTATATTTCGCTTTGGGATCTTAGTGTAGGGATCTTAGCGTTGACATAATGTTACATGTAACTGAATCATTATGTTTTATGTGTCTATTGATTTTCAGGCATAATTTTTGAAAAATATATAACAATATAATAATCTCTGTCTTTAGGTGGAAGAGGAGGAGGAGGAGGATATGGTGGAGGTAAGACAAATATTCTCAAATCAAAGGCCAATTACTCTCAAATATTGTTAATTCAAAAATATATTATGAAAAAAATTGTGCAACATTTTTCGCTTTGTGATCTTAGTGTATGGATCTTAGCATTGACATTATGTTACATGTAACTGAATCATTATGTTTTTGGTGTCTATTGATTTTCAAGGCATAATATGTGAGAAATATATAATAATCTCTGTCTATTGATTTTCAAGGCATAATATCTGAAAAATATATAACAATATAATAATCTCTGTCTTTAGGTGGACGAGGAGGAGGAGGGGGAGGAGGCTATGGTGGAGGTAAGACAAATATTATGTCTCATGTTGATATTGAAAAAAAATCAGATAAATTATGTCCTTAAAGGTGCAAAGCAAAATTTAAATTTTGTATCCTGCAAACGAATTTTGTCTTGAAATCGTAGTGTCAACATAAGGGATGTAATAATCACTGGATTATACCTTAACCCTTTCCATGCTGATTATTTCTGGGCTAATTGTTTATTATTCGCGGAATTAAATTGTAAAAAATGACTAAATTCAGGCCATATTTACATCATTTGTATGGGCTTCCATCACATCTAAGGATATCAAAATGGATATCAATGTTGGTATGGACTGGGGTTAGACTATACCTGAATAGTACCTCAAGGTCAATTGAAGGTAATTTCAATGTCACCCCAAGGTCAAATCACTCGCAAATTTGAACAATTTATCACATCTTGTACTGTTTATTGCATTATCCTGAAGATCTAAATGTTGGACATTATTATATACGGTACTGATTAATTTCAGCTGAGCACTCTCCCATACATGTTAGGGTTGGTTACTGACATTCCAGGGCAAAGTGGGGTGGTAGTAACCTTCTGAAAAGTTTTCCAGCTCATCTTAGAAAAAAAAGTTCTCAAGTTATTGACCTTAAGGTTACCTTGGCATGACCTTCAGGAGATACCTAGTTAAAGAACAATCCCAGATCATGATATTATTTGCGACTAGACACGGGTCATGTTTGTAAAATCATAATAATTAGGGCAAATTAAAGGGCAGTAAACAGGTTGTGAGGGGATTACAGTGTTTAAGGGGTTAATAAGGGGTTAACACTCTGCTCCCATAGTAAAGCAGGGGTACATTCTACATACATGGGTTACAAAATGACATCCCGGCTGGGGTCAAGGAGCCGCAAATATGGAGCGTTTTTGGATCCCGGCTGGGGGCCGGCAGTCGCATGGAAAGGGTTAACGTTTACATAGAGGGGACCTATGCTAAATAATAATTGAGTTTATAGTTGACTTTTTGTGGCTATTGTGACCTTACTATTTCTCTGAATTGTAATTTTGGTCATGTAGTATGATACACTCGACATCTTTTGTATCGCTCCAAAAATTATTTTGTACATAACATAGTGTGAAAATGAGTGCATGGCCCTGTGAGGTGTTGCTCATTACACTATTCTGTTCTGTATTCATTGGGTTATTAGCTGTGTTTTATATAGATCAAGGGTGAGTGTTACAGATAACAAATAAATCACTTGATTTTTAGAATGTGGTGTTTAATGCGAATATTTACCTTCGCTGTGATGACATTTAGTGTCTAATTGTCATCAGGTAATTTTGTAATTCATACCTCGTTGTCTTATAGTTCTAGGCGCGTCCTAGAGTAGCACATGTTTCAATTCTGCAAAATATTATGATACAATATCAGACTAGATAATTTACAGAATAGAAAAAAACTTTCTTCAATATATTTTATCCCGACAAACCAAGTGTCTTTGATCGATGATGTTTTCAATCTTTTTGAGAGCACCTTCGTTTCAAAATGCTGTGGATTTTTTGGATATTTGAGTTTCCCTCTCAATATTTCCATCTGTCATTTTATCGCTCTTATAACTGAGATGAGTAAATGGCATAGACATAATCTGATGTATTCAGAGATGATCAGATTGTGTCTGAGAACTACATAAAATTTGTCTGTCTCCATTGAAGATATATTTTAATTAAATCTTCATTGTTGATATATAAAATAAACAGCTGATTCACTTCGATACAACTAAATAAAGTCAGTTGATGCATTTTGACTTTTATGCCTTTCAGTTGTATTCTGGGTCATCCAGCCTACTTGTAAACTGATATAATATTCTTACAATTTTATGTGTAGCTGTTGTTAACTGCATCATTTTCAGAGAGGCAACAAACTAGCATAATAGTGTGGGAATCTAATGCATTTCTAGATATTCTCACTGGGCTTTGTTTTTGGTTCACTATTATGTTTTTTTCTCCAGGTCAAGAATATGTACATACAAATGAATCATATTAAGTTGAGAAGGTAAAGCTGTACTTAGCTTTTTAAATAATCTTCCCATATATATATGATGATTATCTTCCTTCCTGAAATAAGAAATCACACTGTTTATTTACTACAAAAATTGCCTGACCCTGCTACATAAAAACGTCATCAAGAAATTGAGTTCTGGTATTATATGCTTCACAAATGATGGTTTTCCTTATATTGCTTTGTGTATTCGAATGATTTATTTTGTTAATATTTTTATTCTCATCAATTTCTTATTGAATTATAATGCAGCAGATTATAAATAAATTTGAGTCATTTTTTCCTCATAATATCGGCGGGGCTTGCTATTGCCTGTGCAGCAGTCATAAGCATAGTTTTCCAGATATTCATGTAATTCCGGCTTTTTAAAATAGGCTAAAAATTACCTTTTTTGAAATCCAAAAAGTAAATAAAGCTTTTTTTCTTTGACTCACTGGTATATCTGGGCAATAATTGACAACTACATCTGAATACTTTTTTAGTGTAATACAATTTGTGTGGAGACTTCTATTGCGACAGGATGTGTCGCTCTCATAGGGCCCACCCTGTATAAAGATTATGATAATATTTATTTTAATAAAGCACAATTGCTATGTAAATGTATACAAAGCCTGAAAAAAAAATTGATTTGTTCATTACTCAATCAATTTACCTTTTCATCCCAGCAGGCATGAGACGCTTAGCCAAGATCGGTTCACCGTCTATGAAGCTGGCCCAATGAAAAAAAATACAATATTTCAAAATTTAAGAAATTTGAAAATTGAAGCCAGCGGGACAGAGGTACCGCGCCTGTGTTCCACTTCGGATACAATTTGTATACAGGTCCGGTTGTAGTATGAAGATTGAAGAAAAAGACCTGGAACAAAGTGGTGTTTGGCTGGAAAGATTTATTTATCCAGGACCATGACAGCTGTTTCGCTGGTTGGCGTCGTCAGATGGTGGTTAAATCAATCTGTTACCGCCCTGAGGTAGCCTATTGTGGTTAAAATGAAACGCATGGTATTACACAAGGCGAAATCCAAAAAGTATTTTTTTTCCCTTTACCCACTGACATATCCGGGTGATAACTGACACCTACATCTGAATGAATACTTTGTTAGTGTAATACAATTTGGCGGAAGACTCCTATTACGACAGGATGTGTCACTCTCATCGGGCCCACCCTGTATAAATAATTATAATAGTATTCATTTTATTTTAATTAAGTACAATTGCTTTATAATTTTATACAAATCCAGAAAAAGAAGTTAATTTGTCCATTACTCGATCAACTCGCGTTTAACCCCAGCAAGCATGAGACGGTTAGCCAAAAGATATTTTCTGATTTAAAATTCAAAACAGGGTGGTATCCTTAATAATTTAGATTACTTGGCTAGTAGTAATCGTCTTTACTCAAAAATGAAAAGAAACTGACAGTGGATGCATTCTTTTATAATAGGGTTTCGTGCATTTACAGTTAGTTGAATACAAATAGATCCGAACCACATTTTCGTTCATACAGCAAAGATGAAATAACTCAGAAGTATAGTAACAATTTAAATATCCTTTTAAGTATTTCTCAATTACATTTATTTTACCTCTATTGTTTCCTCAAGAATATACTCCAATCCCTTGGTAAAAGTTTGTCTGCAGTGTTGATAATCACATCGTCATTGTCTCAGTGGTTGGTGAGTCTGTCTACAAAACTCAATGACTGACATGGTCTCCTAATGTTACTCCTAATCAATTGATGATTTGTTCCTGTTCCTCAATTTTACAAATGATTGATGATCAGCCTTATTAAATTTGGTATATTTCTTTTTAGTTAACGTATCCGAGGTAGAGGAATCATAATAAATTAATGAATGACACCCTTCTTCAAGTATTTTATTTAATAAATGGTTACCCATATGTGTGAGTGTTTATTTTCCTCACAGGTCTTAGAAAAAACATTGCTTTGTTTTTTTTGTTTTTAATTGCATTGCATTGTTTATAACTGATTGGATAAGAGTAACCTCGCCACAAGGTAACCTCGCCACAGGTAATCTCGCCACAGATTTGGTAACCTCGCCACTGCCTGCTAGAGTAACCTCACCACAGGTTGGTAACCTCGCCACAGGGGGCTGAGTAGCCTCGCCACAACTTCGCCACATTTGTCATATCCGCATTTATTAGCCTCATCAGATAGTTTAACCAGATAATATCTTTAATATCTATACCTTTAACCTGTTAACTTACCTTAGGCTACCTTAGGAAATATTCTGTTCGCAGGGTCACGCCTCAATGATTAGCTCTTCTTTGAACTCCTCTTCCGGTTCCGGTTCGTTGATGGCATGTTCTATATCATATGTATGTTTTTAATAGTATAATCATGGTCTGCAGTGTATTCCCGCCTTAGTGGATGGTTTTCCCAGTACCTATCAAGTCTATTTTTAAATGTGTTTGTTCTTTTCGCGGTTACCACGACCTCTGGGAGATAATTCCACATAGTTGCTGCTCGCTGCATCAGATAATTTCGTCGTATGTCCCTGTTTGCATGATCCCTCCTTATTTTGATTGAGTGTCCTCTAGTGCTCTTATTTTTATTAAATTGTATAAGTTGGGATGCTACCTTTGGATCATAGACATTTATTATTTTGTAGATTTCTATCATATCTCCACGTATTTACGGAACACTAGAGTTGGTAGCTTCAGATGCTTTAATCTGTCAGAGTATTCCATATCTCTAAGGCCTGGAACTTGTTTTGTTGCTCTCCTTTGAACCTGTTCTAGTAGTTGACATCCTTTTTATATCTTGGTGCCCATATAACATTATTACTTTCTAGGTGTGGTTTAACCAAAGCTTTGTATAGAAGGCAAAACTCTTTTTCTGTCAAGTAAGAGTATGTTCTCCTTATGACTCCCATGATTCTATTTGCTTTTTTGCGTATTTCTTTCATATGTGGTCTGAAATTTAGATTTGGGTCAAAGACTACCCCTATGTTTTTTTCCGCTGTTGTTTCCCCAAGATAAATCTTGAAATAAAAGACTAAAGAGATGTTGATTGATAACTAATATTGTGTTCAGCGCCATAAGGTTGTACATTGTATAAACACATTGAATAAACATGTTAGCAGGTCTGTTAACTTGCAACCTACTAGGCTTAACATAACAGATGATCAGACTATTTTTGATCAAAATTATGAAAAAGGTAAATCCACAAGAACCACGAGGTCCAATTAACACTCAGCTTTTGAGAACGCATTTAGAGTGTGAGATTAACTTGTGAGAACATGTGAGATTAACTTTAGGTCACTTTTGTGCACATATACCTAGGCTAAATTGGGCCAGGAGAACAATGGTAGACTATCCGTGAACGCGTATAACCCTTTTAACACAGTTCATGACGAACTCAGTTTAACTAATGTATAACACCGGGAATAAATATAAAATAAGAAACAGTAAATACACTCTAGTAGCCTACTGGCCAAAGAGAGGGACCCTATATTAAACTAGGTGCAAGGTTTGACATGGATTGGGGTTGCCCTTTCTTGGTGTACAATCCCTATTACTCGCCCGTGTCACTTCAGGTCAAATCAGCCGTTTTTTTTTGCATTGAGAAATTCGGGGGGGGGGGCGACAGAGAGAGTTAACATTTCTCAAAAATATAAACCCATTCTGATTCAAGATAATCTTTAAAAACATGGATTTTTTTCAGTAATAATCTAGTGTTGTATTGGTATGGGGAGGGATAATAAATATAAAGATTTTCAATAAACATATCAGGCCTACATATAATGAATTATTTTAATAGTCTAAGTCTATATAGACATCTACACCAGGTTCAAGGTAGAGAATAACCTTTAAAAATACATTGATAACTGCGGATATAACAGGTGTTGCGAAGTTGTGGCGAGGTTACTTAGCCCCCTGTGGCGTTGTTACCAAAGCTGTGGCAAGGTTACTCTGCCTTCTGTCGCAAGGTTACCAAATCTGTGGCGTGATTACCTGTGGCGAGGTTACCTTGGGGCGAGGTTACCTGCTACCAACTGATCTCTCATACCAACATTTATTAACTCTAACTTGATATCATTTTTTTAAATATATACGAATTTCTGCTGATCATTAATTTTTTTAGATTTCCAGGCACTGGTTCACCAGCTGGCTCAACTAAATCCAAGGCCACTTTACTCTTACAGTGCGGGGATCGACTCTAGTCGTCAGATTCTGATGACTAAAGTCGATCCTCGCACTGTAAGAGTTAAATTATTTCTAATGCCCGTAGACCCATAAACATAGGTATTCAAATGAATCGGAAAAAGCAAACTATGACAGTTATGATGATTCCAAATTGAAACTAACACCTTTGGTTGCGATGTTTTTTACAAATTTATCCAGTGCTTGAAAGGTTAAAGTCAGTCTTAAGCTCACTGATTTGTTGTGATCCCGTGGTAATATTATTTTTGTTAGTGTCACACTGTCATTTTCGTTTTTATTTTGTATATAATCTGTGGAACTATGTCATTTTTTTACTTTTAGGTAGAAGAGGAGGGCAGTACTGAAAACCAGGGAACACCGTGGGAACTTGTGCCATCAGATATAAACAATAATAACTTAGACATTGCGGTACTGAATTATTCGGTATCATTCACTATATTTTCTAATTATCTGTACTTACACTGCAGTGCAACAAATTGCATCCGGTTGGTGTATTAAATTCCTTTACAGTATGCGGAAATCATGGCTCCGTTTCTTCCGTGACAATTCACAGTCGTGGTTTTAATTATGTACAGTTATAGAATTTAAGATGAATTGGATTTTTGAATACCGATAGAAATAAATGAGTGTGGAGACACTGAAGTTCACTGAATATGAATCAAATATTTATTCATCAAGTGTGGTGGAGTCTTGTTGTTTTAGTGAGGTCAAATGTTGTTTTTTAGCTCCCGCCTTCACCGTAGGTGAGACGGAGGGAGCTATGGATTACGCCTCCGTCCTGGTTTTTATTTCTTCTTTTGCCCATGCCTATAACTTTGTAAGAAAATAAGCTAAAATAACAATTTTTGGTATGTGGGTTACTTAAAAGTGGATAATGAACAGGTTAAAATATTTTTAATCTGAATTCAATACGCAAGGTTGCAGAGGAGAAATGATGTTACGGCATTGGGCCGTCCGTGAACATTTTGTTTCCGGATCATATCTCAGAAAGTACTTGTCCGATTGTCTTCAAATTTTACACACAACACCTCTAAGGGGTCTAGTTGTGCCGTTTGGGGTTTATGAACTTTGACCTACATTTGATCCAGAGCTATGACCTATTTAAATGTTTTGACGCACACTTCTTTTCCGGAGCAGATCTCGAAAACTACTGGGCTGATTACAATTATATTTCACATACATGTTCTCCAAGGTCTCTACTTGTGCCTTTTCAGGTTTTTGGACCTTGACCTTGAAGTTGACCTAGCACTTTGACTTAATTTATAACATCGGTAAATCCGACTGAAATATTTTGCGGAATATCATGAAAAACGCTCAAGATAGCTACACCATTACTATAAAACAAATTGGAAGGTTTCAGGAGAGGATGCATTTTGAAAAATTCAACTCGATCAAATTCAAAATGGCTGCCTATCGGCCATTGTTCACCTCGACAGGTCAGATATTGGGTAAACCGTGCCAAATGGCTAAACCATTACTATAAAACAAAATGTGAGATTTCAGGGGAGGATGCATCTTGAAAAAAATTGACTTGATCTAATTAAAAATGGCCGCCTTTCGGCCATTATACACTGTCACATGGCCGTTATTTGGTAAACTGTGGTAAATGGCTAGACCATTACTATAAAACAAAATGTGAGATTTCAGGAGAGGATGCATCTTGAAGAATTTCGACTCAAATCAAATTTTGAATGGCCTCTTATCGACCATTATTCACTTTCACATAGTCGATATTTGGTAAACCGTGCTAGATGGCTAGGCCATTACTATAAAACGAAATGTGAGATTTCAGGTGAGGATGCATCTTGTAAAATTTTGACTCGATCAAATTCAGAATGGCCGCCTTTCCGGCCATTATTCATTTTCACATGGCCGATATTTGGTAAACTGTGCTAGATAGCTAGACCACTACTATAAAACAAAATGTGAGTTTTCAGGAGAGGATGCATCTTGAAAAATTTAGACCCGATCAAATTCAAAATGGCCGCCTATCGCCTATTATTAACTTTCACATGGCCGATATTTGGTAAGCGGTGCTAGATGGCTAGACCATTACTATAAAACGCAATGTGAGATGTCAGCTGAGGATGCATCTTGAAAAATTACGTACAATCAAATTCGAAATGGCCGCCTATCGGCCATTATTCATTTTCACATGCCGCTATTTAGTAAACCGTGCTAGATGGCAAGACCATTACTATAAAACAAAATGTGATTTTTCGGAGGAGGATACACCCTGGAAATTTTTAACTCTTATCGAAATAAAAATGGCCTACAATCGGCATTATTTACTTCGATAGGCCTGATAACAGGTAAACCGTGCTAGATAGCTAAACCATTACTATAAAACAAAATAAGACGTTTCAGGAGAGGATGCATTTTGAAAACTTTCGACTGAATCAAATTCAAAATGACCGCATGTCGGCCACTATTTCCTTTCACATTGCTGATATTTGGTAAGCCGTGCTAGATAGCTAGACCATTACCATAAAACAAAATGATCAAATTAAAAATGGCCGCCTATCGGCCATTATTCACTTTCACATGGCCTTTATTAGGTCAACCGTGCTAGATGGCTAGACCATTACTATAAAACAAAATGTGAAATTTCAGGAGAGGATGCATTAGGAAAATTACGAATCGATCAAATTCAAAATAGCCGCCTGTCGGCCATTATTCATTCACACATGCCGATATTTGGTAAACCGTGCTAGATGGCAAGCCCATTACTATAAAACAAAATGTGAGTTTTCGGAGGAGGATGCACCCTTAAAATTTTCAACTGTTATCGAATTTAAAATGGCCAACAACGGCATTATTTACCTCGATAGGCCTGATATCAGGTAATCTGTGCTTGATAGCTAGACCATTACTACAAAACAAAATGTGATGTTTCAGTAGAGGATGCATTTTGAAAACTTTCGACTCGATCAAATTCAAAATGGCCACTGATCGTCCATTATTTACCTAAATTGGCCTGATATCGGGTAAACCGTGCCAGATAGGTAGACCATTACTGGGATACTGATTAGGATCATTAATTTCAATAAAGGTTTGCAATCTCTGACAGACTGTTTAGTTATTTCTTACTCTTAGACCGAACCTCCTAGACCTAGTTGTCTTGCGTCTTGATTTTTGACCTTGCCTAGGACTACATGTAATAACCCTACACAAAATTGCTTAAATCAAATTCTAATTCGGAGCGGAAGCTCCTGGACTTATGTAGTCTTGTATTATTATGCGACAATTTGAGTCGCCAATATTTATGCCATCTTCGTGAATGTTCATCAGACCATTCTCTGACTGATTACCTTATTTGCGAGATGGCCTCCAATCAGGGTAGCCTAAAACACATAAAACGAGTTAATTCACGTGGAGGAACGCAAATGACCCCATATTATATATATAGATCGATCAAATAGTTATTGCAGCGTATTAAGGACCATATTTAGAAATATATCGGCAAATTTTACGGTGATCGATCTATTCTTCAATGTTTTACAGGACTTTAAACTGTAGCTACGTCTTCCAATGTATAACCAATTCGCTGCAATTAGATTACTGGAGCTGCGAAAAGGAGCCCATTTCAATGAGTTATCGGTTGAATATTTATTGCATTGTATTAAGTATCATATTGATAAATGCATCTGCGAATTTTAAAGTGATTGATATATTTTTGAATGTTTTAAAAACTTTAAATCCTAGCTGCGCCTTCCAATATATTACCAATGGACTGCAAGTCACATACGGGAGCTGAGAAAAAGAGCCTATTTCAAGGAGTTATCGATTAAATATTTATTGTATTGTGTTAGGTAGGCCTATCATTGTATTCAGTATACCGGCCAATTTTAAATTAAATGCTTTATTTTTGCGGTTTTAAATGACTTTAATGCGTCTCGTAATGCACCACCGGTAGTCAAGTCATTAAATTACTGGGGCTGCGAAAGGGAACTCCTTTTGATAACCTTAGTCCTATCACTTGAATATATACTGCCTTAGTGTGTCAAATATCATAGTGTTCCTTATGCCTGACTATTTGAATTTTAATACAAGCAAACAGTTTAAAGTGGTCCTTTTTGCGATAAAAAAAACCAAGTCTACAAGACACTGATGAATACAAGGCAAAATGACTAAAACACGAAAAGGAATAATTTCTCAGAATTGTTTTTAAATTTCAAAGTCTGACATTATATAGTCCTGAACAATATATTACATACCGATGTCTTCATACAAAAAATAATTATAAGTGTTCCTATTCGTGATAAATAGAACGAACAATTACGCCACATCTAGACGACACTTACTCCCAGTCATAGACAGTATACAAGCCAATGTGACTAAAACACGAAAAGGAATCATTTCTCAAAGACAAACATATTTTTTCGATTTAATGATCTTTTATAAGTCTGAAATCATATACATGTACCTTGAAACAATATACCAATAAAGTGTGATAAACAAATTAATTATCAACGTTCCTTTTCGTTATATATATATATATATATATATATGTATATATATATATAGCGATCATTTAATGAAATACGCAATAAATATTTAACCGATACTTCATTGAAATGGGCTCTTTTTCGCAGCTCCCGTAATCGACTTGCAGCCTATTGGTAATACATTGGAAGACGCAGCTAACGATTAAAGTTCAATAAAACATGGGAAAATAGATTGATCACTATAATTTCTCAATTTGATACGCTGCAATAGATATTTAATTGATATATTTATAATATGGGTCCTTGCGTTCCTTTACGTGAATTAACTCCTTTGCGTTCCTTTACATGTTTTAGGTAGGCCCCATTGGCAATCACCTTTAATTGTGAAAGTCCTTGTAATATGGAAAAAGGGTTCTGAATCATTTGGATGCGTCACTCAGCCCTGCAAGTCTGTGTTTTCAATGTAATGAAGTATGACTGGTATTCTAAATTTACATCACTTTTGTTAGTCCATGGACCCTTTCGCATTGAAAAATTTCAACTTGATGAAATTCAAAATGGCCGACTTGCGGCCGTTATTGATTTTAATTTGCGTAATATCTGGAAAACCGTGCCAGATATATAGCTAGACCATTGCTATAAATCAAAATGTGCGGTTTGATGGCGGGATATGCCCCGGAAAATTTCAACTTAATAATATTAAAAATGGCCGACTTGCAGTTATTATTGACTTTAATATGTCTACCTATCTGAAAAATCGTTTCAGATAGTTAGACCATGCAGTAGTTAAAGCTGCCTGCTTGGAAATTCGGAGATCGCAGGTTCAGACCCCACTCTGGCCTTCAAATTTCTAAGAAGCAAAATGTTTCTTCCCCGCTCACTTGCAAAGATTCAATATTGTGAGGAGCCTCCGTGACCGAGAGGTAGCGTGCTCGGCCTCAGACCGCCAGGGCTCGAGTCTTGTGTCTGGAGCAGGCTTGGGGCCAAAGTACTCGGTACTTCGGTACTTTGGTACTCGAGTACCGATTTTTCAGTACTCGTCGGTACTCAGTACTCCTACTTTTGAAAAGTACTTGTACTCGTACTTGTACTCAAGTACTTTTAAAAATGAAAGTACTTTTAACGAGTACTTACGAGTACTTCACGAGTACTAGTCATCCTAAATTGATTTAATATATCTCACAGACAAATCATAACTCATTATAGTGGGATATGGAACATTCAGTTAATGATTCGTTTACCATCCATCCTTTCAGCTATTATATTGAAAAATGATTTAATTAATACTTTGAAATTATTTCAAAACTAGTCCAATTACCAACATCAACTTATAACAAAAGTGCAACTTTTTTATGTTGCTAATTGCTTGTTCTGCCTTGTATATTACTAGCATCCGCGTGTAGTTTACAAGATAATTGAATAGCTATTTTTAAACAAAAACATGAGACGTGTCTCTGGAAAACATGAATACATGTTGATAATTATACTAGTATAACATCTACAGGTGACTATACTATATGGTAGGACTAGTAGTCATCAGGTCATTGAAGGGGGAGGCGTGATTTCAACAATGATGTCGCGCCATTTTATAATCACACTTACAACACCCCTGTCTTCGCAGCTAATCCCCAGCAAACACGAGGCATTGAAGCAATGGTTGAATAATGTTGGGCCAACTTTGAAGACGGTGTACCAACATTACCACAGGTTCAATGCAATGTGTTTGTTGAGACGATCCATCGGTATTTGAATAATATTTAAACAATATTGGCCCAATTGCGTAGACACTCAACCGACACGGTGTAAACTGAGATAAGGTAAAACTGCCATAGCTCATACCACTCTGTACCAATGTTGTGTAAGTACCAAAAAACACGACCGCGACAACGCGACGTCTTGTTTATAGTGACTTTACAATGCCGGGCCAACGTCCAAGACACTGGGCCAAGGATTATCCAGCATTGTACCGAGAAGTACCTAGGATTAACACCTGATATAGCAGTACTGTTCAAACAAAGATTACCAAAGTAATTAGAAGGCAAACATCACCCTTTAACTGCGGGACGCCACTATTATTTATATATCATTATTACAAATCATTTATAAAGCGGTCCATCCAAAAAAAATCGGATCGCTACGCATACTAAAAACAAGAAGGAATTAAAAGTAGACGAAATGATGTACAAGTTTACCATAAACGTCAGGTGACTAGCAAACTAAACAACCCTAAAATGTAAAAATATATATTGTGTCAGATCACCAGTAAGCAGCAGGTAGGTCAAAAAATTGTTTTTCTTTATTTGCTTTTTTCAATATCGTCATTATATATATAGTTGTCATATGAAGCTCGAAATTGAGTCAGCAATTATAGCTGCAATTGAGAGAAAAATATAATTGAACATGTTAGTGTCGCGTTAAAGGTGTTAGGTTACATAACGAGTCAATTGTAGGCATACGGCGGCGTTATATAACCCCTTCCGTCCCCAAAATGTGATGACGGACCGGGTATAAAAATAGACACAACAGGACGTGCTCCTCCTATAAATCGCATAAAAATATATATTTAAACGAATAATATGCTAATATATCAGCGTATGCCCGGGCTGAATCTTGTACTGGCCTATCAGCAACTAAAGTGTGTCTGTTATCGCAAAACAATTCTGCCGTGCAAAGCCCGTGCAAAGCCAAAACGCAGTTATGTCTAGTTTACAGGTGAACAGATACTGCCTTTTGGATTTTCAGGGTATAATTTTAATCCGTGTAGGCCTACCCTTAATAGCCTTGATCTTTTCCATGACACAATGTGTGTTCAGGAACTTCAGGCTCACTCAAGCGTTTATTTTAGTGGCGGCCAAATGTTGGCGGCAATGGCCCAAATATTTACCACCTTTAAAACTACCGGGACATGGCATCAGATATGCAATATATCTATGATATAGGCCTGCCCCATAAATATTTTTCCAACCACTCATATATATCTATTTATGTGACCCGATCTGGCAAAATGAGTCGTAAGTTGCATGTTTAGATATTGGAGTTATTAAGATATCCTGAACCTACACAAAATTACCTTGAAAATGGTATATCACACAACCCTGTAGCGTGTTCAACTCCAAAAAATGACTCCACAAACTCAGAGAAATTTGAAGTCTGCAATTGCGTCATTTTGAGAAAATGACATTTGAAATTCAAAAAGGCAATTTTTAAACTTTTGGAAAATATGACACAATTGTATTAAAATAAAATAAATAGAATAAATATTCATTCCCACCCCATTTTCTTAATAATGAACGTATAGTTTTCACATTTTGTAAATTTTAAAAGAATAAGCAAGATATTTTCATAATCAACTCATGATTTTTTTCACTGCATGAATAGTTCCTACTCATTAGCGGATGTTGCTATGGCAACATGCACATAGAAATAAATATCACTAATTGTAGTGTAAATGAGACTAATATTACAATTACAGGTATACTTAATAAAACAAATTTGACATGTACATCCATTTCTATGCCACACAATATTAGGATTCAAAAGTAGTCATATGAAAATAAATGTAAAAACGTATTTAAAAATAGAAAATAGGTCAAATCAAGGTCAATTTGGCTTGTGCCCTAGCATCGTTTGCCAAAATGCGACTTAATAAAACTCATTCTGCCAGATCGGGTCACATATAGCAACATGAAGTAACATATATTATAATCAATTACATATTGAAAAAATTATGTAATTAATCAGAGTTTACAACTCGGTACTCGGTACTTGTACTCAAGTACTTTTTAAAGTACTTGTACTTGTACTCAAGTACTTTTGAAAATCCAGTACTTGTACTTGTACTTGTACTCGTCATTTTTTCAAGTACTTGTACTTGTACTCGAGTACTTTTGTCCAGTACTCGCCCCAAGCCTGGTCTGGAGGGCAGTGTCATCTCACCATCCTCAGCCCGGTTTGGTCTATATGTGCACAAAGGTGACCTAAAACCCCATTCATTTCATTTAGACCATTACCATAGAACAAAATGTGCGTTTTCAGGGAAGAATTTTCCCTGAAAAATTTCAACTCGACCAAATTCACAATGCCCGAATTATGAGCATTATTGACTTTTATATGCGTAATATCTGGAAAAATAGGTTTTTAAGCGATTTTGTTGATCGGCGTTGCATTAAACCAGGATTAGTTGATTAGTGGAGGCTAATAATTATACCCAATTACGTTCTTTGATTGTGTGGTGGACCTCAAAATGATTTCGATAAGTTTAGCGAAAAAAGCAAGTCGAGTCCCAGATTAATATACGTACAATACAGTCTCCCACTAAAAGAAGTACTGATTTTTACAAAATGAAAAAGTTGCCTTCTGAATTTTGTAATAAATTCCCGAATTCTCTATTCAAACGAGCTTCAATGCACTGACATATCTACATTGTTATTTTAGTCTTCAGCAATTAATTATTTGGAAACTTTTTGTTTCTTGTTAAAAGAGTTTCCGGTATATAAGCTATTAAGTTAAATTTTACTAAAGTTGATGACATAGAACTAGGTTGATGATAACCATAATAACTTAAAGGTGTAGTCAACTGTCAAAGTACGCGGGACAATGTGGTCCCCAGAATGCAACAATGGACCCTGGACATTCCACAATGGCATATCACCCCATAACCACAGTTATCAGCCAAGATAATAATACTATATTTGTTTCTTACCCATCGCCGCATTAAGAGCAAGTTCCCAAATCATATAAACTCTATATAGTCTAGGCCCGTATTCAGATAATCGAACATTGGGGTGCATTTTTTAGTAAAAGCAAGTGACATAGTCATCTTTATGTATTTTGACTCCCTGTACTATGATGCGATATGCGTCGAACTGGACATTCAAAATGGCCGCCATCTGCAAAAATGAAAATCACAATATTATCAGTTTTAATCTACTTGAAAGAATTATGTTTTGTTCTACTTGTGTATTTTGTCGTCCAGAGTATAAGTAATGATACTATTCATGTTTGTAATGATGGGTAGTAATAATTTGCATACTTAAATATGGAAATTCAAGATGGCGGCCATCTACGAAAATTTAATTTTACCTATCGTCCCCAAAATTGTAATAGACAGATGTTGTTCAATTTCTTTGATGTTATTTAGCTTACTATCTAAGAATTAATTACAAATAGTTTACTAGTCAGCTTAATGTCCTTCCAAATCATTCATTGGATATTTGCATATCATCATTTTATGTCTAACAAATAACTTGTTTTAGTTTTAGATGCATATTAGATGCATATGTTAAGTCCACAGCTAGGAGTCTAAGTACATTTCTTCTAACACCCTCCAAGCTATAAATGATGGGCATGTTTTAACAAAAGAAGCTTCAATAATATTCTTAGCCAAAATAACTATCTATTTGCAATGTAACAGTTATGGACCATTTGTTTTGAGTTTGATATTAAGTGAAAATATAATAACAAAGCAAGATTATGCATTTCTGTGACTAAATAAATTGTGACAACGTTCACTTAGTTTTCTCTGGTAGCACCCATGATTAATATTATACTAATCACTCTAGTCATTGCTTTTGCTGATTCATGTAACTCACGAATTTTGCATTTACATGTTCCTGTGCACACAAGCACAAAAGAAGCTTCAATAATATTCTTAGCCAAAATAACTATCTATTTGCAATGTAACAGTTATGGACCATTTGTTTTGAGTTTGATATTAAGTGAAAATATAATAACAAAGCAAGATTATGCATTTCTGTGACTAAATAAATTGTGACAACGTTCACTTAGTTTTCTCTGGTAGCACCCATGATTAATATTATACTAATCACTCTAGTCATTGCTTTTGCTGATTCATGTAACTCACGAATTTTGCATTTACATGTTCCTGTGCACACAAGCATGTTTTTGCGACACATGCAGCACATGGTGCCACAACCTTTCAAGCACTGGCATGATTATCTCTATTATCTCCATGCAAACTTTTAGAACAGGGTCAATTGTCATCAAGATTTGTGAAAGCTTGCCATCAGTGATGCTCCATCCCAATGCGGCATGCCAAGGCTGTAGACATTTCATTTGTCCTCAAACGTCAGTCAGGTGTGAATAACATAGGGTGGACTGAATTTAATCAATCATGGACCCAAACAAATCCTGTTAAAAATGCAGTTGAGTATATGCCTATCATACAGGCACCAGCATATGATATTGCCACTTTGAATATGGTTGTCAGGCGATGTATGTACGTGGCAACACAGCTTGGGCAGGTGTATGTTGTCTTGACAGTTGACCAAGCACTATATTATAATTGATGCAACTGAAGTGGACGGTACCTAAATTTAGAGATAAATTAATAACTCATGTTGGTGGATTTCATTTTGTATTGAACTTCCTCAAAGTCATTGGTCAGAATATGAAAGGATGTGTATAGAAGACGCATGGGTTTCAAATGGCATCCTTGGCCCCAACTCATGTGAGAAAGTGATATCTTGCAAGCATTTCAACAAAAGTGTCCGAACCCATAAACTCATATATCAGGCCCTCTGGCGGCTGTTTCATCCACATATGATAGACTATTTCAGAAAACATAATCCAACTTTTCATGCAGAAACCCGCCATTTCATTGACCACAAAAATCATGATAACTTGGACAAACTGATTGAGATGCTGAGCACAGACCAGTTTTATTCAGGAGAATGAGACAAATACCAATTTTAGCTTCTGGTGGCAATACATGGAGTTGTTAGCAATACTGTTAAGATTCACTAAAGCTCAGCGAGATGGGCTATGGGACTTGCATTTGTCTACATTCCGTTCAATGCTACCATACTTCATGAGCTATGATCACCCTACTGTAACTATGCCCGCTGGGGCCCTGTATACCTGGCAGACCTGCAGTCATTGCCCGAGTCTGTCTTGCAGGAATTCAGGGAAGGTAACTTTGTTGTCAAGAGAGGTGACTCCAAATTCAATCAGGTGTCGCCTGACCGGAGTCAAGAATGGTTGAAGGGTACTGGGAAATCTGGTGGTGGCATAGTTGGCATAACAAAGACACCTTCAGCTCTCAGTCTCTGGGCCTTGTCGTACAATTTGCGATCACACATCGCTGCTGAAATCAGGGCCATGTTTCACATGGAACACAGTGCCCGTAATACAGGGCATAGCAACCATGTCCTCCAGAATATCGCCACAAAGGATTTGGTTAATTGGTAAATTTAAAGATTCCCCACTGCAGGCAGAAATCAAAGGTCAGGCTCAATTGACACAATTTGTGAGCAAACAGCTACTGATGCGACAACAAGAATCACAACAAGCTGTTCAACAGTTCTACGTTCCAATAAAACGGAACAGTCCTGCTACATTCAAGTCCCTTCCCACGAAGAGCAAGGAACAGGGGAAAGATACCATCCTGAAGGCTGACAGGACAGTTTTACGAAACTTAATAACTGCATATGGAGCCGGCCGTACTGTTGACATGCAGATGGTGATGCAGCATGAGCTTCTACCAGTTCTTATTGCTCTTGTCGAAATGAATGGGCAGCTAATTTGCACTGGTACCAAATCAATTCTAGCTGACGTGCTTCTCAGTGGTATCAACTGTCCTAAATCTGTTGAAGCAGAAGGGTCATCCTGCTTAATAATCGATGACAATGATCTTATAGTAGCGATAGGGGGGCCACAAGAGGACAAAACGTTTAGATATCTTGCTGATGTCTTCATGGGTGTTGTCATGTATTATGGCAGAGCTTGTCAACAAATACATGTTACATTCGATAGATATTGGACAGATTCCATCAAGTCAGCCACAAGAGAAAAACGCACTGGCAAAAGATATCCAATATGAAGGGTTATAATATTGAAGATAGGGATGTCCCTTTTCTTCAAAATTGGGACAACTGTCTTGCCCTTACTGAAAAAAAGCTGGACCTTGCTCAGTTTCTTTTGAATAAATTGATTGAATGGGCTCCTCCTGATAAACTGTTCGCTGTTAGTGGAGAGTTTGGAGATAAAAAGGATGTTGGCTGTTCCCGACAAGTTGTGAATGTGTCAGCTTTAAGAGCAACTCATGATAAAAAGGATGTTGGCTGTTCCCGACAAGATGTGGATGTGTCAGCTTTAAGAGCAACTCATAATGATGTGGCCACACTGATTGTTTCGGTGAGAGACACCGACGTGCTGTTGCTGTTGTTATCATAGTCACCTCTGATAACATGTAAGGACATTTGGATGATGGCAGGTACATCAAAGAAAAGGAAGTATATTCCAATAAGAATATGAAGGTTTGTATGAAGGTTGTACAATGTGAGTGACATTGTATGTACGACCAATGAGGCACGAGTGTTACTGTTTGGAAAACTAAGCAGCCCTGAATCATTACCACCAACTAGTGATGCCTTAGAACAACATATAAAGATAGCTCATTACCAAAGTATGGTGTGAAAATTTGCGAATGTTACAGCCCCACAGCTTCCACGTGCAGATACATTAGGATGGAGCATCACTGATGGCAAGCTTTCACCAATCTTGATGACAAGTGACCCTGTTTCAAAAGCTTGCATGGAGATAATTTCGTGCCAGTGTTTGAAAGGTTGTGGTACCATGCGCTGCAAGTGTCGTAAAAACATGCTTGTGTGCACAGGAACATGTAAATGCAAAATTCGTGATGACTTAGTAACATGCATCAACAAAAGCAATGACTAGAATGCTTAGTATAATATTATCCATGGGTGCTACCATTTTTTCTGCTAAGAATGTCGTCGAAGCTTCTTTTGTTAAAAAATGCCTATCATTTATCACTGTTTATAGCTTGGAAGGTGTTCGAAGAAATGTACTAAGACACCTAGCTGTGGACTTGACATATGCATCTAATATGCTTCTAAAACCAAAACAAGTTATTTGCTAGACATAAAATGATGATATGGAAATATTCAATCGATTATTCGGATGGACATTAAGCTGACTAGTAAACTACTTGTAATTATTACTTAGATAGTAAGCTAAATAACATTAAATAAATTGAACAACATCTGTCTATTACAATTTGGGAGACGATAGGTGAAAGTAAATTTTCGTGGATGGCCGCCATCTTGAATTTCCATATTTAAGTATATAAATTAATACTACCCATCATTACAAACACGAACAATATTATACTTATACTCTGGAAGTCAAAATACACAAGTAGAACAAAACATAATTCTTCAAAGTGGATCAAAACTGAAAATATTGTGATTTTCTTTTTTGTAGATGGCGGCCATTTTGAATCGCCATTTTTTCTGCTAAGGATGTCGTCGAAGCTTCTTTTGTTAAAAAATGCCCATCATTTATCACTGTTTATAGCTTGGAAGGTGTTCGAAGAAATGTACTAAGACACCTAGCTGTGGACTTGACATATGCATCTAATATGCTTCTAAAACCAAAACAAGTTATTTGCTAGACATAAAATGATGATATGGAAATATTCAATCAATTATTTGGATGGACATTAAGCTGACTAGTAAACTATTTGTAATTATTACTTAGATAGTAAGCTAAATAACATCAAATAAATTGAACAACATCTGTCTATTACCATTTGGGAGACGATAGGTGAAATTAAATTTTCGTGGATGGCCGCCATCTTGAATTTCCATATTTAAGTATATAAATTAATACTACCCATCATTACAAACATGAACAATATTATACTTATACTCTGGAAGTCAAAATACACAAGTAGAACAAAACATAATTCTTCTAAGTGGATCAAAACTGAAAATATTATGATTTTCTTTTTTGTAGATGGCGGCCATTTTGAATCGCCATTTCCAGGCATAACGCATCATAATACAGCTGGGTAACGTCATTTTTTGGTTTTAGGAGTTAAAATTACATAAAAATGTCACTTGCTTTTACTAAAAAGTGCACTCAACAACTTTTCTATGGGTCTTTTCGGCCTAGACTAATATACTTGAGCGACATCTATGAGGAAATAATTCACCATTTCTTTCATGTGGGCTTTGTGTTGAGACACAAAAGGTTGTGTTACCGTGGGAGTCTGGAAACAGTTGACCTCCAGCATATTGACAGTAAGGGCTTCCCCAGCCAACACGGCGCACTCACCAAATGTTGGTTTAATGTCGGCCAATGGCCGCAGACGTTGGTCTAACATTAAAACATCATTGGACCAATTTCTCAATTGGAGTAGTATTTTGTAATCATTTTAGTCGCTGATATTAATACTCTATAGGTTAATGTAGGCCTACGGTTGACCGTCCCACACATGCGCATTTTACAGCTGTATGAATCTTTTAATCATTTATTATCTGTCTAAATAATACAACTCTCAATAATGTTCAGAACTTCCGGGTTCTTATTAATATTTACAACTAAAAATGCATATGATGGACTTGTTGTTTGATGGAAACAACAGTCATCACAGAGTTTACAAGCGGCAGATTATCTTTCTCTCTCTCGGTCACCCCCCCCCCCCCCTGAATTTCCCAATGCAAAAAAAATCGTCTGATTTGACCTGAAGTGACACGGGCGAGTAATAGGGATTGTACACCAAGAAAGGGCAACCCCAATCCATGTCAAACCTTGCACCTGGTTTAATATAGGGTCCCTCTCTTTGGCCAGTAGGCTACTAGAGTTTATTTACTGTTTCTTATTTTATATTTTTTTCCGGTGTTATACATTAGTTAAACTGGGTCCATTATGAAACGTGTTAAAGGGTTAACAGCGTTAACGGATAGTATACGATTGTTCTCCTGACCCAATTTAGCCTACGTGCACACAAGTGACCAAAGCTGTGGCGAGATTACTCTAGCAGGCTGTGGCGAGGTTACCAGATCTATGGCGAGGCTACTCGCATCCGTCTTCTCGGTGTGTTGTAAAACAACTGTTGAGAAAGCATTATTTAAATTGGCTCAACAGTTCGCATAAGGAAAAGTTTATTTTATCTCCTATATAATGTATAATTTGAAATGAATGGTCTTCGAAAGTACTGAATTTTAAACGGTGCATTTGACGTTAAAATGAGTTAAATTAAGGTGCTTTGGGTTTTTCCTGTTTCAACCTCTCCTTTAATCAGGTTATCTATAATGGGATGTGCCTGCGTGTAGGGGCTTATTATAATACATTATTATTGTGTATGCCAAAACACATGTATAACAATGTCTGTATTTTGATAATGACTTTACTTGAAGTAGAAATTACACAAATGAATACATATACATGATATAAAAAATGCGTAACAGTAGGCCTACATCGGATATGCGGCAAATGATTTGCAGAAATACAAATCGAGTATAAAAATTTGTAGATAATTTGACAACGGTAGGCCTATAGTTAAAATCTGCAGTATAAGCGGTGTGTCATCCCATAAGCTCATCCACAACCACTTCCGTTAGCCGTGATTCAAATTTCACAATAACATTTGTCTGTTGTCTTTCATATCGAATGATATTTTCACTTGTCATAAGTTCGATGTTGATTGGTGATGTTAAGGCTATCAAACTTGATAAAGAAATTGATTTGGTAGGGCTTTTGTGCATGCACTGAACAACTTTCATTAATTCCACAGATTTAGCTATATGTGCAAACTTAACCAGTTCTCTGGCTTTCAGCTTAGATAAGGTTTCTTAGAGACCTAGGTATTCTTTACCTTCGTCTTGGGTAAGATCGCCCACACAAAGTGGGGCTGCGGCTCTAGACCAACTACTAGAACTCTGCTTGAGAACTTTTTCAGTTTCTTCATCATTGCTGACAAAAATCACTTTTGCGATATTGGTATCTGCCCATAATTTGGCTTTCTCCTGAAGTATTTGTGGAGCATCGGGCTCGGATGTGGGCAGGTAATTGACACCATCCACTACTAATACAACTGGACGACCTGTCTTCATCATATATCTGAAAGCTGACAGCTCTATAGCGTTGAGAACACGTCTGAGCTTGTGGGCATCGTCACGTGCAGGCATGGACTGTGTGTGGAAAACTAAATAAAGAAGAGAACGAAAATCGATATGTTCATAATATAGAAAACCCACTGCTTCAGCAAGTGAATCTGGGAAACTTGTGCTACAGCAACATAAACAGGGGCGCCTTCTCTAGTAGCATTTTGCTGTTTAATCAATTCTCGCACAGTCTCCACGATTAACCTTGTTTTTCCTGTTCCAACCTCTCCTTTGATGAGGTAATACTGGTTACTAAATTTACTGTTCAAGACCTGAAACATTGAAATGTTAATGAACCTTAATTCAAGTAAATATATTTTACAATAATTAAACATAAATATTATCCATAATGTCACTACGGTACTGAAATCGTCTAATTAATAAATAGACGTGCGTATCAGAATATATACTTTAATAGAATAAGCACAGCCCAGCAAACACGAGGCGCCGACCCAACGTCGAGCAAATGTTGCCTCACCCTCTGCGATGCTGAGACAACCCATGCAGCACCGGGCCACACAGCGTATCCACTGTGAGTGGTTATTCAGGTGACAGTGACACGTGCCTTGAGCGCAGCAAAAAAACATTGTTTCAACCTGTGCATTTGTCACGGGTTAATGGTAGCAATTTTACAGTTAACTACATAGCTGATAGTTTTTAAAGTTACTTATTGTGTGGTAAAATATCAGAATAATTTACAAAACAAATAATAATTATATGACACATTAATGTGTGTCATCATAATTGATACATCACTTTGTGGACGCTACGTTGTCTTGTTACTTCAAACGTAAAATAATTGGGTGGAATCGGCTTGCCATTTGCATCTCATTAGTTTGTCGACTCGACAAACTTTTAAGCTGGTTTTCCACACAAACGTCTGTCGTTAACTTCCGTTACTATCTGTTCTGTCTGTGCAATGTCAGAAGGCAATATCTGCTCCCTGGTATACTAGGCATTTACTGCTTTTTAACTGGCGTCCCGTCTCATCCTGCCATAGCGCTGCCAAAAGGCGGTATATGTTCACTTGTAAATCAAGTATATACTTCCTTTCCGCTGATGTCACTGCCTCCTTCTGGCTTGCACTGACCCAATGTTGGTTAAATGTTGTGCCATCATCTATGACACTCTTCCCACATTGAACCAACATTGTGTCCAGGTATCGAGTCGCCGGTTTCCCCTGCAAAAATGAGACCTTTAGCCAATGCTGTTTTACATCTGAGCCATGGTCGTAAACGATGGGCCAGCAGTAAGCTAGCATTGGGTGAACGTTTATCTTGTTAAGGCCTATATACTGGTAAGCCAATGCTGGGCTAATGTCGGCCCAGTGTTGTAAACGGTGGGCCACTATCGAGCTAACATTGTGTCAATGACTCGATTTTGCTGATCAGCTGTGACCGCAACCCAGCAGACACGAGGCATTGACCCAATATTGTTCTAATTCTGGTCCGCCGTCTTCGACGTCGGCACAACATTAAAACAACATTGGGTCAATGCCTCGTAATAGCTGGGTAGGTGTTCATGAATGCCAGCAGTCTGTCGCGGGAGGGCTAGCCACCTTCTCTCACCCCTCTCTGCCTCACTTGACACAACTGTGTTATGTTACGCAATATAACAATTAGGTCTTGGCTAAGATATTTATCCCTAAAAATTGCAAATTTCGTATTATTAAAATTAGATTTTTGGACTCGGCTGTAAAAGGCATTGCACATTGATATAATTTATACACTTCCGGTGTGAAAAATGACAGAATAATGTAATTTATTGCAATGCCCGATCATGTGGTAAGTTAACCCTTTCATTACGACCATCTGACATGAAAAGGGGACAAAGTATGGTGAAATATACATTTTTATTTTTTAAGTTTATTTTGCCTGAGTTTGTGTCCTATTTAGGGGAAATAGGGGTGCTGTGTGTGAGAAACGGTTGACATTTCTGTACACCAGTCCTTATGAATATGTCCAATATAACGTTTGGGGTCCCTAGGTTAGGTACGCCTACTTTCGTCTTTAAGAAGTGTTCAGATAAAATATATGTTCATGATTAAATATAGTGATTAGACCGTAAAGGGTTTTGATTGGAATAATATTGGCCAAGCGTCGCAGACAGTGGCCCAGCATTACATCAGCATTGGGCCAATGTATCGTGTTATCTGGTTTTCTGGCGCCTTATGTAAAGAATACCCAGTGCCTGACTTTATGAAGAGTAGGCCTAATTTTGGGATTCCCACAAAAACTAAAACTGGCCCAACATCATTCTATCGCTGCGCCACACTTTGAGCAATATCTCTGTTTTTGACGCAACAAGTTAATTTTAGTGGGCCATAAAATTGTTGAAGATAAGGCCCTGTCTGCTGAATTAAAGGGACTTGCTCAGGCTATAAGCATAAAAAAATCAGTGATTCTATTTGGCTTATTAATATGACCATATAATGTAAACATGTCCATAGAATAGAACTGCAAAAGTTTTTTTAATTTTTGTGCTGCGCATTTACCAGTTAGGCTAGATATAGAGACGAAATTCCCGTATTTCTTATTTTTGACATGGTATAGTGCCGCCAAGAAATGCCCATTACGGCCCACACTGTCAAATTGTGAGCTGTGTATCGCTATATTAGTTTCAGTATTAGTATTCAGCGTTAATGTTAGAACAGAGTCAAGGTTCGGCATCCCATGATCCAAAACTTAGGCCTATATGCTTACCAATACAATTTAAATGAAGTATGGCAGAAAACAAGCTACTGAAACCAAAATGTAGTTGAAATGTTGCTGATTCCAACGAAATATTGGACTGTTACCTGTAACCTGACTGTAACCTCGCCACAAGGTAACCTCGCCACAGGTAATCTCGCCACAGATTTGGTAACCTCGCCACAGAAGGCTGAGTAACCTCGCCACAGCTTTGATAACCTCGCCACATGGGGCTAAGTAACCTCGCCACAACTTCGCCACACCTGTTGTATCCGCATTTATCAATGTATTTTCAAAGGGAAATCTCTACCTTGAACGTGGTGTAGATGTCTATATAGACTTAGACTATATGTGCCATTAAAATCAAAAGCAAAAAAATTCTCAAAAAATGGACCAATATATAACGAATAATAATAGGCCTACAAATTTATTTTGTACAGCAAATATTGTAGAAAATTTGTTCATTGTGACTAATAATAATAATATATTAACCCTTAAACCGCTGAATTAAATAATTTAAATTTTCACACACTTGGAGTTGTGTCTCACTACCTTGACCCACAACTTTAAGTGAGAGAAAACAGCTCGTATTTGATTAATTTGTAATTTAAAACTAAGCAATTTACAAATCTTGATGTTTAAATGGCTAATAAAACAGATTAAAGCGACTACAGTCGCGCTTAGCGGTTTAAGGTGAATAGGTGTAGGCCTACGGCAACAACAGAGGAAGTTGATGAAACTGCCCCAAGAAGAGATCCGACAGCACCCGAGGAAGACAATGAGTAGCACTCAAGCTATGTGATCGACTCCAATAACACTCGATATTGTTGACGCAATTGATTGACACAAGTGATATTAACTCATGTGAGTGCGTGGTGACGTGATGTCGATTGGGCCTACTTGCAAACGCTGAATGTTAAACCATTTTTTCTTCTTCCGGTTTTAATAATAGCATCACCGCCAATATGAATCTGTGATATTTCTATCAGCATGAACACCTGACGAACGTTTAATATGGAATATGAAGTGATATGAATGACCCTTAAGTGTTTTATTTGTTGTTGGGAAAATCCCCCCTTTTGAAATAATAATGGGCCACATGCCCCATCGTCTAAGGCCAATGCTCCCCCCCCCCCTCCAAAAAATATCATGGGCCCCTTGGCCCCCTTTTTTCAATTTATAAATCTGACACTGAATATGTAATAGTACCAATCTCATACATATAATTTTAACTATTTATATTGCCGTATATTAAGTTCAAACCCAATAATAAACTTCTTGTTTTGTCTTGTTATATGAGCGGACACACTCATTAATGGAATGCACTCCATACCGTATGAGTCAGGTGCTGGAGTAATGTCGATTCAGTGTCTATAAAGCAGCTGGGCCAATAGTGTTTTTTTTAATGACACAGCATCATAGTTGAATTCACGCTTTCCCATTTATTGATTGTTTTCTACCACTTACTGGCCAACCGTCAATGATGAAGACGAGGACCAGCCGTGCATGTGGATTATAAAACTTTAAAATATATATTTTTCATTTTTGCAATAAATGAAAATCAAAGTGGAACAGGGAACACTATTATTGCAGAACCAGAGTAAAAACATACCTGTCAATTATCACAGGTAAGAGATAGCAATGACATGACCAATATATATTATGTACATTTAATATTTTGTGCAGAATAAAATATGAAAAATGTTGGGCAGCGCTCCTGACGGTGAACCAATATTAAATCCACAGGTAATGTGTTTGTATATATGTAATAACAATACCGAAGAGGGTGGGGGGTCCTGGTGCCTGCTAGGAAAGTCAGAGATCGCGGATTCGTCTCCTGCTCTGGCATTCAAGTTTCAAAGAAACAAAATGTTTCCTCCCTGTTCAATCGTATATATTAAATATTGTGGGCAGCCTCCGTGACCGAGAGTTAGTGTGCTCGGCCGTAGACCAACAGGGCTCAATTTAGAATCCTGTGTCTGGAGGGCAGTGACACCTCATTCATCTCACCATCCTCAAGAGGTTCTCCTATATGTGTACAAATGTGGTGTAGAACCCCATTTATTTCATTTCATAGCATTTGATACAGCCAACTAACACCTGACTGAACGTTGGCCTGACAACATTACAGCAACATTTCAGCAAAGATCGTGTGAGTAGAGAAAGCCTTCATGGGTCTTTATCCTTAGGTCTACTGTGTGCAGCTGTGTATTGTGATTCCCATAATTGGCATTACGTAAGAGGGTGCAGTGAAAGTGCATTACGTCCACATGTGATAATGATGGATTACGGCTACTGTATATTTCACAGCTGAGTAAGAAACATTAAAAGTGATAATTTACAACTTTGTTAGGCCTACTTTAGACAGAAGAATTAAAATTGAAAATTAAAGATTTCGTGAAAATTCCTGGCTAACTGGGGCATTATAAAAGTCCCAGAAGAAGTAATAATTGCACTTTTGTAATATTAACATTGTAGTCCCGTGAAATGATTTTTCGTCAAGCATATTTCATTAGGTGCAGTGTTTCAGAGCGTGTGTAAAATCAGCAAAATGTATTATGGGAACCGAACATAATAATATAAATGCCAATGATCGATATAAAGGATATACATCTTTTCATGATAATGCATCTTAGAGTATAGATATACATTCCCTGACACATTTATAGCTGATTTTTTGCAATGCTGTTGACAAACGTCAAGGCCCCTGGGCCTCTTGTTTTGAAGTAGCTTCCTCTTGTAGTAAGCCACTTCGTACTGATTCTCTGCCAGGGGAGCCACTATGTTTCCCGAGGAGTAACGTCTTATCATTCTGGGATATCTCATTCTATCTTTGTACACCACATAGCCACCGGTAGCGAGGATGGTTGCTGCTGCAGCTGCTGCTGCCCCAGATCTCAGACTCTCCATCATGTTACCAACAGCTGCCTGATCGGGTGATAAAAACTTCTCCGCAGATTTTCTGGAAAGCACGCACCTTGCAAATGTGCAAAATAATGTGACAAATACATATAGGCCTACAATGCAGCTATATATTATATACCAACGGGCAACATTTTTCCAAAGTAGGCCTACTTAAAATTAGCGCAGCTGTATTGTACGCAGTTATATTTCGTGAGCAATGTAATTGCCTTCGGTTGCTAAAAAGAACAATAAATAAACATGCAAAATGTTCACAGATATCATTTTTTATTTAGATTAAATTACATATTACTGTTATTGAACTGTAGGCCTAATTACACTGTAATTCAGAAACTAGGAGACCCTGCTGAAAAAAATGAAATTACAATATAATGATGGCTCATCATTTTGTTCAATTACAATCGTTCTCTGTATTGAGAAGACAACTACAACGATCCATCCGTCCCTGCAATTTGTACCATTCCCATATAAAGTTTAAATATGGTTCACATACAGCCATTTTCTACGTCGCTTTCTACATATCATAGCAATATGTATAGTGCATATTACCACAGACAGCACTGCACACTCCATGCATTTGAATAGTTTGGAGTACTGTATATTCTCAACCTCTATGACAAGCATCCGCCCTGGTTGGGATGTGAACGCTGTACATCGTAGTCTCGGGCCACAACCGGACCGAATGAGTCATCTGGGCTGACTGGTTATTAGGCCACCTATACTGGGCAAGGACAACCTCAGCTAAGATATTGATGAATTTACACGATTTCTAAAGTATGCTCCTGCACCAACAATGAATCAATTCTGTGACACGCAGTGACGTCACCGGAAACCGTTTTGAATGGGAGCTCAGTGAAAACAAAGTTATATAAGACCCCCTCCCCCATACTTCATTGCATTAGCTAGCTCGGTGACAGCAATGGAGGTCAAGGCTATTGAGTTTCACAGAATAAATGAATCAATCAATCAATCAATCAATCAATCAATCAATCAATCAATCAATCAATCAAGCAAGCAATCAAAGAAGCAAGCAAGCAATGTCACCTATGTGCACATACAAGCTAATATGAACGAGGATAACCTGAGGACGGTGAGATGAATTAGATGACACTGTCCTCCATTATCTGAAAAAGTCTGTGACGGATCTCCTCAATTAATTTTAAAAATCGGCTAATTTGCATAGCCAAGATACTCCCTTATATATGGACTTGAACTATTGATCCGATATTCACTATTTTTTGCTGATTGCTGTTCAATTTCAACAAAAATTCAATGTCCACAACTCAAAACATGGTAGACTGATGATTCATTTTATTCATATCACATCCAGAACTCATGTCTCTAAATCTATCTCTTAACATCTCAATCTCTCTATATATCTGGTATTCTCTCTGATTCTGACTGGTACTGACTCCCCATCGCTCTCGCGCCAAACACACGGTCCTCTTTTATACTGCGCGGTCCGCGTTAGGCGCAAACCGTACTGAGCCGATTCCTGACGTTCCCTCCCAAGCGCATCCTGTTTGTCCGAAGAATCCAGATATTCTAGAACAATCCATGCAAATCGTGTGTTTGTTTCACTAGTAAAATGTAAACAATTAAATAAATAATGACACTTCAAATTACGTTAAAAAATTAAAGTTACTGTTTGGAAAACTAAGCAGCCCTGGATCATTACCACCAACTAGTGATGCCTTAGAACAACATATAAAGATAGCTCATTACCAAAGTATGGTGTGGAAATTTGCGAATGTTACAGCCCCACAGCTTCCACGTGCAGATACATTAGGATGGAGCCAACACGGCGCACTCACCAAATGTTTGTTTAATGTCGGCCAATGGCCGCAGACGTTGGTCTAACATTAAAACAGCATTGGACCAATTTCTCGTTGGAGTAGTATTTTGTAATCAGTTCAGTCGCTGATATTAATACCGTCAAAGTGTAATCCATAGGCTAATGTAGGCCTACACTTGACCGTCCCACACATGCGCATTTTACAGCTGTATGAATCTTTTAATCATTTATTATCTGTCTACATAATACAACTCTCAATAATGTTCAGAACTTCAGTGTTCTTATTAATATTTACAACTAAAAATGCATATGATGGACTTGGAAACAACAGTCATCACAGAGTTTACAAGCGGCAGATTATCTTGAATTAGAATGAGTTTATCTTTTTGAGAAATGGTAACTCTCTCTCGGTCACTCCCCCCCCCCCTTAATTACTCAATGCAAAAAAAATCGGCTTATTTGACCTGAAGTGACACGGGCGAGTAATAGGGATTGTACACCAAGAAAGGGCAACCCCAATCCATGTCAAACCTTGCAACTAGTTTAATATAGGGTCCCTCCCTTTGGCCAGTAGGCTACTAGAGTGTATTTACTGTTTCTTATTTTATATTTATTTCCGGTGTTATACATTAGTTAAACTGGGTCCATTATGAAACGTGTTAAAGGGTTAACAGCGTTCACGGATAGTATACAATTGTTCTCCTGTGGCAAGCTTACCAGATCTATGGCGAGGTTACTCGCATCCGTCTTCTCGGTGTGTTGTAAAACAACTGTTGAGAAAGCATTATTTATTTGGCTCAACAGTTCGCATAAGGAAAAGTTAATTTTATCTCTTATATAATGTATAATTTGAAATGAATGGGCTTCGAATGTACTGAATTTTAAACGGTGCATTTGACGTTAAAATGAGTTAAATTAAGGTCCTTTGGATTTTTCCCGTTTCAACCTCTCCTTTAATCAGTGTGCAGAAATATCCACCATTTTAAAGCCTTGACATAGTACAGTACAATCCACTTTTGTCTTCCAAATTACTATAGCATCATCTATAGTATCGTGTTGTTAATCTAGATAGAGCTGATAGATAGATAAATAGGTTATCTATAATGGGATGTGCCTGCGTGTAGGGGCTTATTATAATACATTATTATTGTGTATGTATAACATACACATGTATAACAATGTCTGTATTTCAATAATGACTTTACTTGAAGTAGAAATTACACAAATGAATACATATACATGATATCAAATATGCGTAACAGTAAGCCTACATCGGATATGCATCAAATGGTTTGCAGAAATACAAATCGAGTATAAAATTTGTAGATAATTTGACAACGGTAGGCCTATAGTTAAAATCTGCAGTATAAGCGGTGTGTCATCCCATAAGCTCATCCACAACCACTTCCGTTAGCCGCGATTCAAATTTCACAATAACATTTGTCTGTTGTCTTTCATATCGAATGATATTTTCACTTGTCATAAGTTCGATGTTGATTGGTGATGTTATGGCTATCAAACTTGATAAAGAAATTGATTTGGTAGGGCTTCTGTGCATGCACTGAACAACTTTCATTAATTCCACAGATTTAGCTATATGTGCAAACTTAGCCAGTTCTTTGGCTTTCAGCTTTGATAAGGTTTCTTCAAACGGAATAGAAAGATACCAGTCTCGCTTACATTGTATTAAAAAATGTATTTTACCACCCACTGATTGGTATATCTTTTGTACCAGTTCTATGGGCATTTGGTGGGCGATTTTCTGCTTATCGTTTTTAGTGGATGATTCCATGAATTCTTTGAGACCTAGGTATTCTTTAACTTCCTCTTGGGTAAGATCGCCCACACAAAGTGGGGCTGCGGCTCTAGACCAACTACTAGAACTCTGCTTGAGAACTTTTTCAGTTTCTTCATCATTGCTGACAAAAATCACTTTTGCGATATTGGTATCTGCCCATAATTTGGCTTTCTCCTGAAGTATTTGTAGAGCATCGGGCATGGATGTGGGCAGGGAATTGACACCATCCACTACTAATACAACTGGACGACCTGTCTTCATCATATATCTGAAAGCTGACAGTTCTATAGCGTTGAGAACACGTCTGAGCTTGTGGACATCGTCACGTGCAGGCATGGACTGTGTGTGAAAAACTAAATCAAGAAGAGAACGAAAATTGATATGTTCATCATATAAAAAACCCACTGCTTCAGCAAGTGAATCTGGGAAACTCTTTCCTTGTGCTACAGCAACATAAACAGGGGCGCCTTCTCTAGTAGCATTTTGTTGTTTAATCATTTCTCGCACAGTCTCCACGATTAACCTTGTTTTTCCTGTTCCAACCTCTCCTTTGATGAGGTAATACTGGTTACTAAATTCACTGTTCAAGACCTGAAACATCGAAATGTTAATGAACCTTAATTCAAGTAAATATATTTTACTATAATTAAACATAAATATTATCCATAATGTCACTACGGTACTGAAATCGTCTATTTAATAAATAGACGTGCGTATCAGAATATATACTTTAATAGAATAAGCACAGCCCAGCAAACACGAGGCGCCGACCCAACGTCGAGCCAATGTTGCCTCACCCTCTGCGATGCTGAGACAACCCATGCAGCACCGGGCCACACAGCGTATCCACTGCGAGTGGTTATTCAGGTGACAGTGACACGTGCCTTGAGCGCAACAGAAAAAACATTGTTTCAACCTGTGCATTTGTCACGGGTTGGTGGTAGCAATTTTACAGTTAACTACATAGCTGATAGAAAAAAGTTTTTAAAGTTATTTATTGTGTGGTAAAATATCAGAATAATTTACAAAACAAATAATATATATATGACACAATAATGTGTGTCATCATAATTGATACATCACTTTGTGGACGCTACATTGTCTTGTAACTTCAAACGTAAAATAATTGGGTGGAATCGGCTTGCCATTTGCATCTCCTTTTGAAGTAGCTTCCTCTTGTAGTAAGCCACCTCGTACTGATTCTCTGCCAGGGGAGCCACTATGTTTCCCGAGGAGTAACGTCTTATCATTCTGGGATATCTCATTCTATCTTTGTACACCACATAGCCACCGGTAGCGAGGATGGTTGCTGCTGCAGCTGCTGCTGCCCCAGATCTCAGACTCTCCATCATTTGAGCCATGCTACCAAAAGCTGCCTAATCCGGTGATAAAAACTTCTCCGTAGATCTTTTAGATCTTCTGGAAAGCACACACCTGGCAAATATGCAAAATAATGTGACACATACATATAGGCCTACAATCCAGCTATATAATATATACCAACGGGCAACATTTTTCCAAAGTACGCAGCTGTATTGTACGCAGTTATATTTCGTGAGCGATATAATTGCCTTCGGTTGCTAAAAAGAACAATAAATAAACATACAAAATGTTCACAGATAGCATCTTTTATTTAGATTTAATTACATATTACTGTTATTGAATTGTAGGCCTAATTACACTGTAATTCAGAAATTATGAGATCCTGCTGAAAAAAATGAAATTACATTATAATGATGGCTCATCATTTTGTTCAATTACAATCGTTCTCTGTCTTGAAAAGACAACTACAATTTATTATATCCATCCGCCCCTACAATTTGTACTATTTCCATATAAAGTTCGAATATGGTTCACATACAGCCATTTTCTACGTCGCTTTCTACATATCATAGCAATATGTATAGTGCATATTACCACAGACAGCACTGCACACTCCATGCATTTGAATAGTTTGGAGTACTGTATATTCTCAACCTCTATGACAAACATCCGCCCTGGTTGGGATGTGAACGCCGTACATCGTAGTCTCGGGCCACAACCGGACCGAATGAGTCATCTGGGCCGACTGGTTATTACGCCACCTATACTGGGCAAGGACAACCTCTAAGATATTGATAAATTTACACGATTTCTAAAGTATGGTCCTGCACCAACAATGAATCAATTCTGTGACACGCAGTGACGTCACCGGAAACCGTTTTGAATGGGAGCTCAGTGAAAACAAAGTTATATAAGACCCCCTCCCCCATACTTCATTGTATTAGCTAGCTCGGTGACAACAATGGAGGTCAAGGCTATTGAGTTTCACAGAATAAATGAATCAATCAAGCAATCAAGCAATCAATCAATCAAGCAAGCACGCAAGCAGTTAATCAATCAATCAATCAATCAATCAATCAATCAATCAATCAATCAATCAATCAATCAATCAATCAATCAATCAATCAATCAATCAATCAATCAATCAATCAATCAATCAATCAATCAATCAATCAATCAATCAATCAATCAATCAATCAATCAATCAATCAATCAATCAATCAATCAATCAATCAATCAATCAATCAATCAATCAATCAATCAATCAATCAATCAATCAATCAATCAATCAATCAATCAATCAATCAATCAATCAATCAATCAATCAATCAATCAATCAATCAACCAATCAATCAATCAATCAACCAATCAATCAATCAATCAATCAATCAATCAATCAATCAATCAATCAAGCAATCAAGCAATCAAGCAATCAAGCAATCAAGCAATCAAGCAATTAAGCAATTAATCAATCAAGCAAGCAAGCAAGCAAGCAATCAAGCAAGCAAGCAAGCAAGCAATCAAGCAAGCAATCAAGCAAGCAATCAAGCAAACAAGCAAGCAAGCAATGTCACTTATGTGCACATACAGGCTAATATGGACGAGGATAACATGAGAACGGTGAGATGAATTAGATGACACTGTTCTCCAATATCTGAAAAAGTCTGTGACGGATCACCTCAATTACTCAAGTACTCTCTCTGATTCTGACTGGTACTAACTCCCCATCCCTCTCGCGCCAAACACACAGTCCTATTTTATACTGTGCGGTCCGCGTTAGGCGCGAACCGTACTGAGCCAATTCCTGACGTCCCCTCCCAAACGCATCCTGTTTGTCCGGAGAATCCAGATATTCTAGAACAATCCATACAAATCGAGTGTTTGTTCCACTGGTAAAATGTAAACCATTAAATAAATAATGACACTTAAAATTACGTCTTTACACAGAATAAAACATTACTTACTTATAATATAACACATCGAATTTGGAAGAGTAAAATTACTTAATCAAAAAGTTATAATAGAAACATATTTTGCTCGTATGACATAAGTCAGCTAATTAAAGATGATAAGATGTTATAAATCATAAAACAAGATCAATTATCAAAATAATATAACAAGACAGATTTTTAGATAAAAGCTTGGTAAACTGATATTTTTCAAGAAATAGTAGCTCATCCGCTAAAACTCACATTTCAACCTTAGCATGTTAACACAAACACAGATTACCAACACTAATGAAGAATATATAATAATGAGGTCTTTGTAAAAGACGGGGTATTCCCATGCGTCATGGGGACATCCAGCCTCAAGTATCCGAAAATACGTTGTCCTTACAGGGTCATATAGATACGGTCAACCATCTGGTTGATGTGGTCATTTAACAAGACTACAATATTCAACAGTGTCGGATCCAGGATCTGAGGAAAGGGGGCACACCGGGTGATTTTTGGCCAAATTAGGGGATTTTTCAAAGAATTTTGCCAAAAATGGGGGGTCGCGCTGCCCCCACCCCCATCCCCTGGATTCGCCACTGTTCAACTTTTAATTGTGGAAGGTAGAGACTTTCATATTAGCCATGCAAATATAACATCTATTTTTTCACTTTTTTCAAAGTAATAGCATGGTTCTTTAATTTCACTATTTTTGTGAGTTGAAGATTCAACTGGGAATGATCAGCACGGAATATAATTATATTGTAGAGTTAAAGTCACACGACCTGATCATGCCTGTTTTTAAATATCAACCACCCTTGTTTTCAGTGGACCAAAGGTTGCAGTGGACTGTTCATAATAGATTACTGTTATCTTAACCCCGGAGATAGCACACTGATGTCGACAACAGTAGACATTCTGTGTTCTGTATTCTGTATCACCCCTGATAACAATAAAAATAAAATATGCTTTCGATCTTGAAACACTAATATATATTAAATTTCACAAATAACACAAATTTTCAGTCACTTGAAGTTGTGGATCGCAGTAGCGAGAAACAACTTCAAGTGGCTGAAAATTTAAATTTCTTTGCTCAATGCTCTGAGGGTTAATATTTGTTAGAACTCTTACATTATCTATCTCTGCTAAGGGATTTCTGCATGTGGGGAACACTGTCTAAGGTAAAATTATTGGCAACAATAGACAGAATACTACAGGTCATGTAGTATTATGTCTATTGCTGCCAACAATCTTACATTAGACAGTTATTGTTCGCTGCATGCAGAAATACAGGGGCAGAGATGGAGATAGATCATTTGAGAGTTCTGTGCAGAATGCGATCTAGACCTGCATGAGGTGAGCCTCAAACGAAAGTGTGAATGTGGTAGTTGTGATCTTCACCTGTCGCTAACGTCGACGGCGGACGCTTTCACAGCTGTGATCTACAATTATCGCAATTGATATAACAGTAACTAATCTGTAACTAATCAAGTTAATTCGTGACGTCTGTCATACTTCCCAGTAAACACAAAACATTTGTATAACATTTGAACAATGTTGGACCAACATTGTGGCCCAACGTTCAAGACGTTATATAAATGTTATACAAATGCTTTTCGTTTACTGGGTTGTTATCGTCACCTTGTGTCACTCGCTTAGTTGTGATTGACGATAACAATTAATGCTTCTACTGTGTTCCACACGGTTCACCTCCGCCGCCGCCGTTCCTAATCTAGCAACTTCTGCTTCCTCATACTTTTAAATAATTATATGCAATGATGTGATAGTTTACCATCTTAGAAAAATAGGAGTGTTTGTAACATGTCTCTCATAACTCGATTTGAGTGGCCAATGTTGTATCTGAAATATTAATGTTTTGTTTTATGTATATTGGGTGAGACAAAAATAAAATAATAATACTACTACTTCACATAGCCATCACATACCATTGGGGAATATTTTTGGTGACATTTTGATCAGTATATCATCAACCCTTCATATATTACGGTCACTAACAAATAAATTATCGTCTTCTAATTTTGAAAATATGCTCAGCTATGTCAGCCAATGACCTGATTGGGAGCGAGCAATTTCAAAATAGCTGTTTAACGGCCATTTTGAATTTGAGGTTTTTTGTGATAAGACAAGGCAAAATAGCTGCACCATGAATATAAAACAAACTGTAATGTCTCACACAAGGATAACCCATGACAAATTTCGCAGAAATAAAAGAAAAAATGGCCGACTGGTGGCTATTTTGTTCGTTTTTTTCTCATCATCTCGGAAATCTTGCATGATACACGCAGCTAAACCTACTTTGTGAATATGTATATAATAGGCTACACATGTATGAGCAATGTGTGAAATATGATAATATCCATATAATATCAGAAGTCTATTTTTGTAAGTATAATAACTCCAAGCTATTAAGAAGATGTCAAATGTTAAAAATATATTGTGCTGCAGAAAGTTACCACGTAGCCTACTTTTGGCCGATGTGAATGGACCCAGCATTTGAACCTGGTTGGTTTCAATCAGAACATGTATCATTTTATTTCAAAAATAGAACAAGTCAATTAAGCAGTATTTTTGTCTTATCACTGGACTGGTGTAAACGAACGATAATAATTAAACTTAATTAATTATAATAAACATTAATAGGCTCAAAATAACCTATTGGATCGTGTAAGTAACGTTACATAATTATTAATAAACCTACCTCGATCTTGTGAGTAGTAATAATTCGTTGTGGATATGTCTTTGTTGTTTAATCTCTGGATTTAGTCCCACAGAGGGATTATTACAGTGCGTTCGATGGGTATATTGTCTGTGTTTACTGTCAGGGTTATGGGCCTACTTTTTTGAATAACCAAGCTGTGTACTTTATCTTAAGTGGGCCTACCTGCGCTCAGAGTACACAACCGTATGGATTATAGCGGTAAGAGTTATTAATAGGGCCTACTGCAAGCCTGCCCACACAGCTTAACAGTTTTTGGATTACCACAACATAAAAAACAAATGTCACATTATACCACATTTCGGGCTTGCAAACATCACATATATTTGATTATTATATATGTATTCATAAGGTGGCCTATTGGATTATGATTTAATTGGATATTATAAGATGTATTATAATGGCATGTCCTTTATACCATCATTATTGTAGGACAGGGCCCTAGTATAGCATCTGGGTTTTTTTCCGGCTGAGCGACGGCTATTCGAGCTGACGCCAGCAAATGCAATTTAGACTAATCAAAGTACTTTTATTCTACAGGGTCTAACGTTATGTAGGCTACATGTCGAGGGCTCTATTTAATATCACATAGTTGTATTATTGCTCTTATAAATACTCTTAATATAGTATTGTTTTATTGTCTTAGTATGATATTATATGGTATTTGGTCCTATTATCAGTGGAGTGCATAATGAACTCAACTTGTGTGGTGGCTCAGGGCACCCTGGTCACCTTCTATTTGCTCCGCAGTCAAGCAAATATCTACAACGTTGAAATTGTGAAGACTTTATAAAACTGAAATAATGATATTATTATAAAGTTGCATGCTTTTAAAAAATGCTCTACTTGTAGTTGTTTCTACGCTTTCCAGAGGTTTTTTTGTTCCTTTTATACTAATATGTAGTTATTTTATCTCTGGTTTTAGCGCGGGAAACAAAAATTATGTATAGTATATTTTTTTTAAATTTTAATTTTGTGTAATTACCATGTATAAAGCTGCATGCTTTAAAAATTGCTGTACTCGTAGTTGTCTTATAAGTTTTTACGCTTTCCAAAGGATTTTTTTTGCTATATTTATACTAATATGTAGATATTTTATCTTTGGTTTTAGCGCGGGAAACAACAATTATGTATAATATATTTCTATTTAATTTTACTTTTAAGTGTAATATTAAGTGTAATTACCATGTATATAAATTTTATCCTAGATGTCGAACTTAGTTAGGGTGCTGGTCACCTGTATTCGACATCCTGATGTACACAATTTTACTTACAATTGCATATGTGTACGATTATTGTATGTATTTGTATATATATAAAGCCTAATAAATAAAACTGCCGCCTGTCATGTCGGAGGTCTTTGTTCCATCCCCTGGTACTAAATGTTTTTTCCTCATCCACTCGTAATTATTCAGTATTGTGTGTAGCCTCCGTGACCGAGAGTTAGGGAGCCCAACCTCCCACCAGGGCTGGAATTTCTAATCATTTGTCTGGAGGGCAGTGTCACCTGATTTATCTCATCATCCTCAGGAGGCAATACTGGTCCAGTGTAGCCTATGTGTTCATAAAAGTGGGTCTTTCATTAACTGAGATAGAGAATAAATGTTCATGCTTTATCACCCATTGAAAAATACAACATTTCCGGATGCAAAAGATAGGCTAACGTTGCTGTTCCAAAATCAAGATCCAAGATCAACACCTAGGATCATGTTGAAAACTAAATTATGAAGAAGTAATAATGATAGGTTATAGACCTATATCTAATTTTCAATTAATTTTAAATGCGAAATTCATTTGTGGGGCTTTTTTAATTTTGAGGTTTCGCAGATGCTTAAATCCAACATGGCACTCAAGTACGACACGGTGGATACGCTTATATACAAAGAAGTCATAGTGGACCAACCAACACTGAAACAAAGGGTAATAGGGTGCACCCATGTTAGATGAATCGCTAATAGGATAAGCAATGATGTGTGGGCGGATGCCGCCGTCAATTTTGAAGGTCATTTCAAAGGTCATGAAGCTTTAAATGGATGTTTATCATCATAGTTATAATACTTATTATTGGTAATTAATTCCATTATTTTGCATTACGTTATTTATATTTATTTCCTTGATATTTGTAAATGTTATTATTAATCTGTAATAATTTAAAATTATTATAAATATTTTATTTATTTATTGTTGATAAATGGGTGGAGTGACAATTTTGTATTGCTCTTGTGCTCCCTCCAGTACACTTCACACTGCCGCTGTGATGCTGTATGTTTGTGTAGCCCATTTATAGTGCAGCAGCAGACGGTCTCTAGCTGCAGTATTTAAAGAGTTACCCAGCCACAAAAAGTAACATTATGTGTTATATACCAAATTAAAGCTTAGCATCTCTGGAGTAAGAAAAGTGATGGTGCTAAGTTCGCAGCTCAGAGGGATTGTTGTAATCTGACCTTGAAGTACACTACCGTCGAACATAAAAGTGATCAAAATTTGACATGTCGAAATGACTGATACGCCAGTAAAGAGATGTATTTGCCTCCAGTGTCTACAGAAAGCTCTCAATAACCAATAATTTATAGCCAGCCTTTAAATATGTATCAAGGGAAACACGAAACATCTGTTCAATGTTGGGCCAGCGCTGTAGACGGTGGTCCAGCATTGAACCATTGTTGGGTTAATGTCCCTTTGCTTGCTGGCTTAGTAATCAGATATTTTCTTTCAATGTATCGATCCTGTAAACAAGAAACACATATTAAATACTGGTTTAATATTGGCACAGCGTAGCAGATGAAGGCCCAGAAATAAACCACCATTAGATCAACGTCTTGTTTATATGCGTTACACATTTCCTGACACTGGAGACAGTGTATGCCTACATATGTATCTAATTCCATATATCCAGAATAATATAAGTTATGGTAGAGATGGAGGACAGGTACAGATGGCCCGAATGTCTTCACAATAATATTTTATAGTTGGCATTTGAATAAACGTGCATGTACTTATATTTGAAGATGCACGTAGTTTTCAAAAACAGGACTTAGTGCATGTACTTGTATTCGAACACACACATATTTCAAAAGACACGACATGCACATATATTCAAATGAAATGATCTTGGCAAAACTATCGCAACATTTATTAAATAAATTAAAACATGTAAACTTTTATTTTGCACCAATAATGGAAACGCCTAATTAATATCTGTACCATATTATTATTTAACGCGGCTTAATTTTATGCATTACATAAGAAACAATATAAATATTTATCATTTAATTCGTCATGCGAGAATTCGAGATTGTCACAGTTTTTCCGCATTGTCAATAGATCTATTATCTTTTATTGGTGGTTTCGAAATCGATTTAACAAGTTGTTTTTTTAGATGGGTATCTACAGAATTAGAATGGGAATAATGGGATGCATCATATATAATGTATGAACTGCAAATCTTACATTATTATACAATTTCGAATGTGAATTATCACAAACCCGAATCTTTAAAAAAACAAGCTGATGACAGAGTTGTATCATAGTGAGCGACATAGACACTGAAAATGGGGGTGCACTTAATTTTCGGAAAAAATGCATGCAGTTATATTCGAACAAAAAATCATTTTAATACATCCCCAAAATAAACGATTTTCACTTATAAGTGAATGCACGTTTATACGCAGAGATACGGTATGCACAGTCATAATTATATCTTTTCAAATATAAAACACATTTTATTATATATCACAATAAAGTGTTTCTTACAGTTGTCAATTCAGGTACTACACAAAAGACAAAGCAATTGCTTTGTATTTAAACTAAATTAACAGAAACATGATTATGTTCCTGAATAAGAAACTGTCCACCTCAATGAGTAATCTCGATCACTTTTAAAGTGGTTGTAATCACTTCTTCAGTGGACAACATCACTTTTGTAGTGGCTGAGATAACTTTTAAAGTGGCTGTGATCAGCTCGTCAGTGGCCAAGATCACTTTATAGTGGCTTAGATATTTTTTTTAGTGGCTGACACCAGTTGGTTAGTGGCCAAGATCACCTTTGTAGCGGCTGAGATAACTTTTAAAGTGGTTGTAACCATTTTTTCAGTGGCCAAGATCATCTTTGTAGTAGCTGAGATCACTTTTAAAGTGGCTGTGATCCCTTCTTCAGTGGACAAGATCAGTTTGTTTGTGGTAGTGATCACCTTTATGGTGGCTAAGGTGATTTTCAATGTGGCTTTGATCACTTTGTCAGTGACCAAGATCAATTTTGTAGTAGATGAGATCATTTTCAAAGTGGTTTTGATCACATCTTCCGTGTAAAGATTACTTTTGTAGTGGCTGAGATAACTTTTAAAGTGGTCGAAATAATTTCTTTAGTGGCCAAGATCACCTTTTTAGTGGATGAGATTACTTTCAAAGTGGCTATTATCAATTCTTCAGTGTCATGATCACTTTTGTAGTGAGTGAAATCACGTTTTTAGTGGTTGAAATCAGTTTGTTAGTTGGAAAGATAACTTTTGTAGCAAAAGTGTTTACAAAAGTGATCTTAGCCACTAAATAAGTGACTGTTCTCACTTATTTAGTGGCTAAGATCACTTTTGTAATGGTTTAGTGACTTTTTAATGTGGCTGTGGTCACTTCTTCAGTGGCCTAGTTCACTTTTGCAGTGGCTTAATTTTTTTTTCGGTGGCTGACAACTGAGTGTTAGTGGCCAAGATCACCTTTGTAGTGACTCGGATAATTTTGAAAGAGGATTTTATCAATTCTTCAGTGGCCAAAGTCACTTTTGTAGTGGCTTAGATACTTTTTAATTTGAATGTTATCAATTCTTCAGTGACAAGAGCACTTTTGTAGTGACTGAGATCGCTTCTAAGGTGGCTGAAATCAGTCTGCTAGTGTCAAAGATTACTTTTGTACCGAGTGACGTAACTTTTAAAGTGGTTGTACTCATTTCTTCTGTGGCCAAGATCACTTTTGCAGTGGATGAGATGACTTTCAAAGTGGTTATTATCAATTATTCAGTGGTCAAGATCACTTTTGTAGTGACTGAAATCACTTTTTCAGTGGTTGATATCAGATTGTTTGTGGCCAAGATCACTTTCGTCGCTGCTGGGATAACTTTTAGTGTGGCTGTGATAACTTCTTCGGTGTTCAAGATCACTTTTGTAGTGGCTGAGATAATTTTTATTGTTGTTGTAACCACGTCGTCAGTGGCCAAGATCAGTTTTGCAGTGGATGGGAAACTTTTAAAGTGACTGGGTCAATTCTGTGGTGGCCAAGATCAATTTTGTAGTGAATGAGAAAGTGTACTAGTCTTAATCTACCCTTCTTTTTTGAGAAATAAGCATATCCATCCATATCATGCATGTAGTTTAGGCTAGTTCAATGCTGGTATGAGGCTAAACCACACAACTATGATAAGCCTATGCCATATTATCTTCTGATCTAATTGTACAGTAATTTATCAAAAATGGCTCTGATCATTTTCTAATATGTTGGAAACGATGTTAATGTTTTTCAAACATCTTAGATCAATCTTAAAATATCTTAATTGTGGTCACTAACTCACAGAATCCTTTAACTGTTCAGTTATCAACGATAGGCGTATTGAGCGACCTTACAAGTAAAATCATATTTTCCGTAATGACGGCACTAATTTGCATACTATTTCTACTGCAACACATCAGATCACTCCGAGAATTGTTTTATTGTCTTTATTGACCCAGAAAACATGGGTGTAGATAGCATTTTTGTTGCGTGATATGGGATATTGACCAAGCCATAAATAGATCTATATTTTTCGGTAATGGCGGCGCTAATTTGCATACTAAATGTTCTGAAACACATCAGATCAGTCTAAAAACAGTTTTGTTGTCTTCTTTGACCCTCAAAATATGGATGTAGACACCATTATTATATCGTTATCTGTGATATTGACCGGGCTATAATTAAATATACATTTTTCGATAATGGCGGTACAAATTTGCATAGAAATGGCACATGAGACCTATTTCCAGCTGGCAGCGAGTTAACATAGCTAACCATTTTCTACTGGGTTTTTACAAGCTCGATACACCAAATAGAAGTATATTTCCGTGGGTGCACGGGAACCCTTGCAAATATACTTAATCCCACTAGACTACAAGTGTCGCCCCTGAGTCGCTTGAAAAATGGTAATAACGGCATACAAATATACATTTTTTTGTTTTAAGGTATTCTATGCTAGCTAATATATCGATTTCTTGGTAGAACACCAGCAACTGGTAACTTATAAACTGCCGGCCACTAATAACAAAGGCACGGCTTGGAAAACATTCACATTTCGTTTTTTCAAAACCATGTGGTTTTCAAAGAATAATCTAAATTTAGGATCAAAGAGAAACTAAATTAAAAAATAAAACAGTGAGGCTGAAATGATAACATAAGTGTGTGTCATCCGATTTGTGATTTTATGTGAAATATAGGTTACATAAGGAGTTGTGACAGATTGCTTAGGTTTTGCTAGAATATCGCAAATAATGCATTTTTCGAAATAGACAGTACCCTACTTCAAGGTCAGATTACATATATATATATATATATATATATATATATATATATATATATATATATATATAATTTATATAATATTATATATATATAATATATATAATATACATATATACATATATATATAGAACACAATGACATAATGTTACTTTTTGTGGGTGGGTACCCCGAAAATTGGCCTGCTCTGCTGCTCCACTATTAGTCCAGGAGCTAGTTTTTGTAGGGGCTCTATTTAGCGAGTTCGTTCAACCGGCGTAGTATCGACAATCTGAATTGACAGAATGGTAGAATGGACCTTCGGCAACAACCCCAGGTAGTATGTACGAACAAATTGTGGTATCAGTTTCTTTGTACAGCCTATTTTCCAACATAGGTTTTTTTCGCTATGTTCGTCAAAGTGGAAGTCAAGTTCGAAAAATAGCCATATCTTTGCAATGAATGGACCAATTCTTACACTTTTGGTATCACTACACTCAGTATTAACTTATAAATCTAATTTTTGGGCCCATCTGACCTTGGATAATATTGTGTTTTATGAGAATGTAACAACTTGCATCAAGTACCATCTCAATCGTATATACGCTATGGATTTTTGTCCTAAATCTTTACAAGAAATGAAACAGAAATTATACTAAGCCAAAAATGCATCATATGACCAAAATAAACAATGCTTTTGGAAAAAAGTAAGAGCAAATTTAATTCCATAGGTGTAACTTTACTGGGACTGAGCTCACTTCATGCTACGTACGGTCCTGGTGATTATTGATATATTCTAGTGGTCATTGAGACATAAAACCTGTTTAGATTTAGGGGGTAGATTTACGTAAACGTCTGTCGCTGCTGTTCTAATTTACCAATGTACACATGGGAATTCAATTCCCGTTACTGTTTATTATTTACATTTTCAGTATTATATATTACCCTGTTGTCGTGATATATTGTATTTTACAAAAGTTAAGATGGCCGCCATAGTAAGTAAAACACGTAGTTGCCTATACAAACGCGTAAATAGATTTTAGTTATATATAGCACGAGTGTTAAGTGTTTTGAAAAGGCATTAAATGAGCGCATCATTTTTGTTTAAAACCTGCAAAATAAAATGGACATAAATTTATACGTTGTACAACGTAAAACCGAAAAATGACTCGAAAGATAGCCAACTGAAAACATTATTTATTTGGTATACGATGTTGCTACGGCTGTGCATTCCCTGAAAGTTTTTGTCCTGTTCAGTTTATTAACACGTTCAGTTTAAAAATATATATAGTTATAATTTATTAATAATTATTTTTAATGATGTGTGTGGCAAAACAAACCGTTATTAATATCTACTAAATCTTTTAAAACTAGACGTCTTAACATTGTTTTATAAAAAAAATATCCACTCGTATGTCTTGTGCAAACATGTGAGTGACCTATCTAGGGTGCCTGCCATTACCTATCCATGCCGAAATTTGAACACAAAACCTTCTGGACGACACTTCCAACATACCAGTTCAGCACGCTCACGCTGTTATTCAAACAGCTGCCAAACAGAACAACTGCACTTAAACCGAATATGAAAAATAAAAATTTGCCATCACATCCCGCATTTTGGCAGCATTATTTTATGTCCCGCATAATGCGAACATGGTCATCTGGGACTAACTTCAATTTAGAGATCATTTCTTGAGGACAAACCCGAAATAACGCATTGTTACCAACAACAAACAAAAAAGTCCTATATAAATAATCCAACCCAAAATGTTGCGTTTCTTTTGTGTCAAGTATATGAGTATGCACACAATGTAGGTACATGCCTCACTGGGACTGCCGAATGATTATAAGTTATAAACAAAAAATATTAGTAATTTGATAGTCATAGAGCTATATCCATATTGTCAAATTTCACCATAATCAGGATAATGTTTTGAAATAGTATTCAAATCGATCACAATATCTAACCACAACAAGGACATATTTAATTGACACAAAACTTTAACAAAAATATCACTTAAATTACCAGTTTATTAATGTTTGTTCAACCAGTTAACTGATAAATTATATGTTCCTGTTAATAAATCTTCTAAGTGTTTGTTGAAGGGCATGTAAAATTCTGACAATAGTTTTCTGGTTTCCGGGAGCATTTCTTCAGTTTGATTATTCCGTTTCAATCCACTGTTTCGTACAGAGTTGTCTTCTAAATGGTGTGCCATTTCATCTGGTATTTTACCTGTTATGTTAATTACAAAAAATGTAATGGAAAATAATTATACTTGCAATCATTTTATACCAGGTATAAGTTAAGTTTCCGGTAATTCAAATGCGAGATGTTTAGGAGAAATATCAGCAAAATAGTCGTAAATTGTACCAACCCAGTTGAAGAAAATTTACGATATCAACAACAAGCGAGTGTCTGTTTTGAACATAGTCTTCGAAGATCACAACTTTGATTTGTTTTTTGGGGAAGACTCTCAGCCAGTTTTGCAAATAGATGTGATACATTCCAGCTCTCAAGGTCACCTGCAACGACAAGGCCATCGTGTGTCATGATGATGTTATTATTAATATAACGTATATTTTAGTTGATTTATTGAGGAGATAAAATTAATACGTTTTTATATAGTCAAATTAATGATAATCTAAACATGCCGTGGCATTGCAGAGTATACAATTGTAGGCCTAATAGTTGAACTTTGTAATCGCTCTGATCAAATTATGATACAAACATTATTATCCATTAGATGTGAATTAAAATAATAGGTAGGAATAAAACAGCAGAAATTTACAATAATATTACCTCATTCAACAAAATTACCTTTTGATTTAAGCCATGTCCAGGATAAAACATACATGCATCATACACACATTCAAGCTGTGAACGATGGCTGGTACAATTAGTCCACCTCTCAATTGCTCTTCTAACACGTCTATCAAATTCAGTTGGAGATGCCAGTTTGACGCCATCTTGTGTAAATACACAACGATGATTATAATGAGAGTACAACCTGTTTAATGAAGAAATAATTGGATACACACATTAAGCAAGTAGATAAAATTGTATGTATCAGTCATATGTATGTAACAGTTGTATTTTTTAGTCACCTGTCAATCGGGTTTCGGAAAATCACAATGATCTTGGCATCTGGAAGAATCGCATGTAGAAGATGAGCATTCGTAACAACCGGGAACATACTACCCTCATTTCCTGGATATAATGGCCATCTGTGCATTTCCCAGAAAGTGGAAGGACTGGCATCGACTAAACCGAAAAGTATACAAAAATAAATATATATTTACTTCTAAGTTAATATTATTCAAATATTTAGGTGATTACTTGACGAAGTAACAGCTTATAATGTTAAATAGATATAATGAATGGATGGACGGATGGATGGATGGATGGATGAATGAATGGATAGATGGGTGGACAACTTTTGTGCTGAATTGATCCAGGAGAACCATTATAATATGGTGAAGTGAATCAGATGCCACTTTCTTTCTAGGATTCAAATTTCAAACCCTGCTGATATGAGGCCGACCACTCTATCTCTTGGTCGGCTTGGATTTTCATAATATTGAATCTTTATGAACGGGTGGGGAAAAAACATTCTGTTTCTTTTAACCGTCGGTGCCGCATATAATCGGGTTTTCATTTTTTATTAGAACATTAAGTACCGCATTTAAAATATGTTAAGGATAAAATGTGACATCAACCAGCAAGATTTGAAGAGTTGACCTCCATTTTGTCAAATCTGAATAATTTTCACTCACTTGAAGTTGTGGATCGCGTCAGCGAGACACAACTTCAAGTGGGTGAAAATTCAAATTGAATAATTTGGCGGTCAAAGGGTTAAACCTGAATCCAGATCGCACGGGACGAACTTTCGAGCTCTTCTGTGACAGGCGGTAGTGCATGCTGATCATTACACCAGGGCCCCACCCAAATAGGCTAATGAAGTACCGTAAACAATATTATATGGATTATGAGGATAAAGCGGTCTGACTGCAAGCTACTGCATGATTGAACAACTTCCCGTAAAAAAACCAAGAATGGCATTCCACCTCTATTTAACAGGGTTTAAATAATTGAATGTCGGACGGATCGATGAGCTGATGTGAGATATTGTCAGATATTGGCCGGTTCTTAGCATCGTTTTTTAGTTGGTCAGATGTAGACTACCATCTCAGGAAAAAAACAAGATGTTAACCCTATGCTGGCTTATCATGCTTATTCTAGGCTCATCTTCGTATGTACAAACCCACAGAGGTAGTAATATATGCATTTGATAAATATAACGAAGCTGAGTGTATTCAATTTAAGAACTGTTCAATAATTTGTAGGGTAAAGAGGTGTATTATGAGCACCTTAACTTCATTTACCAATTTTGGGCAAATAAATGCAGTGAAAAAATTCAGACTTGGTCTGATCGAATGCTTGTACAATTATGCAGTAATTCATAATATTAAATAATTTAATTTGAATATGTTTAAATAATTAATTCAAAAACTATAATTTTGAAAACATGCTCATATTAGCCATGCGTGTGGCAAATATGAGCATGTGTTGTGGGGAGTATGAGCATGCGTGATTAATGACCGTTTGACAATAGGGTAATATGAGCACTTTGCCATAAAAAAGGACATTTTCCAATATGTTTATTTTATGAGGAGCTTACTAAATAGAAGTGGCACTCGTACCCTCACATGACCCAAATGTCATTAAAGCAGAGATAATGTTTTTTTTTATAAATATAAGTGCTTGGAATGGTTTCCTCTCATTTCACTGTATAATATGTTTAGGGTATTATGGGCATACTATTTTTTTCAATAGATATCTTGTTATGGGGGTATTATGAGCACCATGCTCATAAACAGGATGCTCATATTACCCCAGAAGTAGGGGGGTGGTAACCGGCCCAATGGGGTCCAGAACATGCTAAAACAATTTATTATCGTCCATTATCTTGCTAAGAACCGCTATGGTTAACACTCACCCACATTACTTTCATGATACCTAGTGATTTGTGGACGTACGAACAAATCAAATGTAAATGTATTTTTTTAATTAAACAGCCCAAAAACTTAATTTTGTCATAATTGGACTACTTTTTCAAAAAACGTTCTAAAAATTGAACGAGTATATAGGATATATTGCAAACCAAATTTTATTCAATTTTCATTGTTATTGAGAATATTACAGCCAGTGCTCATATTACCTACTATGCTCATATTACACCATCTTACCCCATATACTAACATACATAACGTTCCAATACTGTTTAACACGGGATATATATTACGGATTCTATAATTTCAAGCACCAGCACTGTCCGCACCTTGTAATATTTATTATGGGATATTTTGATTTAATTTGATTATTTACCTGAATGCAATGACTGACCTTACAATATAGCAATGTTAAAACTAAAGCATTTCGAACATGAGTGAGTTTTTTTAAAGAAATGTTATGTAAATTTAGCCAAAAATCCCTGTCCCAAATTCTAAATCCCACATAGACCATGTAGACAGGTGATTTTAATCTACACTTCCTGTGTTATAATATTATATTTGTTTTTGCTGTATGTTGTATCTGTTAGTGTAAAACACTATACACAAATTATATATACAATTTTTTTTAAATAATGTTATTATTTTACTATTTTGTATGCAATTTATGTCTGTCCCACGTTGCAGCGACTCTCCGTAACGCTTATAGTTTTCAGGTCGTTTCTATACTTTTTCTGACCAAAATATCACTTGTCTGGTGCAAAACAGTTGCGTGAGATCTTCATGAAGTGAATCGTAAAGTATAACAATAATTATTGTGTTTTTGTTTAGAAATAATGTAAGGTTTATGCAAGTCTGTATCATATAAAAAATATATGCCGTAGACCGCAGCTCGCTCAATATCATCAAGTTGGTCTGTGATATGTTTCTTCAAGAACCGAGGTATCAACAACTACGCAAGAATGCTGATTTAATAGTTGGTCAGCGTCTTAAATCAACACTCGTATTTTGTTGATTACTCGGTGATTGATAAAACATATCACAAAATACCTCGATTATATTGAACGAGATGTGGTATACGGCACTGTGGTCTTTTATTTGTTGGGATAGAATGTTCTTGGTTTAAATTGCACACACACTACACAATAGGCCTATAATTATGTGTAATGATGACATACCAGTTATCGACGGGTGATAGCCATCCAAGCTGTTTTCTGTGATAGAAGCCGCAGCCCCGTCAAACATTGCTGTATAATCCAGCAGGTCCAACTGGTTGCCATTTTCCATGAAACCTGTGAATAAAGACACATAACAATGATTTTAATGTACTGTGTAGGCCTATATTTATTATTTATGTGGAAGATTTTATTTATGTGGAAGTTCAGCTGGTCACTGTAGTTAGCTACCCATCACCAAATTAGTCAAACTTTAATAAATTACTGTTTTATCAGAATCGTATACTTCTTCTAGTAAAGTTCGGAAGCTGGGCGGATTTATAAATATGGGTTATAACTTATTTACTTTTGTCACTTGTGTATTATCGGTTTTTCTGTGCATAGGTACATGTACACACACTAATCGAGACAGCGAGAGGTCGCTGCCTGTCGTGCGAGTTCAGGCTCGCTTGATCAGGTGTTGATGGTGCAGGATATTCAGAGAAACATCATGTTTCTCCCCTCTCAACTCTGGTACATTGTTGTAAACCCTCACGTGCTTCATTTCACTCAGGAGTAAATGGGTACCTGGTGGGACAGAGATGGCAATTGTTGTACGACAAGTTATAGTGCCAAATGGTTGCAGTGTTGTATGCTCCCTCTGGGAGTGGAAATGGTACAGGCTGTGACTGAACATATCAAATGACCGGGGATAATAATATGTAAGGTGCCATGAGCATGATGAGCAGCCCTAGGCTGGATATGTGCGCCATATAAATACTCACACACCTTATTAAAATCGATATATTCTCCAGACATCGCTGTCTTATCCCAGCAAACACAAAACATTTGTATAACATTTATTCAACGTCGGCCCAACGTCTTTGACGTTGCCCCAACATTGTATAAATGTTATACAAATGTTTTGTGTTTGCTGGGATATACTATATGGTGCTGACCACTATCTTACACATTGCCATCTCCCTCCTACCAGTGATTTATCCCAAATTGAGTGCGATCGGGTATGGCTATGATCGAAAGAGCAACACTATCTGTGCTACTGCCATCTCTAAGGTAATAACACACAATACCATAATTTATCCAATATTTCAAACCTGAACACAAAATCGAACTTATTGAATCCGTATGAATATCGCGCTAACGACTAAGGACTGACTAAATTCACCGGCACGAAAATGAAATAATAATATATAATAAAGCTCTTATTCCGAAAAGTCTAACGACAGATTGGACAACAATATAAATTGAGTTTATATATATCGCAATAAACCTATTTTATAACCATTTTTGACACTCACCAGTCGATCTCCTTCCCCACCATTCCGGTTCTTTGGCACATGCTTTGGATATATTGGGATGTCTCACTAAGGCACCGTGAAGATCAGTCGTACCAGATTTGGTGATGCCTGCCAGAAAAACGTATGGTAGACATCGGATTCTCACTTTTCCCATCCCCTGCCATTTTTCATATGAACGCTCCATGCACCGGTGATAAAATTTCCCATACATATTGCTGGATTTATAGAGGGTAAGATTATTTGACTCCTTCCAACAGGGATTTTTGTAATTTGTCATCCACGTCAAATGCTGAAAGATACTATACATTTCAGTTATTTATATAATTAAAATAAACTAAGCGCAATGAAAATTACCAAGGGTACTTTATGCTGCCACATAGGCTTAACCCAGCAAACACGAGACATTGAGCCAATGCTGGTTTAATGTTGACTCGACGTCTGCGACGCTGGGCCAACATTAAAACAACGTTGGCTCAACGTCTCGTGTTCGCTGGGAACATAGGCCCTACCTGTTGTTGAAATATGCGAGCTTGTTTCTCGACATATGTATCTATGTTGTGAGCAGTGACAGAAGGCAGGGTACACTGAAGCTGGGATATGTGATAATCACGGATTCTTTTCTTGTCCATATTAATATTAAATGCATTTGAAGTATTAGGAGAATAAACAGTCACTATCTTCTTGTCCTTTGACATTTGAGGTATATTTATATCTTTAAAATATATTTGCTCAGATATCCCGATTGTATAATTGGTAGACTTTGTTGTAGAGTTGACATGTTCTTTTAAGTGACGTTGTTCGGCTGATAATCGTTTCTTATTTTCCACTTCTGTAGTATTTTCCCCTATTTTCTGCTCTGGTTTTCGCTCTTCTGTTGTTATGTTGTGATTAATGTTATCTGATAAATTTAATTCATCTCTATAAGTGAGTGTCCTCATCTCCACGTCTTGGCTATGAATAAGATGCTCATTATTTTTCGTCGTGTTCAGTCTGTGAATTGGGATTACTGTATCTTTCCCACTACCTGGTGCACTGAGGTCAAGGACAGCCATTTCTGTTGTCCTCCATGTGGTCGTTGATATACCTATCCGATTTAGTTTCATTATGGGTCTGACGTCTGTTTTAAATTCATCTACCAGTATTAAAATTATAGCAGTCACGACAAAGACGTAGGCCAGCAAAATGAATAATTTCTTCGATAATATCTTCATAGATCTCATTATGAGACCCATATGAAATCCTAGTGCATTAGGACTGTCCACGATAAGTATCCAATGTCCACAACTCAAATAAATCACGTGGTGATTATGCTTAGATTAGCGACTTGACTACGGGTAATTCCACCATTGTTCTATCAGCAATCAGGTTGCTACATTCCATGAGCCAACAGGTGAATATTGTCGCAAAGTGACATGAGAAGGGGTGTTGGCACATGACAGCTTCACCGATACGCACGAACCACACACTGTTTGTGAAGTGTACAATATGCGCTGTCTGTAGCCTAACATAGTTTACCTGAGAGCGGACACGACCCAGTGAACACGTACAAATATATCACGGCATCAGTGAGTTCCGAACACACAAAGATTGTGCACACTGGTAGCTACCAATATTACCAGTTAATGATCTCTGGCATAACCAGGGGCGGTTTCAGAATGTGCTGCCGGGTGTGCTGGTAACGTTCTTGTACATTGGGTGCGTGGTATTAGCTTACTATACCATATAATAGAATAATTTGATTTAATCGCCGCACCGGCACTATATACGCCTAATAGATCTTAGTTATCTGGGGGACGCACCATTAGATATCTGAGGGGGGGGGAGGGGCAGTATTTTTGGTGATTACAATTTTTTTACCTCTCCAAGAATACAATTTTGGGGGCGGTGAACTTCAGACAAACTTATTTTTATGTTTCTTTGAAGAACGGAAATATAAGATTATGCCTTCCTTATTCTGTACGTTCACATTTGCTGTTCTATTCTGGTCTATTTTTGTGATCAATTCTGTCAACAATGTTATTTTCTGTTCACATTTTAACAATTTTTTTCCGACTTTTATGGCCACAATTTTTTTTCATATTCCCCCCCCCCCCCACACACACAGGAATAGTGAACTAACTTGCCTGGGCAACCCGGTCAATTATTGGCCGATGTAGTTAGTTTTGTCCATGTAGTAGGCCTATGCCATCATCTGATCACTGGGACAGTTTATCCCTTTACCATTTAGACTATTAGATTGCTAGGTGAAAATATTGCAGGTCAAGGCTATTGAGTTTCAGAGAATTATCCAAACTGGGATACCACATGTACTCGAGCCTACTCTTGAAATTGAGCATTCCCGATATTGTTGGGATGCTTATAGTGTTCGGCATTATTCTGGTGGCACCACCACCACTGCCGACTCAAATTTGATTTAGTTAATGACATAAGTTAACTGATAAATGTTCTATTTATCGTACAAAAAACAGACACATAAAATGGGGGAAGTTTGTTTATTAAAAATAAACATCAAATTAAACGACTACAAATAAAAAGGGCTTCACTTCAAATGTTGTTAATGTAAACGTGGTTGTAACAGAGTGAAGCCCTAAGACCAAAATAGGTATAAATTTACTTGACAGTCAGTTAACAGGATTAACCAGTGAATATTTATACATGTCTCTAATTGATCTAATCTACTATGAATATTTATACATGTCTCAAATTGATCAAATCTACTAGGACTATTTATACATGTCTCTGATTGATCTAATCTACTATGAATATTTATACATGTCTCTGATTGATCTAATCTACTATTTAAATGTGAACTTTGACTCTTGTATCATTACAAACAAATTAGATAATATCAACCAAACTATCAATAACAATCTAGTAATTGTTCACACAAAACCAAACCTATCAATAACAATCTACTAATTGTTCACATTAATATATTAATGAACATTGACTCTTGTATCATTACATACAAATTACATAATATTGACAAAATATATCAATAACATTATTAAACAAGATTATCTGTTGTTGAGGAGGGTATGAAAACGGTCAGAAGAAAAATGAACAAAAAACTTGCAGCGGATGGAAGCGGGAGGAGGTGGGATTTTCTTGATAGACATAGAATCTGCTATATCAATTTATATTTCTTTCGGATTAATTTTTGGTTTGGATCACCCTCAAGATTTCATTGCTAAAAGAGACCGTTACAAACAAATCGAGATCCGAACAAACCACGAATTACATAGCTTGGGATTCGCCTAAGATTAATAATCTATTTTGTGTCCGATAAAAAGAGCTTTCATTTTACGAAAACTCTGTATTTATCGTACAAAAAACAGACACATAAAATGGGGGAAGTTTGTTTATTAAAAATAAACATCAAATTAAACGACTACAAATAAAAAGGGCTTCACTTCAAATGTTGTTAATGTAAACGTGGTTGTAACAGAGTGAAGCCCTAAGACCAAAATAGGTATAAATTTACTTGACAGTCAGTTAACAGGATTAACCAGTGAATATTTATACATGTCTCTAATTGATCTAATCTACTATGAATATTTATACATGTCTCAAATTGATCAAATCTACTAGGACTATTTATACATGTCTCTGATTGATCTAATCTACTATGAATATTTATACATGTCTCTGATTGATCTAATCTACTATTTAAATGTGAACTTTGACTCTTGTATCATTACAAACAAATTAGATAATATCAACCAAACTATCAATAACAATCTAGTAATTGTTCACACAAAACCAAACCTATCAATAACAATCTACTAATTGTTCACATTAATATATTAATGAACATTGACTCTTGTATCATTACATACAAATTACATAATATTGACAAAATCTATCAATAACATTATTTTATACAAGATTATCTGTTGTTGAGGAGGGTATGAAAACGGCACACAGACACAAAGTGTCTGACCCCCACAACACAAACTTACGAATGCATCGTAAGAGCACATATGAATTCCAACCTCTCATCTGTCTAATCCACCATTACTTGCGGCATCAGAAACAACACTAATTCTAAATAGTAAAGTGCTATATAGTCTGAAATTTAGTTTTTAAATTGAAATTAGGATGTCTACAGAAGTGAAACTTGAAATTTACATGTAATGAATAGATAACCAAATAATTAAAATTTCCAAATGTAGATAATAAGGGACACATTATCATAACATCTATTGTATTTATAATTCCTGAAGCAAGTCTGAGTAGTGTTTTGACTGGCTGGATTTATATGTCAGTGGAATTTTATTTTCTGTAAGTGTAAAATCTAACCACAGAAGTATACAGACCTCATTTTGAGCTGACCTAGGTATTGCAGACACACTTTGAAAACATAAGAAGACCACAAAACATAGATTTAGAAGGATTTGAAGCAAATTAGGAACATGAGGAAATGGTCCACATCTTGAGAATTGCTGTATTCACTAAAAATGGTGTTTACATATACATTCAAAAGCAAGATCTAAAGAATTCTAAAAAAAATAATAATAATAATAATAATTTCTTACTCACGCAGTTATTGACGAAAAAGCAAAATTTTAGCTTTTTCTTCTCTTCTACGGGAGAAGAAAAAGGACATAAATCATTCACATTTAAAGTAATTCCACCTGTAAGAATGAGCTTGTGGATATTGTATCAAAAACCGACTGGCCGAAATCGGGTTGGCAAATCACTCCCCATCATGTTTTCCATTGTTAGAACAGCTGGCGCAAGTCCTGCCGAACTAACAAATGGAAAATCATGTTTGGTTCTTCACAAAGTTTATTGCATCTGGCGCAAGTCTGGATGCATCCTGCCCATACTTGCTAGCACTGATTTCAGCAGCTGGCGCAAGTCCTGATGCTAGAATAAACTAATTCCACCTGTAAGAATGAGCTTGTGGATATTGTATCAAAAACCGACTGGCCGAAATCGGGTTGGCAAATCACTCCCCATCATGTTTTCCATTGTTAGAACAGCTGGCGCAAGTCCTGCCGAACTAACAAATGGAAAATCATATGTTTGGTTCTTCACAAAGTTTATTGCATCTGGCGCAAGTCCGGATGCATCCTGCCCATCCTTGCTAGCACTGATTTCAGCAGCTGTCGCAAATCCTGATGCTAGATTAAACTAATTCCACCTGTAAGAAAGAGCTTGTGGATATTGTATCAAAAACCAACTGGCCCAAATCCAGTTGGCAAATCACTCCCCATCATGTTTGCTATAGTTAGAACAGCTGGCGCAAGTCCTGCCGAACTAACAAATGAATAATCATATGTTTGGTTCTTCATGAAGTTCATTGCATCTGGCGCAAGTCCGGATGCATCCTGTCTATCATTACTAGCACTGATTTCAGCAGCTGGCGCAAGTCCTGATGCTAGATAAATCAAGCTAGACAGAGAGCATCATGTAGTTGGCGTATAAGGCATGCAATAATTACTGCGGCCTGTAACAACTGGCCAAGTCTTGTTGTAACTGACCTTGTATTTATTGACTAATAATATGTTCTTGCAGTAGTTTAATTGAATAATCATATTGCTTTTACCTTACACTCCTACACTTGGATACTCTTCCGAATTATTTTAATTTACAAATTATTTATTATATATATATATATCTAAGTAAGAATTATGAAAGATTTAATTCTTGTGGCCATTTTTTTTTTTTTTTTTTTTTTTTTGTTATTATTATTTAATTTCAAAGCAGCTGGATCACTAAGCTTTACAAAACAAACAACAAAGAAGAAAACTTAGAAAGAAAAAGGTGACCCAAAACATAATTTCGTAGGATCCACTTGAAACCTAAGGTCACTTTGGCAAAGCCAGAGAATGGCCTACAGGAAAACCAGCCCCTGGGATTATTCCAGAGTCATCACAAATTGGCATAATTGCATTAATTATATAAAATGTAATCAAAAGATTATCAACTATATCTCTTCTCATTAATTTAAATTATTACTAATGAGAACGTTAAATCTTAACTTCCTAACATGAATTATTTTTAAATATCTTTATGAGCACTAATATTGTATATTTTAATTTGAGATTAAGAGTGGCTGGTATGTATGCTTCATTGACCAAAAGTAACAAAAAAAAGAAAACTCCATTCAAAGAGGAAAGGTGCCAAAAACATAGTTTTGACAAAGACCTATCTGAAACCGAAAGCTGTACTGGCGAGGCCAGAAAATAGCCCACAGGAAACAAATCCTGACAGGAATCAGTGGGTCCACCACAAATTGGCATCAGCCAATGTGATCATCGCCTCCAGAGTTTATCAAATCTTGCTAAATCAAATCCTAGAAACAACAATTGCTCCTCTTATTTATTTATATTATTTGTAAATTTATGCCCTACAAATCACACGATAAAATGTACCCAAAAAAATTTAAGTAACAAAGATGAAACTCCAAAAAATGAGGAAAAAGGCCAAAAACATATGTTCCTGACAACAAGACCTATCTGAAACCCCATAAGGCCGCAGTGGCAATGCCAAAGAATGGCCCACAGGAAAAACAGTTCCTGAAAGGAATCAGTGAGTCAACCACAAATTGGCATAAATGCATAAAAGCAGCCAAAGTGGTTATCGCCTCCAGAGTTAATCAATCTTTGTTAAACAAATTCTCTGAGACAATTATCATTGATTTATAAAATTAATATTGTCTATTTCATTAAAACGAGCACCATCTCAAATGTTTACTCAGCGAATCACAACAAGAATCAATCTTCTTATTAAGATAATTTATAAAGTTGACCCTGCAAATCACACAATAAAATGTACCCAAAAAAATTTAAGTAACAAAGATGAAACTCCCAACGAGGAAAAAGGCTAAAAACATATGTTCCTGACAACAAGACCTATCTGAAACCCCATAAGGCCGCAGTGGCAATGCCAAAGTATGGCCCACAGGAAAAACAGTTCCTGAAAGGAATCAGTGAGTCAACCACAAACTAGCATAAAAGCAGCTAAAGTGGTTATCGCCTCAAGAGTTAATCAATCTTTGTTAGACAAATTCTCTGACACAATTATCGTTGATTTATAAAATTAATATTGTCTAAAGTGAACGCCATCTCAAATTTTTACTCAGCGAGTCACAACAAGTTAACATAGTACTTTTTCACCTGAATGAAACCAAAATTTTTATATAACAAAGATGAAACTATTTTCCATCCCCCTTGACATATTAAAAGTTATGGAAGCATCATCCAAACCCAAATTTGGATGCAAAAATGCAAATGATTTTTTCATTATGTCATTCCGCAAATGTTTGATAAATGAGAAACCGATCAGTGTTACTCTGCATTATGGGAATTCTTGTTTTATGCTCAATTTGTTAAATTTGATAATTTAATAACAACGGAAATTCATGATTCAAACAAAGAATGAGTGAACGATAATGTAAGGTTTTGAGACTGACTAGACCACATGGAAAGCCAACAATGTCAATGAGACAAAGATAAGGGTCATAATCCAAATAATTGGTCAGACAGATTCAATAACAACCACGCAAAGCTGTTATCAAATATATACACAAACTATTAAAAATATTTGTAACATAAATTTTATTTATAGATCTTTATAGTCATAAAAAAATAAAGTATAGACAGCTACAAATTTTTAATGTGCAATTGGTTATCGCCTCAAAAAGTTTAGCGCTTAAATTTCTAAGATTGTATATTTTTTAGTCTACATTTTATTAAAATCATGAAAGAACAGTCCAAACCAAATTTAATCCAGATGAATTTTGTATTATGAATTTGTCACTCCAAAAATATGTCACTAGAGACTGGAAGTGCTGCCGACTATTACACTAATAATGACGATTCAACCAGTCTAATGGTAGACTAGTCTACATCATATATTTTAATTTTTATTCCATAGTCTATACTAAACTATAGTATAGTCTGAGTCTACTAACAGTTAGAGTAACAATTAGAGCTGAGTCTAGACTATATCTAGACTCCAGTAACTTTGACATTTGATTAACAGCGCGTACGGATAATACTATTAATTATAGTTAATAAAAACACGAATTCAGCGTGAGCGATAAGATAAGAATTTGAAGTAGACTTAACCACTTGACTGCGACCGGATTGATGTGCAGTTGATGTCGGCGATGTCAATCGAAGTCATAATCTAAAAAACCACTGACACATGGTTGAACATATTCAAAAACAATGCAAAACTATATCTATCATATAAAAGAACTATTGAAACGTATTTAAAATACAAGATTTTCTTGATAGACATAGAATCTGCTATATAAATTTATATTTCTTTCGGATTAATTTTTGGTTTGGATCACCCTCAAGATTTCATTGCTAAAAGAGACCGTTACAAACAAATCGAGATCCGAACAAACCACGAATTACATAGCTTGGGATTCGCCTAAGATTAATAATCTATTTTGTGTCCGATAAAAAGAGCTTTCATTTTACGAAAACTCTGTATTTTTTTAATTTATGACCTGCATTGCATGTCCGACAATTTTTTCCTAATGTATTTTTTTGGCAACGACCCATAAAATTATCTTATACCAAACGGTCGCCCCAAAATTGGAAATACATCTTCTGTATATCATTTGATGAACTGCCTTCAAATAGTATGTGACAACTAATTAATTGGAAAGAAAATGAATTTTTCGAAAGAAGAAAAAAAGAAAATCTTCAAAAAAACATTTGGCGTACTCAAAATTATTTTTATTTAAATATTATTAATTTTGAAAAATCGTTGGATACTGAACTGTTCAGAGTAGCCCCTGAACATGTGATGATATTAAAGCTGCATAACTGTTTTGTTTATTTTATTCAAAAGATAATTCCATGGAGAATGGTGTTTTATTTTTTTATTTTACTGCTCCGGTTATCGAGTTATTAAGGATTTAAGTTTGTTGTTTTTTACAATTGTTGCCCCACCAAAACAAAGACCTGATAACAGCGGAGTAAGACATTCTGTCTGTATAACCAGGACATTAAAAGTACCAAGTGGCAGATAACGGTCAACATTGAAAAAAGAGTGGGAGACTTTCAAAATTATTCTTATTTTTTAAGTGATCATAGATACATTTCACAGTAGAAAGTGTATTGTCTCATGTCAGCTAGACATATCTAGAAGTTATTACTTTGTGTGATATGAGTGATATCTGCATATAATGTCATGTTTAATTTCGGTACCGGTATAGAGAATGCCACTCACTTGAAAAATAGGAACCTGTTTCAGTATGGTGCTTTTAAGTGTGGGCCAGCATCTGAGCCTTTGGCCCGCCATTAAGACGCTCTCCCCCGACTGTGGGAAATTGCAGTCCGAATTACCAAATTCAGTGAAGTAAATCATCTTTTTTTCGCGCACTCTTTTATTTGATACCTCACTGGCATTTCAAAACATAGTGATAATGCTATTCGTAAATATCAGATTATTTTATTTCATCGTTAGTCATCACATACAGTTATATAAATAGCGAAATGCGGTAAAATAAATGATTGTAAAAAACAGCATTTACGGTACCGGTAGCTGAGTTCCCAGCAAACAGGCTATCAGCCATTGATGGGTCAATGTTGTACCAGCGTCGTAGAAGCTGGACCAGTATTGAACCATAAATGGGTCAGTGACTCCTGCTTGCCGAGTTAATATGGGGGCTGACCTAGTCTTAGGACGCCAACCGGTGGTTTGTGCGCTTGGCCTCGCAGCCAACACAGGCATTGATCCGATGTCTAACTAATTCGGGGCCATCGTCTACGGCTCTGGCCCAACGTTAAACCAATGCGGCTCAACGTCTCGTGTTTGTTATTAAGGGGTTTGATGTTGGTCTAATGTAACATTATATTGGCCTACAATTAACCACTATTAGTATTACGTACATATTGTACACAGACGGACCGATTTACCACACCATATAACTTGATGGTGTGTCGCGTCGTGATCTAATCCAGCTACATTTACATCGATTTTGTCCATTTATAAAGCCTTTAAAAATGCATGAATGATTGTGTTGAAAATTTTAGTTTTTTTCGGTCAAAATCAACAAAACAGTTATGCAGCTTTAAGAGGTCTTAATACTTGCGCAAATAATCCATTAAAAACATTGGGTATTAATTAGTTTGGAGAATAAACTTGTTGAAAGCGATACAGTATAATAAATGGGGCAACTTTGAGCTGTTCGAAGTAGCCCATAAACACGAGCTAATAGGAGGTTTCCAAACATAACTCTCTAGAATATCCAAAAAAAGGAACCAAATTTGATAGTACTGCGGTACTACCCACCTGGTGACGTGATACCACCGCGATTAGGCAGCATAATTTGTTATTTAACACTACAACTTATAGCTAGAATAAACTCTACCACGCAATCACACTACAACAAATAGCAAGAATAAACCCCACCATGCCATTACACTACAACAAATAGCAAGAATGGACCTTACCATACAATCACACTACAAGAAATAGCAAAAATAAACCCCACCATGCCATTACACTACAACAAATAACAGAAATAAACCCCACCATGCCATTACACTACAACAAATAGCAAGCAAGAATAAACACTACCATGCAATCACACTACAACAAACAGCAAAAATAAACCCCACCATGCTATTACACTACAACAAATAGCAAGAATAAACCCCACCATGCAATCACACTACAACAAATAGCAAGAATAAACCCTACCACGCAATCATACTACAACAAATAGCAAGAATAAACCTTACCAGGCAATCACACTACACAAAATAGCAAGAATAAACCTTACCACGCAATCACACTACAACAAATAGCAAGAATAAACCCTACCACGCAATCATACTACAACAAATAGCAAGAATAAACCTTACCATGCAATCACACTACATCAAATAGCAAGAATAAACCCTACCATGCAATCACAATACAACAAATAGCAAGAATAAATCCTACCACGCAATCACACTACAACAAATAGCAAGAATAAGCCTTACCATGCAATCACACTACATCAAATAGCAAGAATAAACCCTACAACAAATAGCAAGAATAAACCCTACCTTGCAATATCAATACAACAAATAGCAAGAATAAACCCAACCATGCAATCACACTACAACAAATAGCAAGAATAAAACCAACCATGCAATCACACTACAACAAATAGCAAGAATAAACCCTACCGGGTAATCACACTACAACAAATAGCAAGAATAAACCCTACCACGCAAGCTCACTACAACAAATATCAAGAATAAACCCTACCATGCAATCATACTACATCAAATAGCAAAAATAAACCCTACCAGGCAATCACACTACAACAAATAGCAAGAATAAACCCTACCACGCAATCACACTACAACAAATATCAATAATAAACCCTACCACGCAATCACACTACAACAAATAGCAAGAATAAACCCAACCACGCAATCACACTACAACAAATAGCAATAATAAACCCTACCACACAATCACACTACAACAAATAGCAAGAATAAACCCTACCACGCAATCACACTACAACAAATAGCAAGAATAAACCCTACCACGCAATCACACTACAACAAATAGCAATAATAAACCCTACCACACAATCACACTACAACAAATAGCAAGAATAAACCCTACCACGCAATCACACTACAACAAATAGCAAGAATAAACCTTACCACACAATCACACGACAACAAATAGCAAGAATAAACCCTACCACGCAATCACACTACAACTATACCTTAGGCCATAACTAACCAGTAGCGCATGTTTTTAGCTTTATATGGGCATTACTTCATTCTTCACTTTTAGATTGACACAATACTTCTCATTTTGTATAAATATTGAGCTTTATTCTCTTTTAGAATACATCGTATAAAAATTCTAAGGATATCAGTTCATTAGACTAAAAATAACAATTCATATCATCAAGGTCCATGTAGCAGTTCAAAAATGTATAGAATAATAATATCAATTTATATATAAAAAAGATATACAATTTAATTGCGTCCGTATGCTAGCTATTATTGTAACACACTTATATTGAACATACATAAATGCTATCATAAACACTATAATTGAATAACTCAAAATGACTAAACAATATTGCGAAGCTTGCCAAGATAATACTCACACAAGTAGTTTGTTTACATTACCGTAATTTGAATTATCCATCATATTGTGAGAACTAGAAATAGTCAGGCAGATATGTGAAATATAGCAAACAATTGTGGGTTTATACATAGAAGCATGAAATTTGGCACATGTTTAGACTATGGTCCTGGCAAACTTTTCAGCTATGGGGCCACCGGAAGTAAGACCCTTGTAAGTGTTGACAGCCATTTTTCAAAATGGCGTCCAATACGCACTTGTGACACGGACAGCTTCAACTACTAAGGCAAAGCAAGACAGTTATTGGCCTTGCATTGCCTTATTATTGAATCTTAAACTACCACAGCAAGTTACAAACAGTATATGTGGGTGTTTGTGCCCATGGAGACATTCAAAATTATGCTGACTCAGCAAAATAGCTCAGCAAAAAGTCTCAAACTACCGTGACCAGGGGTCACTTACATTCGGGCAATACATTAACAAAAATGCCTTTTTTTATTTTTCCATGACTCCTTTATTCATTTAATGTGTGGTGAAGGTGTTTACATGGGAGGTAGACGTATAGCCATATACAAAAAGTAAAATATTGCCGATTCACAGCAGGCTGGTGACTCGGCTGGTCCCTCTCGCTCTCGGGTAACAGAGCCCACTTATAACTGACTGGACAATATGCTGCCTTTGCCAGACAGTAACTCCCGAATCGATGCAGTTCCCTACTGAAAGCAAGCGGATTGATGTTAATGTTGGTCAAGGGTAGGCTACTCAACTGTTTCAACACACCTCATACGCTTCAATGAGTTTAAAAAACCCATTCTGTGAAAGACTGTGACCGCAGTTCAGGTGTTTCCAAGAATTATACTCGACAAAGTGCTACACAGGAAGCATCGACAAAACATGTCTGCTTTTTCTGTGGGGATGAGGACACAGTAGACACACTCCACGAAGCAGCCACTTTTCGGTTCAACAAGAAAGTTACAACATGTGCCACAGATCTTCAAGATCAGCAACTTCTGGCTAAACTCAGTGCTGGTGACTTGATAGCACAAGACGCAGGTTGCTTAGTATCACTTTGTTTAGTAACACTTTACTACTCTTTGTTTAGTATCACTTTACAACAGAGCTGTAGCCGAGCAAGCCCAAAAAGGCAAACAGAACACAACTGACAACTTCAGCAGAAACATTGCTCTCGCTGAATTGCTAACATAGGCTTCATTGATGAATCGAGGATGAATGAAGCTCCAGTCTTCATGCTAGCAGACCTGATCAAACTGTATTCTGCGCGGCTCCAGCAATTTGGCATTGCGCAAGACACTCATCCACACAGCACTGAACCTTAAAATTGCATCTTTGCCCACTTCCCATACCTGAAAGCTTAGAGAGAAGGGCAGGGTGTAGCCTGCTCCCTACATTTGACATAGACATGGGAGCTGCCCTACGTAAGTTCTGCAAGGACGATTTTGATGACGAAGCCATCTGTCTCGCACGAGCAGCTCAAATTGTGCAGAAAGACATGTTCTAACTGCAAGCTACATTCACAGGCTCCTTTGATGAGCCATGCCAGTCTGTATAACCAGGACATTAAAAGTACCAAGTGGCAGATAACGGTCAACATTGAAAAAAGAGTGGGAGACTTTCAAAATTATTCTTATTTTTTAAGTGATCATAGATACATTTCACAGTAGAAAGTGTATTGTCTCATGTCAGCTAGACATATCTAGAAGTTATTACTTTGTGTGATATGAGTGATATCTGCATATAATGTCATGTTTAATTTCGGTACCGGTATAGAGAATGCCACTCACTTGAAAAATAGGAACCTGTTTCAGTATGGTGCTTTTAAGTGTGGGCCAGCATCTGAGCCTTTGGCCCGCCATTAAGACGCTCTCCCCCGACTGTGGGAAATTGCAGTCCGAATTACCAAATTCAGTGAAGTAAATCATCTTTTTTTCGCGCACTCTTTTATTTGATACCTCACTGGCATTTCAAAACATAGTGATAATGCTATTCGTAAATATCAGATTATTTTATTTCATCGTTAGTCATCACATACAGTTATATAAATAGCGAAATGCGGTAAAATAAATGATTGTAAAAAACAGCATTTACGGTACCGGTAGCTGAGTTCCCAGCAAACAGGCTATCAGCCATTGATGGGTCAATGTTGTACCAGCGTCGTAGAAGCTGGACCAGTATTGAACCATAAATGGGTCAGTGACTCCTGCTTGCCGAGTTAATATGGGGGCTGACCTAGTCTTAGGACGCCAACCGGTGGTTTGTGCGCTTGGCCTCGCAGCCAACACAGGCATTGATCCGATGTCTAACTAATTCGGGGCCATCGTCTACGGCTCTGGCCCAACGTTAAACCAATGCGGCTCAACGTCTCGTGTTTGTTATTAAGGGGTTTGATGTTGGTCTAATGTAACATTATATTGGCCTACAATTAACCACTATTAGTATTACGTACATATTGTACACAGACGGACCGATTTACCACACCATATAACTTGATGGTGTGTCGCGTCGTGATCTAATCCAGCTACATTTACATCGATTTTGTCCATTTATAAAGCCTTTAAAAATGCATGAATGATTGTGTTGAAAATTTTAGTTTTTTTCGGTCAAAATCAACAAAACAGTTATGCAGCTTTAAGAGGTCTTAATACTTGCGCAAATAATCCATTAAAAACATTGGGTATTAATTAGTTTGGAGAATAAACTTGTTGAAAGCGATACAGTATAATAAATGGGGCAACTTTGAGCTGTTCGAAGTAGCCCATAAACACGAGCTAATAGGAGGTTTCCAAACATAACTCTCTAGAATATCCAAAAAAAGGAACCAAATTTGATAGTACTGCGGTACTACCCACCTGGTGACGTGATACCACCGCGATTAGGCAGCATAATTTGTTATTTAACACTACAACTTATAGCTAGAATAAACTCTACCACGCAATCACACTACAACAAATAGCAAGAATAAACCCCACCATGCCATTACACTACAACAAATAGCAAGAATGGACCTTACCATACAATCACACTACAAGAAATAGCAAAAATAAACCCCACCATGCCATTACACTACAACAAATAACAGAAATAAACCCCACCATGCCATTACACTACAACAAATAGCAAGCAAGAATAAACACTACCATGCAATCACACTACAACAAACAGCAAAAATAAACCCCACCATGCTATTACACTACAACAAATAGCAAGAATAAACCCCACCATGCAATCACACTACAACAAATAGCAAGAATAAACCCTACCACGCAATCATACTACAACAAATAGCAAGAATAAACCTTACCAGGCAATCACACTACACAAAATAGCAAGAATAAACCTTACCACGCAATCACACTACAACAAATAGCAAGAATAAACCCTACCACGCAATCATACTACAACAAATAGCAAGAATAAACCTTACCATGCAATCACACTACATCAAATAGCAAGAATAAACCCTACCATGCAATCACAATACAACAAATAGCAAGAATAAATCCTACCACGCAATCACACTACAACAAATAGCAAGAATAAGCCTTACCATGCAATCACACTACATCAAATAGCAAGAATAAACCCTACAACAAATAGCAAGAATAAACCCTACCTTGCAATATCAATACAACAAATAGCAAGAATAAACCCAACCATGCAATCACACTACAACAAATAGCAAGAATAAAACCAACCATGCAATCACACTACAACAAATAGCAAGAATAAACCCTACCGGGTAATCACACTACAACAAATAGCAAGAATAAACCCTACCACGCAAGCTCACTACAACAAATATCAAGAATAAACCCTACCATGCAATCATACTACATCAAATAGCAAAAATAAACCCTACCAGGCAATCACACTACAACAAATAGCAAGAATAAACCCTACCACGCAATCACACTACAACAAATATCAATAATAAACCCTACCACGCAATCACACTACAACAAATAGCAAGAATAAACCCAACCACGCAATCACACTACAACAAATAGCAATAATAAACCCTACCACACAATCACACTACAACAAATAGCAAGAATAAACCCTACCACGCAATCACACTACAACAAATAGCAAGAATAAACCCTACCACGCAATCACACTACAACAAATAGCAATAATAAACCCTACCACACAATCACACTACAACAAATAGCAAGAATAAACCCTACCACGCAATCACACTACAACAAATAGCAAGAATAAACCTTACCACACAATCACACGACAACAAATAGCAAGAATAAACCCTACCACGCAATCACACTACAACTATACCTTAGGCCATAACTAACCAGTAGCGCATGTTTTTAGCTTTATATGGGCATTACTTCATTCTTCACTTTTAGATTGACACAATACTTCTCATTTTGTATAAATATTGAGCTTTATTCTCTTTTAGAATACATCGTATAAAAATTCTAAGGATATCAGTTCATTAGACTAAAAATAACAATTCATATCATCAAGGTCCATGTAGCAGTTCAAAAATGTATAGAATAATAATATCAATTTATATATAAAAAAGATATACAATTTAATTGCGTCCGTATGCTAGCTATTATTGTAACACACTTATATTGAACATACATAAATGCTATCATAAACACTATAATTGAATAACTCAAAATGACTAAACAATATTGCGAAGCTTGCCAAGATAATACTCACACAAGTAGTTTGTTTACATTACCGTAATTTGAATTATCCATCATATTGTGAGAACTAGAAATAGTCAGGCAGATATGTGAAATATAGCAAACAATTGTGGGTTTATACATAGAAGCATGAAATTTGGCACATGTTTAGACTATGGTCCTGGCAAACTTTTCAGCTATGGGGCCACCGGAAGTAAGACCCTTGTAAGTGTTGACAGCCATTTTTCAAAATGGCGTCCAATACGCACTTGTGACACGGACAGCTTCAACTACTAAGGCAAAGCAAGACAGTTATTGGCCTTGCATTGCCTTATTATTGAATCTTAAACTACCACAGCAAGTTACAAACAGTATATGTGGGTGTTTGTGCCCATGGAGACATTCAAAATTATGCTGACTCAGCAAAATAGCTCAGCAAAAAGTCTCAAACTACCGTGACCAGGGGTCACTTACATTCGGGCAATACATTAACAAAAATGCCTTTTTTTATTTTTCCATGACTCCTTTATTCATTTAATGTGTGGTGAAGGTGTTTACATGGGAGGTAGACGTATAGCCATATACAAAAAGTAAAATATTGCCGATTCACAGCAGGCTGGTGACTCGGCTGGTCCCTCTCGCTCTCGGGTAACAGAGCCCACTTATAACTGACTGGACAATATGCTGCCTTTGCCAGACAGTAACTCCCGAATCGATGCAGTTCCCTACTGAAAGCAAGCGGATTGATGTTAATGTTGGTCAAGGGTAGGCTACTCAACTGTTTCAACACACCTCATACGCTTCAATGAGTTTAAAAAACCCATTCTGTGAAAGACTGTGACCGCAGTTCAGGTGTTTCCAAGAATTATACTCGACAAAGTGCTACACAGGAAGCATCGACAAAACATGTCTGCTTTTTCTGTGGGGATGAGGACACAGTAGACACACTCCACGAAGCAGCCACTTTTCGGTTCAACAAGAAAGTTACAACATGTGCCACAGATCTTCAAGATCAGCAACTTCTGGCTAAACTCAGTGCTGGTGACTTGATAGCACAAGACGCAGGTTGCTTAGTATCACTTTGTTTAGTAACACTTTACTACTCTTTGTTTAGTATCACTTTACAACAGAGCTGTAGCCGAGCAAGCCCAAAAAGGCAAACAGAACACAACTGACAACTTCAGCAGAAACATTGCTCTCGCTGAATTGCTAACATAGGCTTCATTGATGAATCGAGGATGAATGAAGCTCCAGTCTTCATGCTAGCAGACCTGATCAAACTGTATTCTGCGCGGCTCCAGCAATTTGGCATTGCGCAAGACACTCATCCACACAGCACTGAACCTTAAAATTGCATCTTTGCCCACTTCCCATACCTGAAAGCTTAGAGAGAAGGGCAGGGTGTAGCCTGCTCCCTACATTTGACATAGACATGGGAGCTGCCCTACGTAAGTTCTGCAAGGACGATTTTGATGACGAAGCCATCTGTCTCGCACGAGCAGCTCAAATTGTGCAGAAAGACATGTTCTAACTGCAAGCTACATTCACAGGCTCCTTTGATGAGCCATGCCAGTTCAACTCTGTACCCCAGACACTTCTAACAATCGCAGCCATGATTCTTGATGGTCCCAACATCCAGTCCCTCTCACAGTCAAGCAGTGGTACACATAAAGCTCAGCTTCTGCAGCACAACAGCCCTTCTCGGCAGGCACAGCAGACTCCTTTTTGAAGGCCTCTCATATCACAAGAACTAGGCATGCACACCAAGTTACAGCAAGCAGCATGTACATCCTACTCAAAATTACGTATGCCCACTACCTGGAGTCCCTGGAGCCGGAATGCCAAGCAGAAACGTTTGATGACTGGTTTGCCTGAAAAAATCAGGTGATTCCACAGTTCAATTTCTGGCACACAGCTCTCCAACTCAAACATGTTGAGCTCCTCGTCCTTATCTACACGAGGCAAACTTTGCTCTGTATGCGGACTGCCTGACCAAGGTAACCCCATGATTCTTCAGTTTGGACCACACCAACACGCAAGATGGGTACCAGTCTAAATTCGAGACATGCTCAGTCTAATGATAATCCACCCAGAAACTGCTATGGAGTTCATGAATGGCAACTTTACTGTTTGCAAAAACCAACAGGGTGTTTTATCCATGGCTCTGGACCAGGCACATGAGCAAAACAGTGCTGACATAGATAGTGACGGTGGTGCTGTTGGACTTACTCAATCCCCCGAGGCCCTCAGACGCTGGGTGGTCGCTGGTCCTGAACTAGTGATGATGACTAGTGAGTTTAAGGCATCCCTGGAGAGAAAACACCACAAGCTTCTGGATACCAGTTACCATGAGCAGACCAAAAGTTTCCAGGTGACTTTTGGAAAGCAGGACAAGGAACTAGTTGATGTCATAGAAGATATGGGCAACCCAACCTAACACCAGGGACATCGTTGACCCAACTGTGGCATCTTCTCTACGTCAGGCTGAGAACAACAGTATCGGAATTTTATGACTGATCGATTGGTGGAGCAACTCCCATCGCTGAGCCCATAAAGAAAAACAAGTTGTCAGTCGACCTTCTGCAAGAGAAAATCCAAAACAAGCCTTTAATTTTCATCTTTGAAGAGTGACTGCTCCCCATTTTCGCGGCTATATATCACCTGTCAGTCGAGAGATGGCAGCCTAAATGACTTTTTCCGACATTAAATCAGGCGTGCCCCCCCCCCTCTTTAGCTCAGCTTGGCAACCTCAGATCGGGAACCAAGGCAGACCTCTTGGGCTGCCTAGAGAGCAACTGTGCTGCAGCCAGAGGTGAAGCCCCAGGAGCTGATGTCATAATCCTCGCTGGAGCTCTGGTTGTCAACTTTCTCAAACAACATGCCACCAAGACTTTTGATGATTATGCAATGAAGATATTCCTCCCCCACGTCCAGGCCCAACTGCAACATGCCAGTATGGTTGACGTGGTCTGGGACCAATACAGAAGGCTTAAACCAGAGAGAAGTGCGGGAAGGGTGTCTGTAGAAGGGTAGAAGGCCCCACCAATCTCCGAGAAAACTGGCATCAGTTTCGGCAACAGTTTTGGCGGATCGGATGGATCCAGTAGTTTACCCACATGGGAACAGAGAAGCAAGTAGTTACCACAAGTTGTGGGGATGCTCTGTGCAGTCTCCCCAGATACTTTTGCTCCCTCGCCCTGTGCAACCATGCAGAGGCCGACAGCCGAATGATTCTGCACTTGGAAGATGCTTCCAATGTGGGAGCTCTGGGTGTATTTTAGGACAGGTGGACACTTTAGGTACATTCCGCACACAAGATTGCTACATCCCTCGGCCCTGACAAGTCTCGATCTCTTATATCTATATATTCCATGCATATTTACGGGGTGTGATACGTATGGTATCATCCGTTGGTGCAAAGGGAAAGAAGTCAGCATGAGAAACCTGGAAGTATTTGAATATGCTACACCAGCTTTCCTGGCTCTGTCCTCAGGCCCAGCAGAAATAACTGATAACGATGTTGCCGTGCTGGAGCGTTTCACCATTGCTGTATTGACCGTACGAGGGACCCTACCAAAATAGATGAAGCTCGAAGGAGCTGTTTACCAAGAAGGGAAGAGCCATCATCATGGATGCCTGCCATCCCACCAACAAAAGGTGCCTTGGTGAAGCACATCAAGAGAACAGTCTACCAGAGGGCACTGCTTGGGCCAGGCAGCTGCAGTTGCTTAAAAGCTGTCACCCCTAATGACTGGGGCTGGGCTGAACCACCCAACTGGAAACAGCTGTGGACCACTTTGCCAGAATCAAGCGCATCCTCGAGGGAACTAATTTCTTGTGGCTGCAAACAAGGCTGCAGGGGACAATGCAAGTGCAATAAAGCAGCACTGAAGTGTACTGCCTTGTTCCAGTGCAGTGGACAAGACTGTGATGCGTAAAGCCTGAAGACCAGTGACTTTGCAACACATTTAAGTACAGTATAGATACCAATCACCCTTACATGAGGTTCAGCTTCCTTAAGTGTATGTTATATCATCAAAGATTGTTAAGTGGATGACTTGAATCATTCAAACATCATAGATTGTGTTTTATTACGCAAAATACTATGCGACCGCAGTGTTCTTTTGGCAGCCATTTTGAAAAATGGCTGCCAAGGCTCATATAGACATTATTTCGAGTGGCCCCATAGTTATAAATTGCCCTAGGCATATTGTCTACTATTTGGATGGGTTTACTCCACTAATAATAATTGATTGTGTCTCATTATGCAAAATACTATGCGACCGCAGTGTTCTTTTTGGCAGCCATTTTGAAAAATGGATGCCAAGGCTCACGTGGTCATTATTTTGAGTGGCCCCATAGCTATAAATTATTCTAGGCACATTGTCTACTATTTGGATAGGTTGAATCATTCAATAATAATTGATTTTGTCTCATTATGGAAAATACTATGCGACCGCAGTGTTCTTTTGGCAGCCATTTTTAAAAATGGCTGCCAAGGCTCACATAGACAATATTTCGATTGGCCCCATAGCTATAAATTTGCCTAGGCACATTGTCCAAACATGCTGAAAATTTCATGCTTCTATGTATAAACCCACAATTGTTACACCAATCTGCCTGACTAAAAGGAATACTGAGTATTCTAGAATGTTATATATGATCGGCGATAAAGGTTTTGCATTATGAAGCCATAAGACACGTTGCACCAATGGTGGGTTAATGCTGGCACAGCGTCTGCGACGCTGGCGCAGCATTAACTCACCATTGGTTCAACGTATCATGTTTGCTGGGATGCCTGGTAATCACACCGCTTCCATTATGTTTGTTGTCACATCAACTATAATGGTTCTGTGAGTGAAACATGTATTTGTTCATTAATATTTACCCACGGACTGAGACACATCTTGAAGCGGGCGGGAAATTGAATTATATAATAATTAATCGGTGCTTGAAAAGTTAATTACTAATACCAACATGTGTAGTCCCTATCATTTTGTGCACGGTAACTGGAAATCAGGATCAGGTCGTCCTGGGCGTGATAGTTCTAACCCCTGAGCTACAAGCTGTCTCGGCAACTTGGGAGGACTATCCTATAAAGTTATAAGGGGTGGTCTTCTAAACACATACTGGGTCATGGCAGTAATAAATAATAGGCATCTCTATAATAGTAATATTTACAGTTCTGTGAAAACACAGCAATAACGTTTGTATAATAACTATCGCATCATCTAATAAGCAGATTTTGGAAACCGCCAGGATACAATTTATACAATCTCCTGTAGTTTAATAGGTAACATATTCCTATGAATCTAGTCATTATGGTACATCTATAATAAGATCCAATTCTTCTTTTTTCACCTCTAGTAGTTCACTATAATATAAAGAAATCATAGTATTAAGTATCATAGTAATCAAGCAGATCTAAGCAGCGAAATATCATTGAATAGCCCACATTGTAACAGAAGCAGGCAATTTGTTGCAATGGTACTTCAGGGTTTTACAGAATCCAAAAATATCAAACCACACCTTTTTTGGTAACTTCTGCAATTTGGTACAGTTATAAGTCATTAGGCTGGCCGCCTGGGCTGGCGGATAATCCGAATTTATATATACAGTGCAACCTGTACATACCGGACCATGCACAAACCGGAATCCTGTCTATACCGTAATAAATATTTGGTCCCAAATTAATTACACTTAAAACAATACTAATTAACCTTCTCCAAACCGGAACTTGTCTACTCCGAATACCGGACTTATTATTTTCCCCAAATGCATAAATTGTATTGTATTCAACCTGTGCGAACCGGAATCGACATTTTTTTGAGAATTTTTTTTAAATTGTATGTGGTGCACCAAGGGTTAAACAGGGGGCGGCAAGGTGACGTAACATCATGCTTGTTATGCAACGGGAAAGGTGGGAAAGGTGCGAAGTTGGTCTTAGTAACACTGTTTACATGCTAGAGAAATTAATTGTCAACACCTTTACGTTGAGATTGCTATGGTATTTTAACAACATGATTGATTATTAAAATAATTAGCTAAAAAAATGTAGCAGCAGAATCATTGACTAATAAAATATTAAAAGTTTGTATCAAGTCATAAACATATCAGTGCAATAAACATAAATAATTCTCACGAAAACTAGACTGTGTATTTGGATAAATTTATTCTGCTTGTGATACTTTATGACTCAATAAATAAATAACTACCGGGGGGTAAAATATAAAAATATTTCATTTATTCTTTCATCACTGGATCATTCCTATATTATTTTTTATTCTTAGTTAAGGTATTAATTGTATTCAATGACATAATTATACAGTATCCGAGCGTTTAATCCAGCGTCATACATTCCATAAAATATATAAAGTTACCACCAAAAAACGAGTATAGTCTTCATCTAAAATGGAACAGTTAAAAAAATAAAACTGCTGCAAGATGATTAACACCGTATCGAAAACACAGCTTCTCATATTGTTTCGATATTGCAACTGGCTGATGCCGGTGATAACAAATATGCTCCGTGTCTGAAATGTTCGACGTACGATTACAAGAATGTAATGTAATTTTAGATTGGGGGGGTAAAAAATTAATTTTTATAAAATGACAAATGCGCTCCGTGTGTGAACTATGTGACACACAATTACAAAAATGTACTGTTATTTTAAATTAGGTGATAAAGAGGCTATTCTTATAAAAACCGCAATACTGGCAGAAAGATCAGTATGATTATTACATACTTATTACGGTATTTTATTATATACATCTTTAAAAAATTGTGTCTTTTATTATATCAAATTATTTGCATACATCCACCAAGTTATCGCTGTTTGTTCCTCTCCAAAAGCAAAAACCCTGTCCAAACCGGAAGCTGTCTAAACCGGAATAAAACTTTGTCCCCAAGTCATTCCGGTATGTACAGGTTTTACTGTATATATATATATATATCCAACATGATAGCCTAGAAAATAATAGCTTTTTTGAAAATAGGTTCAGTGGCGGATCCAAATATTGACAGACAGGGGGGGGGGGGGGCTGGTAGGGGGTTTCAGTTAAAAGTTAAAAAAATTTAAACACATAACAGCTGGCACAACCTGCCTGTTATAGACTCCAGAAGGGTCCTGGGGTATGCCCCCCATGGTAAATTATGAAATTAAGGCTTCAAATGGTGCATTTTAGAGCTTATTTTGGTTCTGACAATTTGAGGATTATTTATAGCAATCCCAACATTGTATAAATGTTTAGTGTTTACTGGGATAGCACCGCTAGGTCAGAGATCAGAGTTTCATAAGAATCGAATAAAAACATTCAAACTTACAAGGGTTGAAATAAATCAAAAGACATACCTATCAGGATTAGAGTTGTCGTGACTGAATATATCATCTGGCAAACTATGTGGCGTTTTTTCAATACTCAGAAACTGTGGGTTAGTGTTCTGCTTTGCTTCCAGGTGGCGCTCAAGCTCTTCTCTGGTCATGTGACCAGGCGGGGGTGTCATAATAAGTGAAGTCTTAAGGGCACTCGCCATTGCAATAGAGCCTACAGCAACTTTGCCAACTGCTACAAAAATAATGTCACAAAAAGGTTGATCATCAATGGCTATAAAACTTAAATCACATAGCAAATGCATCTTTTCACACTTGTACATTGAAACTGGCCTATAAATTGTACAATCGTTAAGCAAAAATTGGTGGTAGTTATTGTACCATGTACTGAAATAATATCAAGTGAAGGGCTCCATGCAATAGCCTGTTAAGCGCCATCTTGCTGATAACGACGGATTTGAGGTGCTGAGATTTTTGTGTAAAAAAATCTTAGATCTACGACCATTATAAAGCACTTTTCTCAGAAGCAAGTACATGTTTGGGGCTGTTAGTGAAACAAATTTCACTATAAAAAGCTGTCAAATGCGTTTACCAGTAAATGTCACTGAATAATATGTAGCAATCCTACCGGTAAGCTGTTACCTGCTGTTACTCTTACCATGATTTTACAAATATCAACAACATTAATTTTAAATGTGCAAAGGTATTCAGATGAATTGTTTCACAGATATGTAATCGCTAATCATGATTTCTAGAAAAATTTGCATAAAGCAATAAGATGGTAATGTCATTTACCATAAAATATTGTGATACATGTATTGAACTTGAACACTATTTACAAATACTTGTTAACAAACTTTAAAAATATGCGCAAGGCATGCTGGTAATTTTAGATATGATTAGTAAACTTACTTCACCAATATTGATAAACAAACTTATTTCACTCAGAAGCTCTTAATGGAAAAAAAATATTGAACTTCAACTTTAAAGTCGCACACAAACCTGACTTTTGCCCCTTCTTAGTTACTTTTGCCCTTTTCTTTGGTGGTTCACCACTTTTTGATCCACCCTACAAAACACAAAGACATTACGAACAAGACACACTTTCAACTTGTTTCAGAAACAAATATAATCCTCTCCATACATGCCCATATTTCTCTACGATTATTTTATTTTTTAAATTAGCGCTTTAAAATGTCTAAAGCTAATGTTTTCCCACAATCAATCACAGAAATCATACAAACAGATAGTTATTATAATGACAGCAACATTATTTACTGGGCATGTACTTTTATTCTATGCTAATTAAAGTATAGCCTGTTTTGATGGCAGTACAGTATCATTTAGGCAATAATGCTACTGAAGTGAAATATATTTGCTTTTATAAATATTTGTATGATCTAAAAGTTGAATTATGATTAAGTCAGTCATCCAGTATTTGGATTATTTAAAACTTAACTGAGTCTAATTTCCAGTGTTTCATCTAGGATTCAAAACGGGCATGGCGCCACCTATCATTAGGGGCACCTTATCATGCCCGCCGGGCACCCAGTTGAGTGTTTCCAACACCCACCCTTTAGGGTATAAACAGAATCAGTTAAGTATGTAAACATCGCCAGTTTTTACCACTATGTACACAGGCTGTTATCAGGTATTGCGTCATAGGTGTCATAGGTGTGAATGCGCGACATCAGTGACTGGGTTATTTTTCACAGTCACAATGGCCACCTGGGAGGGTTGAATATGATATAGCAGCAGTTCAAAGAGGCATTTCAACGTCTGAATTTAGAAGGACAGCATGGCGCACATGAAGGGCAACATGACACTCAAGAAGGGCAACATGGCGCTCACAAAAGGCAACATGGCGCTGCGCCATGTTACAAAGAGCTAAATGAAACACTGATTTCAATATACCGCTATTTATTGTGAAAATTGCATCTTTTCAATAGTTTAAAATCATGACAGAATCATGTCTGTTAATGGTGATCATAATCATTTTTAAAATGGAGATCAAGCAGTCGTGATGATATGATTCTTACATATTTTAGAATGTCTGATAATTCTTCACTAAAATAGAGGGAATTAAACCTTATCCCGCTATGCATGTACATGTATATCAAGTAAGCTTCAAACCAAATAAAATTTCAATTATTAATATTGTGCATGAAACTAATTGTGATAAACTACTCTGACCTTAACTCTCAAATAGAGGTCAAGGTCAATCATCTTAGAGCTTCACTTGTATTTAAAAAATTATTATGCATGTCTATGTGAAATAAGGAGATACAATTTTAAAATAATTGTGTGTCAAAAGAATTTTAGTAACGTTATGCTGTGACCTTGGTCATAATGAACAACTACTAAACAACCATAATCTCTGAATGTTGAATCACTGAACTTACTGCTGTACACTAATCAATTTAAAAGTGACCATTAAAACTAGCCTTGCCTGAGGGGCAAAGCTTGCGTCTCCACCCGCCCCACATAGTACATTAATTATAAAGAAATACAGTACTGTCACCAAATTTTTATGTAAACCACTTGAAAATGTGATGGCAGAATCACACCAAAATCTAATCAACATATGGCCAGGGTAAGTTGCTTCCTTCGAACAAATCGGTGAATGCTGTTCAAGCTCTTCAGAGTAACATGTGATTCGTCGGCCATCTTGAATTTTGTTGCAAAAATTAAAAAAGAAAAACATTTCTCCTGACTTTTTTCTCAGGGCCACTGAGCATACATAAAAGATAAAATTTGAGCTGTATAACCATATTACCATAGTGAACAAAACTGAAATATCAGCTAAAATCCTAAAAAGTAAAAAAATATAAGTTTTTATTATCATAATCACACAAAAAACTAATCAGCACACATTCAGGGTAGGGTTTTTTCTTTGAACCAAACATGGAACAAATCCATGAAGAATTTCAAGCTCTAGAGAGTGACATAGAATTTTGGCGGCCATCGTGGATTTTGTTGAAGAAGCTGAAAAACACCCTAAAAAATTCTCCAGGGCCAATATGCATCCTGCAAATATTTAGAACAAATCTGAGTTCAAAGTTTTTATTATCGAAATCACACCAAAAACTAATCAGCTATATTATATATTATAATACAGCTTAAATATAATATAGCTATACTATATATTATAAAATAGCTATATTACCAAATTCAGAGTTTTTATTATTGGAATCACACCAAAAACTAATCAGCACATGTGTAGGGTAAGGTCTTTCCTTTAAATCAAACATAAAACAAATCCAGGAAGCGGGTCAAGCTCTAGAGAGCGACATAGGATTTTGGCGGCCATCTTGGATTTTGCTGAAGAAGCTGAAAAACGCCCAAAAAAATTATCGGGCAAAATCCTTAGGGCTAATATGCATACTGCAAATATTTAGAAATAATACGAGCAGGGGTGTATAGTTGAATTATTTAATTTTGATGATAGCCAAAATGAACAAAACTGAAATACCCGCTAAAATTCTGAAATGTAAAAAAATCAGAGTTTTTATTATCAGAATCCCACCAAAAACTAATCAGCACATGTGCAGAGTAGGGTCTTTCCGTTAAACCAAACATGAAACAAATCCATAAAGCGGTTCAAGCTCTAGCGTGGACTTGGTTGAAGAAACTGAAAAACGCAAAAAAAAAATTACCAGGCAGCTTCCCCAGGGCCAGTATGCATCCTGCAAATATTTGGAAATAATCCGAGTGTAGGTTTTCGAGTGAGAGCAGAAACAAGTGGCGGCGGCAGCCGGACTCGGCAAAAACAATAATTCTCCATCACCACATATTTGGTGGAGACTTAAAAAGTTCAAACCATCCTAAAATGAACTAAGGATAACCTGAGATTCACCAATACACTGTACTGAATTGTCTGTGAATCTGTTCACATCTCTGCCATCCAGTCATCCTAGCCTACCCATCTGTCATTTTTGGTATATCCGTCATTTCTGATCTACTTACTATATGCATGACATTTTAATCGTTACAAAGTGATGTAGTGCTAAGACTGTATATATAGGCCAAATGTTATACAAATGTTTTGTGTTGGCTGGGTATATTGGTCCAAGCAAATTTCAAAACAAATAAAATATCACTGAAAATAATAAAATTCACATTAGATGCTTCGTTAATCAAATAATTTGATTTGGGAGAAATGTATATTTATCATAAATAAAACTACAAAACTTTTCGACATTTGAAGCTGGGAATTGTGTTAGCAATTCCTACTTCCAAATTAATGACACTAACTGACAAATCAGCGGCACACAGGTTAATCCTTTGCCTGCTGATCACGACAATTGTCATTTTTATTCCGTTTTATTAGCAGATGAAATTGTAGGATCCCTACTTCGTTATTTTTATGTGGCAGTTATCCCCGGTTTCCCGGACGCGAGAATCTGTGGACGACTGCCTCGTTTCGGTACTTTGGTGCCGGGCGCATAGGGCCGGAGCCCATGCGGCCTTGGTACTTTTCCCGCACTTCAGATATTACGCTCAGCGACTGCGGACGTGCCGTAGGTCGCTCTCTCTGAGTCAAATAGGAAGTGTCGTGCGCGGGGTTGTACGTTGTAGTTGCCAGATGTCTAAACGAATAAACATGACAAGTGGAGGAAGAGTTTTGTGATTTACTTAGAACCGTCGAATCGACAGGGAGAGGAAGTTTATGTTATAATGGAGAATGTTGGGCAGTTTCTCTCGTTCACCATTACGAGCCCATACTAGAGACCCTAACGGTCACTCACAGGTATCTTCGGCGCGAGAGACTCCCCCATCTTCCCATAAAATCACTAATATTGGTATTGAAAGGAGTGTTTAAACATCGTGTAATTTTCACTCACTTGGAAGTTGTGGGTGGCGGTGTCGAGACACAACTTCGATTGAGTGAAAATTTAAATCAATCAATTTAGCAGGATAGGGGTTAAAGTTTTCTTTCACTCTAATCTTTCTAGTCCTACCATAAGAGCTAGGCTGTGTGAGGCCAGAAGAGACTGGTATGCTGGTGAATGAAGTATGTTAGCAGCCATCTGCCCTGATACACCATGAAGATTCTTCTTCCTATAAGAGAAATACAATACTTTTATGTTTAGTACATGTAGCTCTCAACCCTTACAGCGCAGGGATCAACTTTAGTCGTCAAAATCGGACATCTGTAGACGTCAGATTCTGAGTAAACAATATTTATAATGGTTGTAGACCCATAAAATAGGTATTCAAATGAAAGAGCTAACTAAGACATTTATAATGATTTCGAATTGAATAAAACACTTTGGTCTCCATGGTTTATACAAAAATAATTCAGTGTTTTTAAGGGTTAAGTCTACAACCGTTTCAACCTTTTTGATGTTGAAATATGCAAGGAGAAATGAAGGAGAAATGAAGGAGAAATGATCATTAAATTTGTTTTTTTAATTCAAGTTGTTTTTATTTTTTATCCACCTAAAATTTTGGTCACGGTAGTGAGACACAAAATCAACAAATGTGGGGCAATTTTCATTATATAATTCAGCTGTTTAATGCCTAACACCCATGTAGGCCTATCATTTTCTTATCTTGAGATGGGAATTGCCCAATACACAAGAACAATTTATCCAATGACATTTTTTAAATGAATTTGTTTTCAAAATTTGCAATATTGTACATTTGTGTAAAAAGGGTGCTTGAAAGGTTAAGCTGGTAATCACTAATGCATCTACTTCTAAAAACATCATACCAATACTTTAACAATCCGGACATGAAATGGCAACAACTTATTGCTGTTATGGTACATGTTGATGTATATGTGAACCGATCAGTCAAAATGAGTTGTAAGTCACAGATTGAAATATTGCAGTTAACAGGTCCCGAATCTAACAGAGAAATGCTATGGAAATGAGATTATTAGTCCCCAAGCTTTTTTTGCTCAGATATGTAGCTCACAAAGCCAAAATGAACATCTACACCCTTTGGGTGATGTGTGTGTACAATATGAAAGGAATCACACAAACGGGTTGTAGTGATACCCGTTATGCTCTGGGAATGGTACCGTTAGTATTAAAGCTAAATGTACTGGTAGTTCAAATCTATAGAAGGTACATCTAAACCACATGGATGATGTGTGTTGAAAAGAGCTGTTTGGGTCAGAGATATAGGTCAAGAAATTATTCAGTCATTTTGGTAATTCTGGCTCAGAGATGTACATGTGAGGTCATAGCCCCCAAACGACACATCTGCACCCCTGAGGGATGTGTGTGTGCAGTATGAAGGAGTCTCCAAAGAGATATGCTCCGATAATGATCAAGATATTCTGGCTGTGAGTTGCAGGTCAAAAAGTAGGTCAAAGGTCACAACGTTCAAAACGAACATTTACAAGTACACCTTAAAAGTGATGTGTGTGCACTATGAAAGAAATTCCTTATGGGTTTTCCGGAAACGAAAATGAGCATAGATGGACAGCAGGATGAATGTCTGGGGTGGCGGGGTGAGAAAATAACTCCTGCTCTCAACTACCTATATTGGGTGGCATATAACTGTATAATAAAATGGTTGCCTTGAGATAATTTTCTACTCATTTGTACCCATGTTTGAATTATCCGAGTAATATAGGCATAAAAAGCACACACATGCACAGACAAGTATAAAATATGTGTAATCATTTTAAAATATATGATAATGTGTTTACACATAAATATACACACCAGCAGATTTTAAGAATAATATTATCATTGATTTAAAAAGAGCATACTTTTTTCCAGAGACATCTTTCGTTTCTGCCTCACTGTCACTAGAGGCTGTGGCATCAGAGTCACTGGATGTATCATTCAGAGTCTCATACTGCATCAAACGATCCAGCAAAAAGCTAAAATCATCAAGAAATTCTTTTACAAATTCATTTTAAAATGACATGGCTGACAGAATTTTTTAAAAATTCGCAAAAAATCGTCCCATGGAGATTAAAGGGTCATATCTGTGACAGATATGTCATGATAAGCCCCTGTTAAAACAAAACTAGCATGTAATAAAAAAGATATTCATTTAGTATTGAGTTTCTTTCCAACCTTTGCTATATATCTATCATGTATTGTATCAATAATATGTATATTTATTTTAATTATTTTAAAGCATATCTTTACACCATTTTCTATTTTATCATATTTTGCACTGCATAATATAATGTACTGTTTATTTTAATGACTCAGACTTCGCATCTTCAATAAATATCTATCTATGTATCTACATGTATCTATCTATGAGGGCATATTACAGAACCTGTGTAATGATATCACAATCACATTGGTCTCACCATTTCATCAGAAATTTATGCTGACCATTATACATGTACATATATGTACCATACTTACCATTATTTATGTAATTTTCACTTTCCATTGATTACAAATTGAATATTATAAATAATATAGGCTATCCTCACACAACACTCAATAACCCTCATTTTTAGTACTGTTGTGTTCTACCAGGCAACATCAATAATAACAGAATCATACTTCAAACAAGTCAGATTCCATGGCAATTAGTGTCAGATGAATAATTTTTCTTTGATGAGCTTAACAAAATGCTGTACAAAAAACTGTACGAGACCAGAGATAAACTTTAAAATAGTTTTTTTGATTTTGACACCTAAATATATGGCTCATTTTCACTCTGTATGTTTCAATGTTCAAAATATCTATACCCCACAAATTGAAATAGATTTTTTGTTCGCTGTATAAAAAGTAAGATTGGGTCAAAAGCTTTCGCTATAGCCGGCCCAGCCTCATGGAATGCTCTGCCGGTGCCTATACAAAATGCCCAAACAATTTGAATATTACAGAAATTAATTCTCACCTATTTGATCTAGCTTTCCCGCCATTGATGAACCTGCCTTGGCCTAGATTATGTACATGATCATGCTAAGCATTTGTGTGCCTCTGAGCTCACACAATCCACTGGTGGTTTAGGCACTGTAGAAGTTGTATTGATTGATTTACTTAAATCCTCAACAATATTACCTGTGGATCAGTCACATTGACTTCATGTAATTAAGAAGATGTGGAAGTAATATTTAGCAAATCAAACCTTCTATCTCTTGATAACTTTAGCAATCTCCTTTGGGCTTTTCTCAGTTCTTCATTAAAACATTCTTGCTCCTGGAGAAAGTTAGATTGATCAGTATTAATGTAGCATACAATATGCACTAAACAGATACATGTACAGTACACAATACATGAATATAAATATGGTTTTCCTGTCATGATGTGATCCTTGTTATGTGGGTTAATTTATGGGCGCGTTCACTAAAGTACCATTCTTCATGAAGTATAGAGATTCTAATGTGAAAAAATGGCAAAGTCTGAATCTCACTTTAAAAAGATTTGCAATATATATAGTAACTATAGTGAAAACAAAGCTCCCCTCCAGCATCAGCATTGGAGTAGCACGAATATGATTTGTTAAGTATGTTGTGATAAAGGTATGTGTACTACCCAAGATTGAACCACCTCAATTTTGAATGAGCTCATCAGTTACAGAATTGAAAATTAGGCTACCAGTAATATATTTTCAAAAAAATGCCTCATACCAGATGATTCTTTAAGGCAAGTTGGATCTCAGCATCTCCCCAAAATACTCTCCTCAACATTTGTCAGAGATTGAAATAGGATAGATTTTTTCATCTTTTTTCACCATAGATTTGATAAAAGCCAGCTTGTAAAATCTTCGATTTTTTGTGAAAATCCAACATGGCCGCCAACAAAATATTTTAGAAAATTTAGGACTATTTTTAAGTACTGCTATGAACCCTTGTCCTGCTGAATTATTTGTTTCTATTTTTCATTGATTTAAAACTGGGACACAATGCCCAGCTTCAAATAAAGAAGATACAGTATTTTCAGGCATATACATGTAAGTCACACTCAATTTTATAAAAACTAGATTTCTGTAGATAAAAAAATATTTTCAACTGTCTTTCCCCAGTGGCATTTTGTTTAGCTTGTAACTTGCTTGAAAACCTATGTAGGCCTGTGGTCTAGCATGACGCGGAACAAGCAAGGGCCTAGCAGAACAAAGTACTGCTGGTGGGTTTTCGGGGTAGTTAATAATAATACCCCAGTGTCAGTCCTCCGGTTCAACAGGCCCACTTAGTGGCAAATCAAAACAGTCCTAGATTATGCATGGTACAGTAGAATCTATGAGCCACCCTTGGGGCTCTGTAAAAGTAGCTTTTCAAGACAGGTGACTGTTAGCAGGAGGTTTATTTGTATACAGTGGAACCTGCTATGAGCAGCCACCCTTGCAACACATGAAAAGTGGCCTTTTAACGCAGGTGGCTGTTTGTATACAAAATGCCATTTTGGGGATCACCAAGTGGCCTCCCATAGGAGGTTGGCTGCTCATAAGAGTGGCTGCTCATAGCAGGTTTCACTGTATATACAAATGAACCTACAATGACTCTGAGCAGCCATATATTCAGGGAATAGCAATTTAATGGTCTCCCATAGGATGTTGACTGCCGATAAGAGTGGCTGCTCACATCAGGTTTTACTGTACCCATGCTAGCTATTAATAGGGCTGTGACCACCCTGTATACTTGTCAACAAACTGTCAACTAGCCAAAGAATTTGTATATGTTATTTACAATTCACGACACTTTAAAGTAATCACTAATTATACATTTTGATCAGCAAATAGGCCTACTTACAAGTAGGCCTGTCTTCTAGTGAGCGTACCTAGTTATTGACCCTTTATTGACACAGAAAGTATTGGTCATTATACAAACATGTTTCACTGTCAATCATTTTCCATTAATTTCAAAAGAAATATTTCACAATCATCAATTGAAATTTTTCTTGTGCAAATACTACATGATAAGACAGTATTGTCGACCAGTTACAGTTGCCATTTCACATGATTTTTAACATAACTTTCATAACAAATAACTCTTACAACGCTGAAATATTTTTATATAAACCAAAGGTGTTTTTCAATCTGAAGTCATCAGAAATGTCTTAGTTAGCTCTTTCCACATTTTTATACCTATGTTACGAGTATACAAAAATTTTAAATGTATTACCCTTTCAGTGCAAGGATCGACTTTAGACGTCAGAATTTGATGTCTTTAGACCTCCGATTGTCGATAAGATGTCTAAATTAGGTCCCCACACTGAAAGAGTTAATATGCTGGATATCACTAGCTATTATTACTAGGAATACTTACATAGACCATAAGCCGAAGTTTTCTTTTCAATGCTTTATATTTCTTTTTATAGTTCACACCATCAGAGTTATTTCCATCTAGAAGATTCAAATAATTATAGCAGCACTTGAAAATTATTTTTGTACACCTTTCAGTCATTATACTGTGGTAGTGCTACATAAGTTAGCAAAATAGTGGACATGTACCCCATAAGCACATGTGATGTTCAACCAATATTGGGCTAATGTCTGGCAAGTATCTCAGAAGATGTCCCAAAATTAACCCAGCAATGGTTTGACATTATGTGCAGTAATCACCTGAGGAAGTTTATGCTTACTGAGAAAGTAAAAAAAAAAATTCCTAGATCACTACCAGTATATGTGACCAGTATATTATTTATAGAAATTGAGAAAGCTATTCAGATTCCACTGGTGTTTGATTAAATACATGAATACCAGAATCAAACATACACTGTAATATACAGTATCCGTACCATAATATACAAATAAACACCTCTGGAAAAAAATAAACACAAGGGGGAGTATCTAAGGGGGAGTAGCAAAAGTTTGCAGTGTCTCCAAATCAATATGAACACAGTTCATTTATATTAGACCACTGACCCAATACGAAAGGACGTCAGAAAATCATCAGACGTTAAAAAATTGCTGGCAAACCCATTCCGTTTTTAAAGAAAAATTGGAAACATATATTGCCCACAGGCTACATGTACATATCTCTAGCTGATTCGAAATATACAATGAACAAATGAAATGAATGAAATGGAATATTTGTCTCAACAGTAATAATAATATGCAGGCTAGTACACTTAAAACATTCACTTCGAACATATCAAAATTTTCAATACCTAAATACGAAATGGGGAAGTCAACCACCCGCCTACCAATATGAACCGTGTTTGTATTTTAAGACATTACATACTTTTGCAACTAAAGTACATTTGGTGCCATCCATGACAATGAAAGAAATGAGATGAAAGGGGTGTTAGGCTATCTTTGTGGTCATATAGGCTAAACTGTGCCAGGAGAACCTCCTGAGGATGGTGAGATGAATGAGATGACACTGCCCTCCAGACACAGGATTCGAAATTTGAGCCCTGGCGGTCTGAGGCCGAGCACACTACCTCTAGGTTACGGAGGCTCCCCACAATATTAAATCTTTACAAGTGAGCGGGGAAGAAACATTTTGTTTGTTTTGAAACTTGAAGGCCAGAGTGGTGTTCAAACACATGATCTCCCAACTTTCCAAGCAGGCAGCTGTAACCACTGCACCATGGCCCCCGCTATGAAAGACATAGTAATCATAAAATGATTGTCAACATGAAAATCCTGTTAGATTATATTCTAAGAACATGATAAATACATTTAAATATAAATATATCTAGATATCTATATACAGTGGTACCCCTGTTATGCGACCCCAGTTACTGCCACATAAAAACGGTCATATAAAAGGGGTGGTCGTTTGTCAGGGGCATGACTGATTTAGTGTTGTCGGTCCCTAAATCTAGTTATTAAAAGTATGACACCTACTTTTAACTCAAATATGTCAGAATTCATCAAATTGTGTGTGATTTTTCAAAATTTCCTTCCTAGTTTGATATTGCGGGTTGGGAAGAATACAGCATGAAATATATCTAAACTGCATACATTTGAATATAAATATATCTAGATATCTATATACAGTGGTACCCCTGTTATGCGACCCCAGTTACTGCCACATTTATGAAAGGGGTGGTCGTTTGTCAGGGGCATGACTGATTTCGAAAACCAGAATTTTTTTTATAATTCTGCCGGTCGCAAAGTGATTTTACTCTTGTTATTATAAAAAATATATTCAAATTAGGGACCACCTCTCTCTCTTACAGTGATAATACTAAAGTGATAATAACAAAGTATCACTGGTAGTACCTTTAATTAGAATTTTTTGGGAATGAGAAGGTAATATTAAATGATATTACTACACTTGTGATGAAACACCCCGCAACGGCCGTTGGCAGCAAAGCAAACACAGAGAAGTTTGACATGATCGTTGTCAACCACGTGTTCCACTATCAATCAGACCGCCAATGATGACGGCACAGCCATAAGCCACAACAGCTTTAATATCTGGCGCGAATCGTTTTGTTCTTCTGTAACGCTAATTAGACTGTTGGGCTGACCATCTCAGTCCTCCAGGGGATTAATATCGTCATATATTACATGTATGTGGCGTTGAAAATGAGTTTCCGCCGTTATAATTAAATATTTTCGTATTTTCATACATGTGAATTAAAATGTACGTTTGGTTACATTTGCATGTTACATCTCTATACTATTTATAAAGACGGCCACAACGCTTAGCGTAGGTTTAGCTACTACTGTTGATGTTATTTTATTGTCGGGCCACCCTTTATTAAAACATTAAAGCACCCTCTTTTAGAGCAATATATATGTTTTAATATTTAATGGTCGTCGTCTTTCTCAGTGCCAATTTGACATGCTTTGGGATGACTGTTTAAACAAAAAAGATCCTTCCTCGCTAACAAATGACAATGGGTCAATGCTGCCACAATGCTGTGCCAGCAACAACAATGCTGTCCCGGAGCTACTACAACGCAGAGTAACCAAATGTCATACGGGGGCTGGGCATACATGTATGCAAATTGACACACGTCTGACCGCGGCACATCGTCTCTCGCGTTGCTACCACAGGAATTGCAGCTACAAGACATGCAATGATCAGGCATATACATGGTATAGGCCTAATTAAACACCACAATCAATATATATTGTTATGTTTTTGTGCAATTGATATTATTATATAGTCTCGTTGCTTCTGATATAATAAATGTAAATGTATAGGCTAGATGTATGTACATGGCTTGCAAGCTTATATTCCAATTAATAAACAGCACTACAGTAGCTCGCAGTCTGCAAAAGTTTGCTTAGATAGGCCTGTACTCGTTTTTAACCCTACATTGTACATAAAAAAATTCCACTAATAAATTTCATGTGTACAGATAGCAATAAATACACATAATGTATAATGCATAATGCATAGTTTTGACATTACATCATTACTTTCAATAAATTCGTTAATTGTGTATAGATACAATTAAATCGCCGAATTTATTGTCCGTGCAGACAGATCGTCCAATGTTTTATTGTTATGTTTTTGTGCAATTGATATTATTATATAGTCTCGTTGCTTCTTATATAATAAATGTAAATGTATAGGTTACATGTATATAATATGTACATGGCTTGTAAGCTTATATTCCAATTAATAAACAGCACTAGCTCGCAGTCTGCAAAAGTTTGTTCATGTAAGCCTGTATTCGTGTTTTAACACTACATTGTACCAGAAATACATAATACAGAGAAATAAACAACTCGCCCATCGTCTTTTCTGAGGGTACCGTAACGTCTCCCTTCGTAACTCTGTGACCAACCGGCCGATAATCACATGCAAAGTATCATTTGAAAGGTGAGATTCTGTACCGTGTCACTGTCTTTTCATATTAAAGATACTGTTAAAATTATTTTCGCTAGGTGGCTCCACATAAATTGTAGCTAGCCACTCGTGATGAAAAACGTCCATCAGCCGGGTACTACAGCAGGAAAAGCTGCCGTATTAATTATTCATGAGGTCGCAGGGTCGGCAGATGAGTCCTGCTCATTGATTGGCCGATGGTTTGGTGACTTTTCTCAGTGGTAAAAACAATCCTGTGTGTATGACCTCAGAATAGGTGGGGGCTGGGGGTGATGTTAGTGAACAGGGGTTCTTTGTTTTACCCTGTATCCTGTCATAGGTCTATGTCTGTATGTAGATCCTTGCATGTACTACATGTACATACAGCTTCAGTATGTCAGTTGAGCTGAACTCGCCTGCCTGGTTGTGTTGACCTCTAACAGATTGAGGGTTATCCCACATATACATAGGTTGATATAGAGAGGTGTAAATTACACCTCCCTGTTTGACCCAACATTAAATCACCATTAGACCATATCTTACCATTAGACCATATCTTACAAAGAACTTTATATATAAAGTTATTGATCTTACACAGCAAACAGTTACACAAGGCATCGACACAATGTTGTTTTGATGTGTTTTGATGATGGGCTATCAACTTCAAAGCAACATTAGGCAAACGTTTGCTGGGAACAAGAAGCGTTTACCCAATGTTGCAATGGTGGTCCACAATCTACAACACTGGCCCAGCATCAGCGTAACGTGGGTGAACGCTTCTTATTTCGTGGTCCTATCATAAAATTAATTATAATTAAAAATAATCATGTGGGCCTAAAATCATGTGTTTAAATTAGCAGATCAGTAGACCTTCAGAGTGAATCCATTGCCAGAACGAAAGGTGTAACGTTTAGAATTGGGACAATAAGGGGTTTATTAATGTTACTTTACATAGTAACGTAATGGTTACATGTCTGTTCACATGCTTGTTCACAAATTAGCTTAATCAATGAATTATTAATACAGCGTCGTTCAGAAAGTGCCCATTCACGTTGCGTTCAATTGTTTTCTGTCGGTGGATCACGTCAGAATTCGATATATAGGATATGACAAATCTAGGTAGCCTAAATCACATAGTATAGGCCTAGAATAGTTTTGCATTACAGAGAGCAGGCTATACATTGGAATTACGGGGGATATTAATGAACAACGAGACAAATTCAGAAGTTCAACTGTGCTTTCTCTCCTCACAGCTGGACAGATATGCGGACGGGTAGATGACTTGGGGTGATTACTTCCTGGGATTGCTTCACCCAAAGTTATATATCTATGTAATAAGAACCTCTTTGCCAGTTCTATAACGATTAGCTTCTAAGACACATAAGACACATCGATTGGCAGCGCATACTATTATATTTTGGCTGAGAATGGAAAAAAAAATTATTTGTAGAATATATTGTGAGAAATAGTGAACAAGAAGGCCATTTCAAATATTTTGAGGATCGAGCTCGTCTGTGGACTGCACTAAAAGAAGATAATGACACTCTGCAGTCACTAGTTTGTATCCTTCTGACTGTCAGACAAAATGGGCCTCTCATAATCATAAATGCGATGAAGAAATCAGACTGTACATGGAGTGGACCAGTATGTTAAACACATTACCATCAAAATTAGGATTTGCAAAAGAACCGGATATGTATGCTGTATTGCAAACATTAGGCAAACATGCCTTTGACTATTCGATGATTAAATTATGAAAAGTAGCAACAGCACAACAAGCACCATAAATTAACCCAATTTTGGCTTAATAGTGGGCTTCATATTGGGCCAGCGTCGGCGACGCTGTTTCATTATTAAGCCAGACTTGAGCCAGTACCTTGTGTTTGGGGAGGGGGTGGGGGATTATTACTTTTAGCAGGCCTGGAAACCTTAACAGGTGGATTCAACCAAGATCCTGGTGTTATTTGCTTATCCAATGAAATGTGCATTTACGACCTACACATTTCCCAACACCAAAAGTGCATAATACAACCTGCAACTTTAATTGTTTAACCACTGCACCAGGTAATCCGCCCAAGCGTCAGCTTAGGGCCATTCAGTCCTAACGCATGAGCATTTCAATGTTGGCATAAAGTTGGGCCAACATCTGCGACGCTGGCTCAGGGAGGATTGGTTACTTCTAGGAGCCCCGGAAATCAAATTCCTGCCAGGTTATTCAACCAAGACCCCGATATATATGTTATTTGCCTATCCAAGTGATATGTGCATTTACGACCTACACATTTCCAAACAGCCACATTACGATCTTTACAAAGCTAAAGAAAGGCTTTAAACTACATCTAATTGAATTAACTTGTGTCTGATAAGAAGCGTTAACCCTTTCAGTCCCTCGTCGCATCCAAGCATCACATAGAATAATTTATCAATAAGTTGCCATTTCATAAGTTACAATTTCCAGCTAATACGAGACGGTGGTATAAACATTATTTTATGAACCAATTGAAGCAAATTAAGTTTGTAACATTGCTTTCTTCGGAACATACGAGCTAGGTGACCGCTATGCTGGCTAGTTATTACGCGGACCCAGCAAATACGAGACGTTGGTCCGTCGAAGACGATGGGCCGTCATTAACTCAACATTGGGCCAACGTCTCGTGCTTGCTGGCTCGTGTTTGTTGCATCCCGTTATGCAATCAATATAATCGAAGTTAACCATTTAGTTTTAAGACCACACGTCAATATCTTAGGTTCCAGAGAATGTGTGATCAGTAGCTTATTTCTGGATAATGCCAAACAAACACTCGTAGACGGTGGACCAACTTTGAGCCAATATTCTTATCCTCATTTAGAATGTGTAGAACATTTTTTATATTAGAATTTACTAGGCCTACTGTCCAGGTGAAAGATGTTTCAGATTAATAGTGACCCAACAGACTTAAAAATGCAATAAATTGAATTGGGTTTTGGCCCCTCTTGTGCAACAAACGTTGACCTGAAAACGGCTCAATAACAGCGGGCCTACATTATGAGCGGTGTCAATTAATCAGACAAAATTCGCGTATAACTTATTTTGGACATGCATGTCCGAAGTAAGAAATCGGGAATTTCGTCTTTATATCTCGCTTAACTGGTAAATGCGCAACACAAAAATTTTAAAAAAAATTACGTAATTCTAGTCTATGGACAATTGTTCACACATCATATGGCCATATTAAAAAAGCGAAAATAAAAATACAGATTGTTTGATGATTTCAGACTGATTGTGTCGCTTTAATTAACTTGGTCTAACAAGAAACGTTAACCCTTTCAGTCCCTCGTCGCATAGATCTATGCATCGTATAGAATATTTTGATCACAATATATTCAATGATATAACAATGATATAAATTGATTTAAATGACATAATTCATCGACATAAGGACGACGTGCCCAGCAAACACAAAACATTTGTATAACATTTATACAATGTTGGACCAACGTCGAAGACGTTGCATAAATGTTATACGAATGTTTTGTGTTTGCTGGATGAGCCTTGATCTGATATATTGAACGTATTTATTTCATGAAATCAAAACAAACAATTCTATTCACTTTGTGTGGCAGGTGATTGCAAATGAAATATCTATTTGCTTTTCGAGGGTCAATAAAGAAATGTAACGATTTTGTTACATGTCTAAAGAATACAATTCTATGAAACGCAGTGACGTCAGTCGGTGAAAACAAGGTTATATAACACCCCTCCCCCGTACTTCATTCTGTGAAACGCAGTGACGTCACTCGGTGAAAACAAGGTTATATAAGAGCCCCCCCCCCCTATTAGCAGCTCGGTGAAAACAAAGGAGGTCGAGGTCATTGAGTTTCACAGAATACCACAGAGAGGCTTACGTTGTATGGGTCTATAATTAGTTTAATATCAAAATATGTTAGATGGTTTGAAAGGGATTTGCTGGTCGGCTTACTCACCAGAATTATTGATAAATTACTGACTATTTAAAAATGAATTAATTTAGCAGACACAGTATATATAAACATGAGGTGGAACCTCTTTCCCACAGTTGATGTGAGAAATGCATAACGTTAGAATACAAACAAAATAAAGTAAATAACATCTCAACATTGAAAGTAATATTTCCTTTTTTTTCCTTCAAGCATGAACACACCGGATAACAACAGGATATAACATGACTTTATAATAGCAATGCTAAAAAAAGCGCATCGTAAATTAAAATACGGTGAGTTATAGCCTAATTAGGCCTACTTAAGCGATCATCAGTTCTGTTTGCTTGGGACAACATGTAAGCCACCACTACTACGCTAACGTCATTAATTTCTCATCTGACCATGTATTGCCAGGGTGAATCGCTAAACGTACGGATGTGTACTGACATCGACATACAGGGATCATAAAACCGCCGTCTCAACCCCAGAATACCACGACTTGGCCCACGTGGACGTTGTACAGATCCCACGTGCTCTTGACCCCGGCCTCCCCCTCTCTCTGCTAAATATAGATTTCCGCATAATATATGCAGTAGTGGTGGAGAGAGGAAGCGAGTAACCGGCTCATGGATGCATTTTGGACGATCTTCTATTTCTTAGTACACATCGCGACAGCTAGCGGATCGAGTTTTAAAAGCAGAAAAAAGAGGAAAATATCCTAATAAAGTTAAGATTATGACCTTTCCAACGATGCCTTACATGTGTTGATTGGTCGAATGGTTATAGAGTTATAAGAAAAAACGCATCAGCGCACTGTGAAATGGTGAGATCAGAGTTGTTTATTTCTCTGTATTATGTATTTCTGATTGTACACAAATAATTTCCACTAATAAATTACATGTGTACAAATAGCAATCAATACACATTTATGTATATTGCATATAATGCATAGTTTTGACATTACATCATTACTTTCAATAAATTTAATAATTGTGTATACAATTAAATCGCCGAATTTGTTGTCTGTGCACACAGATCTTCCAACGTTTTCTTTTGTGTGCCAATCAATGTGAGTGTCGACCAATAGAGGCGAAGAGGTGTGACTAAAAGAGTTGGGACTAAGCTGGCCTGAACTAATGAGTGATTAGTACCCCCCCTCTTGCTGACCACAGCCGGTGACATATACCACCCCTCCTACTAATGTGCTAAAATATCCCGGCAAAATATTGTGTGTATTTATTTTATACTTTGTTACTAGCGCCACATATGTATCGGCAGGTTCTACAAAACCTTATAACTCTAGTATTTTACCACGCACTATCACTACCATTTTCTATTACACCATTTAGATGTATTTACCTAATTAATATGTCCAACTATGGGCAGCGAAGCGAACGATTTAATAGATACATATATGCCAATATTTGTTTCAAATAAATTGAAAAGAATTAGGCCTAATACAATCGTTGAATTACTGCCAAGTGCAGTCAATATAGCCCCCGCTGGCTTACTAGGGTGTAAATTACGCGATGATCATTATATCCACACCCGCAGACGGTCCCGTGCATATTGGCGTGACTTCCCTGCGAATACCGGACGCTGCTCCAACGTTGTTTCAGTGTTGGTTGATAGTTACAACAACGAAATGTTCCGAGATATCACCGGATCATTGCCGGTCCAACGTCGCATATGCCTACATAATCAGATAATGGTCAGATATATGGCAGCGCTGGCTGTAATGACACAATGTATATAAATATCTTATTGACTAATTTAATACTGGGTATTAAACCTATATCTACAATGACTGCTCATGTACAGTGACATTATGGTATGCGTGATAATTATGTCTCCACTCTCATAGAGAGGTGGGGACATGTTGCTGAATACCCTTGTCCGCTCAGTTCGTCCGCTCAGCTTGTGTCTGTGCGTTCCCTCCTATTGTGCAGGCGAACACACACGAGACGTTGACCCAATGCTGGGCTAATGTTGGCCCACAGTCTGCGACGCTGGCCCAGCATCAAACAAGCACTGGTTCAACGCTTCGTGTTTGCTGGGTCTCAGTCTGTCAGTCTGTGGTGAGTCTGTCACCGATTCATTTCTCTCCAGCGCTTCCTATGGTACAGGCGGTGAAACACAAGACGTTGACCGAATGCTGGACAAATGTTGGCCCACCGTCTATGACGCTGAGCCAACATTAGCCCAGTATTGGGTACCGTGTCGTGTCAGGCGCAACGCTGAATGTGGGCCAGCATCACAGACGGCGGGCCAACATTAACCCAAGTTTGGTTCAAAGCATCGTGACTATTATACCGCCAGCATGCAGGTACGACAGAATGAAGTACTGACTAGGACAGAATGGACACTGGCCAGCACCAGCGATGCTGGCCCAACATTTAACAGACATTGTATCGGTGGCGGCTTGTAATCGCGGCCAGCAATAACAGACCACCCGGCAAACACGATACATGTGTTTGCTGGGAGTGTTGACAAGTTTTTTGCATTAAAACGGAATAAATTCCGCTTAATACATTGTCTATACTGTCCACAGGAGCCATTTAATAACATTAATCACAAAAGCCATTGACACTACATCTATTAGCTATCAACCTTTATGGTTATGCTGCTAGAGGGGAGACATCAGTTTTTTGTTCACAAAAAACTAGACCCTTCTAGTTTAGTCAGTGCTGCTGTCAGTTACGACAAGGTCTATAGGATATAAATGTGCACAAATGTTTAACTGTTGACAGATTAGTGCTGAGTTATGCGCAAAACCGAAAACGTGATTGTGTCACAGGTGTCAATTGTCTGAAATCACACGTCATTGTTAATATGACACTGCCTACTTGCCAGGTGAGTGACGTCTCACATATAGCAAAAGCTGCTTTCTTAGTCTCTTTTTTCACTGTAAGAATAACCAACGGTCGTTAGTAGCGCACAGAAAAAACAGCCGTTACACATGTTTAAGGGGAGCAGTCGTTGCCGAGGGGCGTCGTTCACAGGCGTATCACTGTATACATATTTTTTTAATATTTGTTGCTATAGTAATTTTGTAGAAAACACCCCCTGCCCTGAAAAAATAGTTCTTTTATGGGGGGGGGGGGGAGGGGTAAAAATATTATTCTCAGTGACAAAGAACAAAAATGCGTTTTTCGTTTTTCTATTTTCCTGAAAAAAAGTCCAAAGTTGCCTTTTTATTTTCATTTTTATCTTGTGCCCTAAACTTTCTCCTAAAATATTTGAAACACATTGACAAATAAGAGTGGCCTTGCCAAATTAATACATATCGTTAATGAAAATAATACATACCTGCTACTGGCATCATAATGTTTCACCTGCTTATCTAAACTCTTATCTTGTCTGGATCTGTATTTAAAAAAAATACAACAATTTATAAGAAACTACACATGTGTTCTATCTACACGGCAAATGATAGTCTCCACCTTACACAAAAAAAAGTTGATACCAAAGCTGTAAATACAGTAGGACCCTGTTATAACTTAGCGATTAAAAGGTGATTAAAACTAATTTTTGGCGATCAATCCTTCTGGCTGGCGAAAACTTTGGTGTGTAAAATATCTACATGTATTTTGTCACTTGACTGACAAATAGGGCGTTTGCACTGAGCCACACAGTCAGTAGCGGCTGTAATCAGTCCTTGTACAAACAAGAACCCTGCGGTCCTGAACATTATTGAGTTATTTTTTTAATCAGTTCATATTTAGGCAATGTGCCATGTAAAACTGTAATCAGAACAAATATGTATTTTCTGCCAATAACTACATTAGATTGCAGAAACTTGCCTAAAAATAATTAGATGCACAAATGCAAGATGTTAGTTCATATGATAGCAGTATATTACAATACCGTGCAAGCACTCCCAACCGGATGTAGTGACTTGTTTTAAAATTGTGTAATGAATATTATAACACTAATTTATATGATGTTTCTTTAAATAAATCGTGTGATAAGATATTATCACTGATATTATATTATTCATAGGATAACTACCAAGCCTCTATAGGCAGGGTTCAACACGCTCTAATAAACACAGCAACGTAATCCTTGTATTTTATAATTGTTCTGCAATCATCAAACACCAGACTACATGAAAATATAAACAGCACCAATACACAGTGCCGCACTGCAGACCCACACGAGATGTTGACCCAACGCTGTCTCAATGCACGCGCTCTTTCAAGCAATCCAAACAAAATTGAAATCAGATGAGAACTGAGGGAGGGGAACCATTTCTTGTGAATTGTGGACAGACGACAGACCAACACGATGGCATTTAGCTCATTTATAGGCCCAATAAAGGCCGGATGAGCTGATAAAGCAGAAAAAAAAAGATTTTTTTTTTTTTAATTATTGATACTAGTATATCTTTATATATACGTAGTTTGTTATGAAAATGATTTTATTTAAAATTAAAATGTAAAAAAAACATGATTCTTCAAGATTAAGTTGAATATTTAGTACAATGAGCGACCACTAGTTATAAAAAAAGTCGTCCCCATGTCTTGAGATAGGCTATGTGGTTGGTCGCTCAGTGATCTGATGCACTGTCATGCCTTCAGTGCTTATTGCGGACCGTGATAGCGATAAATATAAAACAAACATCTTTCGGGAACATACTTATGATTTGAGGTAATATCCTGTAAATAATTTATTGAGACGTTCAACCAACGTTTGCTCATTTTTATCCACCGTCAGCAAAGTTGATGTTTTAAGCATAATAATTAGAATGATCTGGTAAGTAAACATCCAGGGTGCAAATAGTCGCTCAATAGATAATATTAATATGTATATCACAAAAAGTCATTTTGATGTTTTTTTCGTGTTTTTTTAGGATTTATGTGAATTTGTGAGACACTGCAATAAAAGACATATTTTTCTCGGTTTGTTTGTTCTTTTTTGCTCAAGTATTACTTGTAGAAATGAAGCCATCATTGTATAATTAAACACATTTTTTGTTTTAAATAGTACTTTATCAACTTTTCCGGGGGTTCCCATCATTGGATTTCTCACAATTACGAAAAATGGTCTCGCCTTTAATTTCATAATTGTTGCAACAAATGCTTGAAGAGGTAAGTGGAACAGACATGCTATCTATATGGGCCCTTGTGATAATTTTTTGGCAGTGACTAATCGTAGGCCTATGTGATTCTTTATAATGTAACTCTATGGGCAGCCTCGTTTACGAAATGACGGGCTCCCATTGACTCCCATTATAACTTTGCCGTACGATTAGCCACTCGGTTTTTTTACACAGGTGCCATTTTTTTTATTTTTTGAAAAAAAAATGCAAAAAATGAAAATAGACTATGCCCAATGCCCTATGAGGAAGTTCCAGAGGCCATCTTTAGGCTGTTTGGACAGAACAATGTGGGAATCTCTAAGATACCCGGAGAAGGCTGCACTTAGTTCACTAGTTTGCCCAGGGTGAAACCTGGGTGAAGTTTTGTTTGACTGCTCTACGCTTCCTCATGGGGTGCACCGAGGGTAAAAATGAAAGTTTCCTAGCCATTTTTTTTTCTTCCATGATCCCCTCATGGACTTAAAAAAAACGCAAAGAGAGGCAGGAGATTATGCCTGATTGGTATGTGCATATATGTGGTAGATTTGCCACTGTTATTGTATTGCGGGGCACTGATTAAAATCATTGGGTGCCCTGATGTATCTAAACCTAAAACTCTCATTAATTTTCATCGCAGCAGTTGATTGCCAAAATTCAAATGTCTGGGTGATGTTTTGGATTCTGTATCCCTGCCGTAATTTGCAACATTGAGGTCATAGCACAGCCTTTTTCTTACCGAGTGAAAGCTGTGGAATTAGTCGACTGTTTCTTTTTATAGCATGTCGTCAGTTACGGAAAAAGAGCTCGGCAATGGGTGATGAATTAAATCAAACGAACAACTCAGGTGACAATAATTTAGGACACTTTTTCAAAGCCACTGATTTTGATGATATAGCCATGAAAGTTAAAATAATGAAAATTATAATAAATATTTCACCATACTTTGTCCTTGCTTTTCTCCATGTGAGATCGTCGTAATGAACGGTTTGTCTCCGTAACAGCATGCTTGATCCACAATAACTACCAGTCTGAGTCAATGGTAGGTGAATGTTGCCAACATTTGCCCTTTATTGAGCCAAAATTTACGCAAACCCCATCCAAGGTCGTTGGTGAAAGGATTTATTAAAATGACTGAAAATAATTACTTCATCAAGGACCACAGCAAGCACGAGATATTGAACCAATGCTGGGCTGTTGTTGGGCCAGCAGCGCAGACATTGGGCCAGCATCAGCCAAGCATTGGTTCAATGTCTCGTGTTTGCAGGGACGGCTTGTCTCAAGCAGTCACTCATTCCCCCCCAACAAAGACGGGACATTGAGCATGTCTTGGTTAAATGTTGGCCCATCGTCAACGACGCTGGCCCAACATTGAAACAACACAAGGGCATTGTCACTTGTTTGCTGGGGGGGGGGGGAGGTGCTCATGGCACCAATCGCAGTGTTACTATACAGCCAGATGAGGGGGTGACAGACCTCATTGTGTGTATACACCTACGCCTAACCCTCCCCCTCCCACAACAACGTGCTATAGTAGTCATCTGCTCTGCAAAGGCAGTATCTGCTCACTTGTAAAGTGTGCGGATACCGTAGGTCAACTCTAGAGTTTAACTGCAGGCTTCCCTATATATAACCTCCTTGCATCTTAGTATACGTTAGTATACTGGAAGGTCCAGCGATATCAGTGACCCAGATTCTGTTTGTGTTGATTGGTCAGAGAAGACCATCTCGTCATATGATCTCCTTAAGATCTAGGTCAGCCTATCTCCGAATTTTCTTCACCACAACTGGAGCTGTGGTGTCAGAGGCATATAAACCAAGGGTTAGATTTTCAAAGGCAATATATATTATTGCAAAATATTGTATCGATATCATGATAGATTTGGTCTCGAGAGTAAAACGTCTGTTAGCTTTCCCCAGTTTCAAACTCTCATTGTGGTGTTTTCTCAAGATTATATTGGTCTAGTTTGATCCCAAGGTAGGCATTGTTCTCAGTAAAATCTACTGGTTATCTACAGGGTATAAACCAATAGCCCAACACACAGCTCAAAATTTCGAGACCCCTAACTGTCGTAAAATTGACGACCAAAATCCTAATAACTCAGCAAATACAGATATTTATGCTTATTCAGAAACAACGATTGGTGGACCCACTGTAGGCTATGGAATGACAGAAAATTGAACCTATGCGTTTTGCCGTATTTGAGAAGATGTGAGTGATAGTCATTTGGGACACACATTATATGGACACAAAAAAACAGTGCCCAGAATTCGTTTTGTGAACCATATTAAAACATTATTGGAATGAGTTCCAAAAATGTAAAAATACAAACTAAAAATGAACGCAAAGTAGTCTATATGTTCTAAGACTGCCGCACAACGGATTTCAGCAGAGTGTCAATTCATAAACCTACAGCAGAATGGGCTTACAACATGCTTATGGGCGAGATCAACATGACCACTATCCAGACCACAAAGCGGTTCCCTCGTTCTGTTAATATGAAAAAGAGAATTCCAGGCCTGGAAAGTCCTTGATTTTTGTAGAAACATAAATTTATCGGGAAAAACAGGATTTTTATTACTGTCTGTGATGGTTTGCTGTTGATCGCTTCAACCGTAAAGCAGCTGCAAAAGTGAATGTTCAGTGATTGGAAGAAGGAAATAGCAACACCTAAATGATGATGTGGTTTACAAATGTATGGTGCTTATTTGATCAATAGCATAGTAGATTGTTTTAGGTAGCTTAAGGTATTTGTAAGAAAATAAGCTCCCACCCCTCTTTTGAGAAGGTGGGCGGAATTTTCCACAGCTTACAATCCAAAATGGCCACAATCGGTCACGGTGAAAAGCAATAATTCACTTATTTCACGCATTGGTCTCCCAGTGGAACTCTTTTTTCAATGATTTTATGTTAGAAATGGTTTTATTGAGGTCATAGTAGTAGTATTTATCATATAAGTGTGAAAATGTAAGATTTATACCACCAAAATAAAAGAACGCCTCAGCGACGAGGTGCAATCCATTATAAACAGCTAACTTTTGATTTGGCTGACCTAAAATTTCATGTGACACCTGCTTTTTATTTATTTTTTGGGGTGAGACATCGATTGTTGGGGTTAATTTTAAAATTGTGTACATGTGAAAATCCGAGATGGCCGCCATCCAGCAAAAGGAAAAGCCCGAAATGATCATTCCATAGTGAATCAATTAAAATGTTATGTGTTCTGCTATTTGAGGCTAAAAAAACACTAACATTAATTTGTAAAAAGTATATTTCAACGAAAACATCATATGATATTCAGCTGCACTCATTCTCAGTGTTCTGTGTCAAACCACACACTAAAACGAGGCATTTCAAATAGTGCAGGACAGCATTTTATTACACTGGGTTATCAGTGAGTGTCACAGTACCTTAACCCACTGGGCTTTTTCGTTGCATTTGCAGATAATCACCAGGGGTCTCTGTTGTCTGTTACGTCACCGTCTGCCAACCAGCAGTTGGTCAGTTGTGTTTAAATGCACATGTATTAGAAAGCGGGAATCTGTACACGCATTGCGAGCCATACCAGCCAGAGTGTATCCAAGAGTGTTCCATTTTCAATTTTATATTTATTTAAATAATTATTTTAATGGAGTTTTTAAAAGTATGAACTAAACACAATTTTTGCCATATAATGTATATTCAGCCTATATACAGGTGAACATCTTTATAACACAATCGTTGGGGTACAATAAGTGAAATCATGCTATAAGTGAATCATGTTATACAGGACAGAATCGATTATATATACAACAATCAAAAACTATTATAGCGGCCATATTTGCATGTTTCTAAGACGTATTAAATTACAGCTATATCAATTGATTATTGATACTATTCTTTTAATAAAATACCGGTAATAAAAATAACTGATAAAAAACTGCAGAACAAGACAAACGTGTGTGTTTATAGTAACATGTGTGTTATGACCACACTAGGATGTTCACTGTCCCTGTCTATGTCGCCAGATCACCCCAGCAGACAAGGCACATTGAACCAATGCTGGATTAATGCTGGGCCACCATTTGCTATGCTGGCCCAACATTAAACTGACATTCAATATAGTTTGAATGTATAGGGCGTTCGCCTCCTCCATGTGTAAATAAACAAACAGGCGTGGATGGCTTATTAAGGCAGGGTATAGTATTAAAGTGACAGGGGGATTAGTTAATATGTCATGTTATGGCCAGAAGCGATGTTGTTATAATGTTGGCAGAACGTCTGTGACGCTGGCCCCTAATTAGGCCAACACTGTTCAAGGCCTCGTGTTCAAGGCGGAGACGATATGAGCCCGGGAAACGTAAGACATTACGTAAGCACATGTTGGATCAGTGTTGGGCTGACGTCGAAGATGTTGGTCCAACATTGAACGAGTATATCTCAAACTTTTGGGATTTGCCGGACAGGTGTCTGTCTGGGAACGTGTCATGTCTGGTGACCCTGTGGATGCTAGTGGATAATATAGGCCTATGTTTGAGCGGTCCACATGTACAGTGCATCATTATCTTGATTCATACCCTCTATGCCTGGTTATATTAAACAGCACCTAAGGCTTATTTCAGTAGTTACCCAGTGGCGGATCAAAGGGGGGGGGGGGTCAGAAAAAATTAATCGTCTTATTTGAGGGTTGCCTTATGATTTGGTGATATACTGAGTGAGAAACAGTGCCCTATATGCCTTAGATTGCATGAGAAAGCCTTTGGAAATCAAAAATTTCCCCGGGGGCGGGCCCCTCGGCCTCCTTACAGTTAAATATTTTTTTTCTTCAAATTTTAAACCCCCCCCCCCCCTCAGTGAATAGCTAGATCTGCTTCTGTTACCGGCAATAAGACAGTAGTCGAATTACGGCCCACTGATCGTGCAATGTCAAGGCGACGTCACAAGGGTTACCTCTAATGTCAGATAAGCATTTGGTCTCTGGCAATTACGCATGATCTGATGATGGGCCTATACTGTTTTCTTATTCTCTGTTCATAATAATAATAATAATAATAATAATATAAAGCATTTGATATAGCGCCATACATCAGCCATTTCGGCCGTTCGCAGGCGCTCTAAACAGTAAACAATAAGGCATCAGCAATAGGCTCGATTAAAAAGATAAGTCTTGACAGATTGTTTGAAAGTAGAAGTGGAGGTTCAGTTTTTTATAGATATTGGCAGTTTATTCCATAGCCTGGGAGCAGCACAGGAGAATGCTCTGTCTCCGTCTTTCGTGTGTGTTGTTGGCACAGTCAACAGAGACGTATTGGTAGATCTTAGTGTTCTTGGTGGAATATAAGGAGTCAGGATTACAGAAATGTAGGCTGGCGCTTCGTTATGAAGAGCACTGTATGTTGTCACAAGGATCTTGTACTTTATTCTGGATCTGACTGGTAGCCAGTGTAGATCACGGAAATGAGGAGTGATATGGTCACTGCGTAAACACTTTACAACTAATCTTGCGGCAGCATTCTGCGCTTTCTGCAATTTATCCAATAGGCCTTCGGAAATGCCATAGAGGGAAATGTTACCATAGTCCAGGCGAGGCATCACCAGAGAACAAACAAGCCTCAGTGTCGCCTCTTTTGTGAGACTGGATCTGACTGATTTAATGTCTCTGAGCTGGAACCATGCTGCTTGACACATCTTAGTGACCTGTGTAGTCATATCCATATGATGATCAAACATTACGCCGATGTTACGGGCACATTTAGACACTTGCACACTAGACAGTGGTACCTTATTGTGATGAAGAAAATATGTCATACCGATGCGCTATTTCGTCATATAATCATGGCAATATGCTTGAATTATAATGCCATCATAGATTACTACATTAATAGCATGCTTATAGCATGTTTTTTGTAAGTGGAAATTAGTTAAAAAGAATTGTTTGTGCTATAATCTGCTTTAATTATAACACAATATTTACACATTTTCTATTCCAGATAATTAGGCCAACACGACAATTGGATGATCAAAAGGTCAGCTGGCAAAAATTACCCAACATCATGCAGCTTGCACAGAATACACGAACCGAGCGTTGGTCCAACATTGAGCCAGTATTGAGTATAACCTGATAACGTCTTCGTTAGCTGGAGGGAGCACTGTTGTGTGAACGCCGTGACAAGCACGTGTGTTTGCGTTATCACATAATCAGCGACAAAATCTCGCTCCCTGTTTTTAACAATCATGTAGGTCTGTGTACAGCTGGATTTTATAACACGATTTTTTTTTAAATAAACTAGAAAAGGGGTCTTAAATTTTGGGGTACATGACCTTATCATGTTATAATCGATCCGTGTTGTAACGATTCGTGCTACAAACATGTTAGCCTGTATTTTTATCTCATTTTCAGAGAAGTCAATGCTAGTAACATAAATCGGGTTATTTTGCACTTATTTGTGAGCATGGTGAGGCCACAGTTCTAAAAGAAGTGGGTTTTTTTCCACAGTGGCTGTGAGCCCTGGTGGTGATTATTAGCTAGAGTCAAGGTATGAATACCAGTGTCTGCAGCGTTCAAAATAAGGGGTAAAAATGAGGTTGTCCATCGGACAATCAGGTCCGCTGAAATTTCAGATTGTCCGCAACTAATATATAGCTACGACCCAGCTTGTTCCCACAATTATCTGAAAAATTTAGTTAACCAACAAGTGGCAGCTCACCACAGTAATAAAGTGTTCAACTTCACTTATCTTTAAATAATAATGTGATGTGAAATATCCTTCTCAAAAGTCGGTTGTCCGCTCAGACAACCTCATGGTAACTATTGATTGTCCGCCACAAATTTTGGTTGTCTCAGACAACCGGAAAGGCCTTATTTTGAATGCTGCACTGGAGACAAGACATAGAGTGAACATTTTATAAACTGGCCAATCACAAGCGTACTACGATAGACTGAAAGGAGAGAAGAGGTAATGTGACGTCATCCCAACTGCACATTATTATATACACTGGCACTGCTATTCTGCGTGCTATATGCTATGCCAGTGTCTACGGGTGGCAGTGTAATATTCAGCTAAGCCTAAATAACAAAGAAAACTATTGATGGGCTCGAAATGATAAACAAAATTATTAATAAAACCCGGTGAAATTATATATAAAACTAAAAATCACAATCTAAAATATTTTTCCCACTGGTACTGTCAGTGACACTTTGACTTTGCAAAGTTTCCAGGAAATCGGTAGAGAATTGACGGAGAAATTGGCGAAAATCATGCAATTCTGGTCGATCATTTTTAATGTCTTTTTTTAAACGAATTCGTTTTTTAAACATTCCTTTCGGTCTAGATAAACAGCGACAAGGAAGGAAACATCGAAAAGGAATCGAAAAGGAAAGAAACACAAAAAACGTGTTGAGAAAAGCATTTGGTCGCTATATACTCAGATAAATACATACGGCTACGCATTTAAGGCCCTTATTATTGTAATGTGACCAGTTCTATCTTACCAATTATTTGTACTTCTATATCTATATAATGTAGGTATAACGGTGATTAGGCCTATATAGAGTAAATGTTATGTCATGATGTATATTAGTTTGTACCAGCCGTAGGCCCCTACATTAGCATACAATAAACATAATATTATTATAATATGCCGATGCGGTCATCAAAACGGAATCCAGCCAGACATCGAAAAGGAATCCAGTATTGAATAGTGGTGGACGTTTATAACCAAATTTATCTTTTATGTTTTTTTTAAATAGGAAGTTTTACATCGTGGCACCCTGATGTTATTAGCGCTTCACGTAGCATATCTAGTCGAGCCAGCTGTTGGTTGACAAATTTGGGACAAATATACCGGGATAACCCATGAACGATCTTAAACAATTTATGCCACTTCGGCATATGCCATTAATTTATGCCACTTCGTTTAAAAAGGGGATCCCAGCCAAGTTATAATAAAAGTTTTTCAAAGCTGGTTTGCGAGCCCTCAAATGGAATGGACAAAAGAAGAATTATCTAATGTGCCTGCCACCGAATAATGTCAGCCTAAATTTACATATTATGCATGTTAATTATTTAGCCTATATTCAGTGCCATCCAGAGCTCAGAAACCATCCTTCTCCGATTCGCCATGGATGGGAAATTATTAATGGTCATTTCAGAACAATACGATATACAAAGGTAGATCCCCCGGCAAAACTTCCACCACATCCAAGCAAATAACAATTGATTCAGAGTGTGAGTCATATTTATTAGAATCAGACTCAGACTAAAGACAAAGAATGTTGTTGCTACAAAGATCATTCTTGTGACGTACTTGATGCTATTGAACGAGGCACTGATTCGTGTAACATTTTCTATTAAAACTATTGTAACACAAGTTTAAAATCATTCAACTTACTGGGGTTTTTTCAATGTGAGAGTGGAATACTATGGTGTTGGCAAAATTTGCATTTAGCATGTTAGGAACATACCTATGACATGTTCTGAATTCGCAAGCGTAGGTCACGTGTAGGCATTCAGTATACAGTACAGGTTGCATGATTGCATTCAGCTGAGTAATTCAACCTCATTGCAAGACTATGGATACTACTCCAACGAGACACTTACCCAACGCTGCTTTAATGTTAGACCAACGTCTGTGACGCTGGCCCAACATTAAACCAGCATTGGGTGAGTGTACACTGTTTGCTGAGAAAGCCCTCATGTCAACACATGCATGGGGGTCAGCTGTTTCGAGATCCCCGCAGTTATACAGTCATTTAGCTTTCAAACACAACACCCAGATAAGAGCATTGGAGGAATTATTAGGTCATAGATATCGCTCAAGTATATGGACTGTGATTTGGGAACTTGCTCTTAATTCGGCGTTTGTTATGAAATGCATATGTACAGTATTATTATGGCATACCCACGGGCACTATTGCTTTCTGGGGGACCCATGTGAACTGTATCTTAACAGTTCACTATACCTTTAAATATCATTATAATAGTATTTTTGGCTGTGCCTACTAGCCTTTTATAAATTTTCACAAGATATCTTAGATTGTGATTTTATTTCTAAATAGTTTCATAAGGTTGTTTTAATAATGTTTATCATTTCGAGTCAATTATTGTTTTCCTTACGTTATTTTGCTGAATATCAGATTATGGTTTTTTTGAAATAAATGTTTCACAACTTACTTGTACTGTTTTTTGTAACCTCAAATAGCAGAGCACATAACATTTTTAATTGATTCACTGTGAATTGATCATTTTGGGCTTTACCTTATGCTGAACGGCGGCCATCTTGGATTTTCACATGAAGGAAGCACACAATTTTAAAAATAACCTCACAAATCGATTGCCCACCTTAAATTACATAAAATTTTAGGTCAGCCAGATCAAAAGTTAGCTGTTTATAACGGATTGCACCCTTCGGTGACGCGTTTTCCTATTTTGGGGGTATAAATCTTACATTTTCACACTTATATGTTAAATAATACTACTATGATCTCAATAAATCAATTTCCTACATAAATGCATTAAAAAATATGTTCCACTGGGAGACCAGTGGATGAAATAAGTGAATTCTTGCTTTTCACCGTGATTGATGGCGGCCATTTTGGATTTTATGCTCTGGAAAATTCCGCCCGCCTTTTTAAAAGAGGCGTAGGAGCTTATTTTTTTACAAATACCTTAAGCTACCCGAAACAAACGTCAAACGTTACTTGCAGAAAGTTGGTCACGGAATCATGGTTTTTGGACCCTACTATATTATTTATTGTGATATATACTCAAAAAAAGCATGATTACGATTCAATATAATCATGATTACAGTGCTTCTAGCATATCTATTAGGATTATGATTACGATTACAGGTCATATTTTTTTCTCAATTACGATTATAATCATGATTTCAAAAAATATGATTATGATCACAATGTAATCGATTGAAAAACATAATCAACGATCATGATTATAATCGACTCCAACCCTGAGTAGAGTGTCAAATCAATTATTATTAACCTTTCATTAGCAAATTTCTTAGCAGCTTCATCTCGGTCATGCTTGCCCTCTAGACTAGGCCTATTACAAACATCGTCGGCGGCACAGGGGGACTGTCGAACAACAATAAATAACAGATGCCATTTGGCTTTTTTCATAGATGTCAGTAACTATAATAAAAATGCGCTCAAAGTATTTGATAAAACATTAAATCGACCTAAATTTCTAGTTGCTAGAAAAAAAGTCAAACCCCATATTGAAAATTTTTTCAGGCCCGTATCTTGAAAACTCTGCATGCTCACTCAAGTGTAAGATTGGTATCTCTGTGTAAAAACGATGAGCCGTGAAACGAGAATTGCGACACCGCGAGCAAAATGTGTCACTTTTGGAAGCGAAATATCTCAGCCGTATATGCATCGATTTTGCTGAAAATTTGTTACGTTGTCGTAATTATATCAATTGCTCAAATTTTAGAAAGATCGAATGAGAAATGAGCGAGTAGCAGCCTGATAAACATCGTCAAAATCAGCAAAAACTCCCAATTGTCAAATCCAATATAGACGAGGGCAATGCACTCCTGGGGCACACTAGACGAGACAGTGATGCACATTTGAAATGTTATTGCGTCAATGACGCGAGGATGCACCCTAAAGTCCATGATAAAATAATAATCTAATATGACTTGTGATATTTCATGTTTGTGTCAGAGGTGGGAGTGCAGGAATGGTGAATTAAATAAACAATTAATTATTTGATATCCCACTTTTGCATCAGTTTAAAACATGTGGTTTATTCATGTGTATCATAGATGACATTAACACTTGGAAAACTCGTAGTGTATTCATGTGTATTATAGGTGAAATTACCAGGTGGAAAACACATGGTTTATTCACATGTATTATAGGTATCATTAACACGTGGGAAACACTTGGTTCATTCACATGTATTATAGGCGCATCAACATGTTGAAAACACGTGATACAAACATGTAAACTGTGTTTGCTCATTCAACCTGTTTTCCACTTGTATTCCACGTGGCACTATCACTCATATTCCACGTGGCTGTGCCTGCTGGGTAAGCTACGTACGTATTCCATTCATAATACTTGTATTGTCTTTTTCATAACTTGCTCATACTCGATGCAATTGAATAATTGTTGGCTCCATGTAGATCTAGATCTATTACCAGTAGGCCTACCAGAAACCAGGTATTTAATAAATAGTATTATAGTCGCCGTCAAATTAAAAATAATCAACCAGGATCGCATGATTTTCGGCAATTTCTCTGTCAATTTCGAACCGTTTTCCTTGAATTTTTGCAAAGGCCATTTTCTATTAAAATCCTAACAGGGGTAAAAAATTCGCGAAATTATATTTAATATTTCAAAAGTTAGACCATTTGCCATGTAATAAAATTCTAGAATTAGTTTAATGGGATTATAGAGGGACGTCGTAATTTCAATTTACTACATGTCAAATGGTCTAACTTTTGAAATACGCTATAACGTTATAATTTTACGAAATTATTTGAATAGAAAATGACCTATGCAAAATTTGAACGAAATCGGTTCAGAATTGACGGGGAAATCGCCGAAAATCATGCAATCCTGGTTAATTTGACGGCGAGTATATAGGTCTATATATAGCCGCCCTAGGCCTAGGCTAGGCTAGCTAGCTAGGTCTGGATATGGTCGTCCACTGTCCAGCCTGAATAAATACGATTTCTCAGACTAGACTCTTTTAGATTTTGTTTATTATTATTTAGTGCTACTTATCGTTGCTTATTGTTACTTAGTGTTGCTTATTGCATGTATTTTCAATTCTGTATTGTCTTTAACCCGCCTTTCTTTGACAATCGGCCCTGGCCTGGCTTAGCCTTTGCCTTTATTATCGCCCACCATATGATATCTTATTTATTGAATGACGCAACACGGCTAGACTACCATTCTGTAAACCCCCCCCCCCCCCCCCCCCCCTCCTCACGCAAAATAAAGTATAATTTCTTTGCAAATTGATTACTTTCAATCTCAGTTGATAATTAGATGTCAAATTCAAATTGAATTTTAAAAACATCAACATAACGAAGCCACCGAGTGAATGAATGAATTAATCAGTCAGCTGACATCAGAGACGCCATACGCCTGCTTGGAAGTTTGGCAGTGCATCGAACAACCGATCAGAGCCTGCATTCGGGATCCAAATAGCGTGATTCTGGGATGAGGCGCTATAGCGTGCTAAAAATAGCACACGCACGTGTACGCCCCCATGTCAGACAAACAGCCGGGATCGCCCGGCTGTCAGCGTGACTGTTTGCCATTATCAGATTATAGGCCTATAGATATGTATCTCATGCATTTATCTATTATCTATTATCATTTACCCATACTATAGTTCCAGTCAACTTCCACCAGCGTTGGGTGTTTTTCGCCGCTTTCTCACTCAATTCTTGATCAATCTACATGAAGTTTTGCAAGCAGTCTTTCCAACTATTCCGGCGCCTACCCAAAACATTTCGTGGAATTTGAGTCAGTACCGGTATTTCAAAAGTTAGACCATTCGACATGTAGTAGAATTTTGAGATAAAAACTGATTGAAATTAATGGGTTTATAGAGGAGCGTCATAATTTAAAATTACTACTTGTCAAATGGTATAACTTTTAAACTACATAATATTTTTTCTTTATTTTTTTAGGAAAGTTGCCGTAAGACTAGAAAATAATGCTTGCCAAATTTCATGAAAATCGGATGAAAATTGCGTGAGTAACTAGCGAAAAGCATGCAACGCAAAAGTGACAAATTTAAAGTGACTTTTACTATAGGCCATACTACCCATTCACACCAATGGATCAATTTATAGGCTATGCTAGATCAAAAAGGCATCTTCTATCCCGTTTCCAAGCTGTAAACTATTAGAAAAAGATGTACCAGGTGCATCTCTTGTTCATTCCGATGTGGGACGACACACAAACAAACAGCTGAAAAGATGGCTTGAATGTCGTGGATTATCACAGTCTGGCTGCAAATGTGAACTTGTTAAAAGGTGCGTAGCTCAAGCCTTATGTTTTATGGGACTAATACACACAGTAAATTCCTGTACTCATATTAAGATACACTGCTCTGCAAAGCCAAAAGGTAGTATCTGCAATATCTTCTTTTTGCTTCTTATTTATTTGTGACCCGTCATGCGAAAAGGGCCATAAGCTACAAATTTTCAAAATTGATTTTTTTCAGTTTATTTGATAGCCGTGTTCTTTCTGTCTCATTAACTAAAATAATTTTTGAAAAATCTTTATACCTTTTTGTTTTGTAAGATTTTTAATATTTCAAATTTAGTTATGTAATCATTATGTCATAAATAATTTGAATAAACCCGCAGGGAGTACGTACCTTCTTGCGTGGCGGGTCACATATTTGCTACTGTCCTTGAAGCTGGGCGCTTCCTTCCCACTTTTTTGGGCTGAAAACAAAACACAATTCATTTATTTTTCATTATTTGATTAATTAGGTCAATAGTAAATACAGTAAATACTGTAATATACTTTTATTTCTCGTGGAATTAATTTTCGCGCAAGGACTGTGGGCGCGAAATTATATTCTCACGAAAATAATGTTCACCACATTAGTATATTATGAACTTTGGGACTGCATGGGTTTTAAAGGGTGTGACTGCTGCTGTGCAGTCGAGCGTGGTTAGGTAATCTAATCGCTAACTTGTGAAAGTATAAGTCCTAGGATTTATGTTTGAATGACAACGACTGAATGACAAAGTGTGAAATATATTTTTATTATATAGCAAAAAACATAAATTGATACTAATATGTTTTTATTTCCGTTTATTTTAAACCTGCTTGTGAGAAGAGCTGTGGACGCGTTCCTCGGCAAGTGTTTGTCTAAGGATTTGAGCTAAGTGACAGTAGTTACCCCAAAATCTATGCAAACATTACACAAATATGTACACAGATATAGCTATTTTTAAATTCTCATGATCAAACAGATACGAGGATTTAAAAAAAAAAAATAAAGCTAAGAATATCTAGACATATATAACTGAAACGAAACATGTGGTAAATCAGCAGCAAGATAATAATTAATGAACTGATGACCTGTTGGATTGAAAGGGTTATTGATCAGCGGTGTCAAGGGGATTAGCCTCAATGTACTTCCCCCCCTCCTAGTTAATTAGTGACCATACCGTTTTGTTTACTTACGACGTTGCGTCATAGTGATCAGGCCTAGGCCTACTAGTCGAGAAGGGTGATGACAGTCGCTATACGGCGGGACAACAATTTAATGTTACCAGGCTTAAAATAAATCAACTTAAAAAAATATTTTTACGCGAAATTAAAATACTGTAAACTGGTAAAAAATCTGGTTTGCGCGAAAATTTATATTCGCGAAAATTAAGTATATTACAGTAATTGGCAGATGCAGGGCACAAATTACTATTTTTTTGGGGAGTGGGGGACTGTCTTGCCTAGATATCGGTGATGTGCAGTCCCATGCCATAGAACTACACTACATTATGTAAGTTTATGTAGCCAGACCGGCATGTGGGCCTATCTCTATCCCGCTGTCAAGATTCCGGACATCAGAAGCAGATACAATCGTATGATGGACTTCATATCAAGATAAACTAAACACGATTTTCTTAAACAGATGTTGTGCCCACGTAGGCCAGGAAATGGTGCAGGAATATCCCGCACTTGTAATAACTCATGCTCGGGATCTGAAAAAGAACGGCGTGAATCCCGTGTACGCGCACCCTAATTAGTGCCCCGAGATGTACACTAAAAGTTAATGTAATATAGTATACAATTGAAGAGTTCCATGCAATAACCAGATGCTGAGGTAGGGAAGATTATTGTGCACAAACAATCTGAGTTCTACGAACACTAGGAAGCACTTTTCTCAGAAGCAAAAAAGGCCCACATGTTTAGGGCTGTTAGTGAAACACATTTCACTATAAAAAACCGTCAACTGCGCTTACAATAAAATATTACTAAAAAACAGTTATGTTAAGTACACATACCATGTAGCAAATCGTAGCGGTAAGTTCACTCAACATGTTCTTACAAATTAAAAATCACAAACCAGAAATGTTGAACACCTTTAACATGACATGATGTGCAAAAGTATTCAGATAAATGGTTGTGAAGTCACTGTTTCAGATATATCTATCGATATCCATGATTTCTGGATAAAATCGCATTAAGGAATAAGATGGTAGGCTAATGCCATTTACCATAATATATTGTGATATTGAACTTGAATACTATTAGCAAAAACTAGTTAACAAACATGGGAAATTTGTGCAAGGCATGCTAGGAGTCCTAGATATGATTACTAAAATTATTTTTCCTATGTTTTAGATAAACAAACTTATTTTACTCGAAAGCTCTTAGTGGAAGAAAATATTGAGCTTAAACTTTGAAGTCGTTTTTTTTTAAAACTATAAAACATGCACTTCACCCGTTGAACATGAGATTATTATGCCACTGCACTGTTTCTGAAACGACATTATTTTATGACGTCATAGTTATCTCAAGCAATCAGACTCGGAGATCTCCGGGCCTCGTATCTGAATAATCTCCCTAAATCACGGAGATCTCCGGGGCTCATCACAAACGGGTTACCATGTTATAGCACGGAGCCATTCATTTGTTTCGAAAATATATATATATATATATATATCACCATAGTAGGCCTATACAGGCTTCAAAGTCCATTAAGGGCAAAATATAGGTTTTTTAATAGGTTTATTTCATAAAAATAAAGGCTTTTATAGGTTTATTTAATATCAAATTATAGGTTTTTATAGGTTTCCCAGTGAAAATAATGTACCCGCCATGTGAAAATTCATACTTTTTCATGTGTCCATAGTCGTATCTACCAAATTTTGTACACCGTATAGTACGTGGTGCAAAAATTCATACTTCTTATAGAGGTCTGTCCATGTAAGTCATTCACCGGGCAATCAGCTTAAGGTTATACAAGTAGTATGGTCTTTCAAACTGATGTAGGCAAAATTAAGACAAACCGTTCCCCGTAAGGGAGCTAAGGTTCAACCAGTGGAGGGCCGGAGTGTTTGAACTGGACAAATTATTTAGTGCACTCACTAAATTATTCATACTTTGTCTGAAGCAAAATATTTCTTTCAGTTTAGGTGTGGAGGTGAATATATATGGGAATACAAACATTTTTTTAAATAAATATTTTTTTCTGTTTTTATACATGATACAGCTCGACCTAATATCAGACAAGGTCTAGTAAAAATGATGCCGAGCAAAGCGAGGGTGAAATTTTTTTAAGGAATAATTTAGCTAATAAGCCTAAATAATTATTTATTTCAGACTAATTTGAAAACTTGAATAGTATTTACAGCATTTCTTTCTGAAACACTGAAAAGTTAATTGCCAAAACACATTCCTGCAAGTAAAATATAGTTCAAATATAGGTTTTTATAGGTTATATAGGCTATTTTCAGAAAAATATAGGTTACTTTTTCAAATATAGGTTTTCATAGGTTTTTATAGGTTTATAGGTTTTACTTTGATGCCTGCCTATAATGTGACATTTAATTGTATATTAATATTAATACTAAGAGTTTGGATATTTCCTTCGTAAATAACTGTCACTATAACAGTGCTAAGCAGAATGGTCACTAATTATTGTCTCACCTCATTTTCTGATTTTGTTGCTGGAATAGGATTTGGATTCTCCAATGTTGGGCCATTTCCGCCGATAAAATGCTTGCTACAGATATAAGTGCTTTTATTTACTCTTTCTTCCGTTAATCCTTCCCTCCTACATGCATGTAACCATATTCTACATTTCACAACATCAACATGTGGTTTGGAGAATGGCAGAAAGTATACTCCCTTCATGTGTTCTTTATGTGCGTAGCATGAATCGCTATTACACGTTCCATGGCAGCAATGTTTAGTGCCACCCATATCCAAGATTATACTTCATTCAGATTATAATATAAAATTTAATAACAAGTGTAAAACAAATAATAATACGGGTTATGTGTGACAAGACAGGTATAGTGTATAGCGTTTGTAGCGTGGATCGACGGGCCAGTGAGTACTGTTTGTCTGACCAGTCGCACACTGGGATGACAGAATCTATTTATATCATATTGGGCCAATACCAGACTCACGCTATTGACTTTCAGCAGTGGCGGTGCGATGCGACCCATAACTCAGTCGCTACATGCCTATCAGTGGGCCCTATGTTAATTACTTATTTTAGTTTATTTTTAAATATTTAACCCAACAGTTTGAACAGGCTGGATCCTCCCCTGACAGCCCTTTGGTTGGAGTATCAGGCCTGTCTGGCACTGCGTTTCCAGACAAGGATCTGGATGATGGTGAAATAGTAAATAAATTCAGAAAAAACGGCGACCATTTATACTTATTATAACTGCTCGATTTGAATTTTAAATTATTATATTTCTTAAATGCCCATTCTCAAGTGCCTTAAACTTAAAAGTTTAAAATTGTGTCATTTAGGCTTATCATGCTTATATCATCGTGAATCTATATTATCTTTCTCCAACCTCTATTCAAAAGAGATATGTGGGCCTACCCGGTATGTGTGTATTTTGGAATGTTCATACAATTTCTGACAACCATCCCTTAATTATATTGGGTCACCATAAAACCTGAGTCAAGATCAAGGGTCCGATGCTGGTTTGTCTTTTTTTTAAAGGAAAATCCCTTCCTTTTCGTAACTACACCAGCCACGAATATCCCATGAATATTACCTGTGTATTTTGGCGTTGTTCATGATGTCCCGCAAAGATGTAAAACATGTCAATTGGTCGAGTTTAGGTGTGTTGACTCTTCGTGTTTGGAAATGTGTCGCTCAAAGGGAAAGCGCTGTTAAGCAATGCTGTTGCGATGACATTGTAATTGAACTCGCCACGTCTTTGATGATGTGATACATCTGAGACCTTTTAAACTTATCCTAAGATGAGTTAAGAGCTTTTTGTCATAGATTACGGCATGTAAATTATAAAAACAAGGCAATAATTGTTGTCTTTACAAGGCAATAATCAAATTGGTGACTCGATGTAATTTTCCTGTCAAACATGGCAACCGCATTTAAAAACGAGTGGATCTAAAAAACAAAAATGTAATGACAGACATTTTGTTACAATTTGCCTTTTTGCTACCTGATTACGTTGCCAACAGATGTTTCTAAAAGTTATAATCTATCAGACTGTTGCCTTCACTCATCCAAACACGTATAAAGATATAACAGAGCTAAAAAACCATGCCATTTGCCTGGGTATGGGCCTTTAAACCCTAAAATTTTATTAGATGAACAGAAGATAGAGTTTTGTGTTTTAAAAAATGAGTGAGAATTTGTCTGCAAATGATGCGTTCCAGAAATTTCGCACTGTCACATGTAAGGGATATCAGTCTAAAGTTGGCCTCTCCCGTCTCGACGTTGTGATTTAACATATTGCCATAATGGTTTCGAATTTTTCTGTTCCAGGGATTCCAAAACTTTATCGTTTATGTTGGATCACCTGGTAGAAAAGTCAGCTTTTTTAAATGTTACACACGTTTGTAGAGCGAAGCTTTTTGGTGAAAAGAGGAAAGTAATGATTTAGAAAGTCAAGGGGGATTCTGGCAGGGGGATGCCATTTTAATAGAAACATTTTTTTCCAAGCATTGATTTAGTATACTTTTTAGATTGAACCAATTTTGATTCACCAAAAATCTGGCACTTGTTTCAGAAAAGTAAGTCCAGTACGTGGCTCCTAATTTGTTGCCTGACGCTTTCCAAATTGTTTCAAATTGTTTTTTAAGCTGATGCACTGGACGTGCATTAAAGTTTATAATCCCCATAAAAACATTCACTCCCCCCCCTCTCCCCCAGACTCTTGTGCAAGCCTAAGCAGGCGCGCCTGCAGGAATTTAGTCTATGATACGCTGATGTAAGGCCAGGAGAGGACTGGAGGGGTGACCACAATTTCACCGTAAAAAATCAACCAAACAATGGATAAATGATATGTACAATTTACTTATGATTTATATCACTTTATTTATAATTCTATAATATGTATAATTTATTAATGATTGATATCATTCTTTATACATATCCCATTATATCTTAAATAGTTGTTGCAATTATTGTCTTATTGAGATTATCTTGAGATTATTGTTTTGAGATCAGATCGAAGCAAGTGTGAAAGGTAGAGGCTTGAACATGCTAATGATTGAACCCCTTATATTAGTGACATTATTTCAGTTTACACCCTTTGACTCCCGTGAATATTTCTTAATAGATCGAATGGTTTGATTGTCAATTGGATAAAAAAATAATCAACACACAGAAAAAATAACTAAAACACTCAAAATAAATTATTAAGTAAATAAACGTCATAAAATAAAATGAATGAATTGGGTTTTAGGCCACATTTGTGCTTATGTATGCTGAACTAGGCTAGGAGAACCTCCTGAAAAATGACATGACATGCCCCTAAGACACAGGATTCGAAATTCGTACTATGGCGGTCTGAGGCTGATCACGCTACCTCTCAGTCACGGAGGCTCCCCACAATAATAAATCATGTGATAAACTGAATAAAGATAATGGAGTAAATAAAGTAAATAAAATAAATAATTAAGGTGAATAAAGTGATGAAACTAAATAAAGAGAAAAATATTTATTTCACAGTAATAATTAGGAGAAATAGCTATAATTTATATGTGTCTATAACAGCGATGCAACTAGACTTGAAGTTTGCAACAATAAAGTAAAATAGAAATGTGAGTACTTACACTAAATATATTCAAGCGTGTTTAAAGAAGCAGAGAATGTATTCACTTAGATTGTGTCAACAGTTTGTGTGTGGCATATACATGAATTGCTCCAACATGGAGGCGTGGTTATGACTGAGTGGAAACCTAGCATCCGAAGGGTACTGACTGTGATTAAGGTGTCATATTGTAGCTCATTGTTTCTGAGCTGCTTTTATCTTTAGAAATTTTGGGTTAATATTTATGTTCATTCACAGATGTCTGCAGTAAGGGAGGCAATGGAGTCGGGAAATGAGGCATTTTAGAATGTCACATAATTTAGCTGCGCCTTTGGCAAACAAAGAGTCGCGGTGGTCTAACTGAGGTGTTGTTTATGATATTGTGGAAAAGGTAAAAATATAATTATATTCACTGAGCCATGAAGGTAGCTGATATCTCGACCAATCTGATGGCCTTATTATGTGGTGTCAGTGATCAGAAAGCTATTCAGAATTAGGCCGATCCGATAATGATGTTGGGCTGTGAGGATGTTTTTGCCGCAACATTGAACATTTTCAACAAGGGGTGGGGATCATGTCGAGCGTGACAGCGATATGCCACTGCATGGTTACCCTTGCGCCATAGTGTCTGTGATATTTAGGCCTACATCTACAACTAATTAGCAGTCAGTGCAGCCGGCAACCAAAATTATCCGATTAAAAATTCGTCACCTTAGAACCATCAGCTGCTAAAGACACTATGACTGAGCAAAACGCAAGGTTTGTGCCATAACAGTCTTTGTTGCTTGATCTTGTTATAGTTCCACAGAAAATTAGGTAATTTTATTAAAATCTCTAATCAAAAAATATATCAATCATTTCAGCAGTTTTTAAGATTTTTAAGAGAAATAATAACTTGTGGTATCAAATCAATTGATCTCCTTATGGTTGTTGTTGTTGCTGCAGTTAAAATGACATAGATACAGGCAAGTAAGTAGTGATAACAAGGGAGGGATAAATCAATTGAGCCAGTTATGGCTCCTTTTGTTTTAGAAGTAAAGTAAGTAGCTTAAAAGGGATGGATAAATCAATTGATCCGGTTATGGCTCCCATAGTATTAAAAATGAAGGGATCCCTTATGCTTACTTCATAACCAGCTCAATTGATTTTATACGTCTAATTCAACGGAGCCATAACCTGCTCAATTGATTTAATCCCTCTATGATAATCAATTGATTCGGTTCTGGTTCCCGGAGCCACAACCTGCTTAATTGATTTCCCCCCTCTAGGATAATCAATTGAGCAGGCTATGGCTCCCGTTCTATCAGACGTAGAGTTAGCATGAGGGAGGTATAAAATCAATTGAGCTGGTTATGGCTCCCGTTGCAATATCATAATAGAGGGATTACATTAATTGAGCTGGTTATGAATCTCGCCACACGAGAAGTTAAGTAATTTATTAAGAGACTCAACTAAAATAACTGCTTATGGCACGAAGTTATGGTGGCACATGCCTAATGTGTAATTGAGCAGCTTATGGTTCTCAGGTGACGAATTGTATGAACATCCCGAAATGCACACTTATCAGGTACATATCACTTTCAAATGGAAAGTGGAGAAAGATAACATATGTTTACGATGATAAAAGCCTAAATAACACATTTGTAATTTTTGAAATTCTTTAACCTGGGAATGGACCTTTAACTTTGATGTGTGGTGATTTTCTAATCTAAATAACAAAGGCCTATCAATGTACAATAACTGTCATATTTCTGAATAAGTGGGGTGTAGGTGAAATATGACTGGTTCTGTCTATGTGTTATGGCTAGCACTCAGGAATGGGACAGCACTCAGCAGGCGTGAGAGGCGGCTGGCGACACGGCAGAAGTAGGTTCGGGAAAGTCAGGAAATAGCAGAAGTTCTTTGGCACAGATCTTTATCAATTAGTCACTGTTCAATTTCCAATACATACTGCTAGGCAATTTATTAGCTCATGATACTGGTGAGATACTGGTACAATACAGTGGTAGGCCTACTGGTAGGTCTGAGGCTGAAGCAGCTGATAGGTCTAAGTGTAACGATGGTAGGTCTAGCTTGTTACAACGATAGTGGGTCTAGTGGTAACAACGAAGGTAGGTCTGGTTTGTAACTGTTCTTTTAATTAGACTACTATAATATTATAAAATGACAGACGCTGAGGGCAAGGGACAGACATGCAAACAGAAATGTCGATCTGTCCCAAGAACAGGAAATTCACACGTCCTTCTCCACTGGAGGATTCTTTAAGACTGTTGGGATTTACGCTGTAATCTCTAATCCGAATAAAGCCACGCCCCCTATGGGGGGGCTTAAACCAATGAGCGAGGCAGAAAACCACATGAGGCTAGCAATCAATAATACGTCAAAAGTGAGAATAGAGACCGTGACGTGAACAGTGCGGGTTTATAAACCGAATAAAGTCAAAGGTGACACGGGTGAGATCATGAGTGACGTTTTATAGGAACTTAAGAACTTATATCACCAATATAAGACTAGTAACTTAAGTCTAAGTTCTCTATCTCATTTCAATTCCCGTCTGGGCGACGGTACACAAATAACTTGACATTGATTCCATAATGTTCTTGATGCTTTATCGATATCAATTATAATTCATAACGCTGTGCACTGATTCAGATGGATGGTGATGGAATGGTGAACGCAGCGGCCCCGGTCGAGTGGCCAGCTCTGCGGGGGCAAGACAGACGTATGTCTGCCCCGCTGGCTGAATCGCAAGTGTAAGTCGAAGTGGAAGGCCGCGTGCGTTAGCGGCGCCGGCGTCTGTCAGTGGGCGGCCTCTCGTCAGATACCGAACGCCGCGGAAACCGAAAGCTTATCCCCACAGCTTCTCTCAGGTTTACAATCAGGAAAATCCTGCATGAACGGTTCTGACTGCAAATTTAGCAGAAACCAAGTACTCCAACTCACGTCTATAAATATGTGAATGGCCCTACATGACATAACCTTTCAACAGAAATCACATAAACATCTATCAACATTACAAAATAAATGTGTAGGCCTACATGTCTAAGAATAGGAAGAATAAGAATATTTATTGGGTAAAACCATTCAGCTTTTTACAATATGACTATATAATAAATTGTTTTTTTTTCGTGGTGCCCATAAAAAAAGTAAATATTAACATAATAACAAATAATAAAGAAAAACAATTTTGGTGTTGAGGAAATGTCTCTGTATTGGCATGGGAATTGATCTGTCATCATAAAATTAAGTCAGGTGATGGGAAATTATATGTAACCATGAGGATTTGTTTGTGTATATGGTTGTTTATATGTGGTATATAGTGTTGATTAGTAGATGTTGAAATTAATTATGTCTAATGAAGAAAGCTGTGGCTTCTTTTAATGTATTGAAGTTTGGGAGTGTTCGAATGGATGTTGGTAACTGATGTTGGTAACTGAGTCGAGTGCCTGTGGTGGTGAGTGAATTCGTGTGTGATCTGGGTACAAAAAGGTCCCCGGAAGTGGATCCCCACTAATGTAAAACAGGGACCAACCACTGAGACATGTAATTTGGAGTTTTGTAATGCATAATTTTGAATACCAGGACAGCTGTCAAAAACATAATTCTTTGTTTAATACTCAGCCATTTTAGGTTCGAAAGCATGTCCGCGATATGTGTCCTTGGATGACATTGCAAAATGATACCAATGCCACGGTTTTGAATTTTCTGTAGTTTACCTATGTTAGTGTTACTGGTTGTCCCCCATATAGTATAACAGTAATGGAGGTGTGGAAGAACCATGGGTATCAGTGGGTAGAAAAAGTGCTGTCCTTTTCAGGAATCCAAGTGCTCTATATAATATTAGCTTTATTGCATATTATTATCGGTCTGTATGTTAAAAATTAGGTTTTGATCAATGGTGATGTCCAGGTAAGGGCTGGCTTTAACATGTTCAATTTGGTTGTCATTTGGTGATCCAGCTGATGATCATGGACATATCGCATTAAATATCATGATTTTCGGCGAGAAGGCACTGCAATTATATTTGCCATGTTTTCACCAATTAAATGACATTACATCACTCGAGCCACACATTTACATCGTAAAAAGAAATATTTTTATTATAATTCAATTTGATAAATACTTAGAAATCTAGCCTACCGGTAGCCTATTGTCGTTTTCAGTCTGTTGGCGGTAACTAGTTTTATCCCGTACAACTAACGTCATGGATTCACGTGTGTTGCCCTCTTTCTGAAATCTGGCGAAGTGACTTGATGGTGATTTTATACTTTCTGTTAAAATCCACGATCATCTATAATATCACATATTCCAGTTATCATTTAAAACCATCTGTTCTAATAAGATACTTTTATTTTTTTTAATTTTGTTGTGTGAACAATGTGAAGTAACATTAGAGGTCGCATTTGTTGTTTTTTATTGAAGAACCTCTTGTCGAAATATTTCTTTCATGTTATATAAATATTGATGATAAAACCTTTCAAAAGTATTTAATATCATGTTAAAACGTATTAAGTAAGATCATTTGATTGATTTATTAAAAAGCGAAATTTCCTACACTGACTTACAATCACAAAAATAGCCCTTTTTTAAGTGTTTTGCCATATTTCCATGTTCAGTTTTATAGAATTGAATTTCTCACATTATCGCTCACTTTACCACGATCGAAGCAGTGCCCCTATCACTTTATAGCTGTAGTCTGTCCGACGGTGGATGATGGTCCAAAATGAAAGGTAGCTTTTCATTATCTACTCAGTCAATTCTGAAGTGATTACCACAAAAGTTTGTAACCATTTCTCACCTGGTCCAAATCAATTATTTATTTTTGGTAAATCTCCGTCAATTATGATTTTCTTGAATTTTAGCACATGCCATTTTTAAGTCGTATCCTAACATATCCTTAATTAAATATTTCAAAAGTTGTAGACTCCAGACCATTTGACATGTAATAAAATTCCAAAATTAGTTTGGGTTTATAGAGGGACGTCATAATTTCAAATTACTACATGTCAAATGGTCTAATTTTTGAAATACTAGACCTACCTATAATTTTACAAAATTTTCAGCGATGTTAGAATTCTATTGAAATATCATTTTTACAAAATTTCATGAGAATCATTTGATAATTGATGGAGAAATCGCTACTGGTATAGTCATTTAGCACCAAGTTGACCAACCCTGAAAATTTCATGAAATTTATTTCAGAAGTTCATTTGACATGTTACGCAATTCTGTGAATAAACCAGGATAAAGTTAATGGGTTCATAGAGAAGCGTCATAAATAGACATTTACTACATGTCAAATGGTTCCATTTTTTAAACTATATATTTTTTTTACGAAATTTTCAGGTTATTCATGCCAAATGACTAGAAAACGGGGTTTATAAAATATCATGAAAATCGCTTTAGATTTGACTGAGTAGATACCGAAACGCTGACTTTCATTTTGGTCCAGCTTCCACCGTATGACAGACTATAGAGCCAGTGATTATTTTCCTTTCCAAAGAAGACTCTTTTCCATTTTGACCAACACCGAATTTCGTATAATTTCCATTTCGGCTTTCACTGATGAAAAATTACTGTAAAATGGCTTGGAACTCAACAAGACCACAAATTCGGGGACTAATGCAAAATCCGCTTCTTATTCAAAATCTTATTCGTGAGATTTCCGTCTGTTTCCCGCAATCGCGGGAAATAACTGCCCCTGGGCTAATCACTGTATTATCTGTAATCAGACTGCGCCTATTCTGATCTACAAAGCCAAAAGGCAGTATCTGCTTACAGGTCAGTAATGTAAGTAGATACTGCCTTTTCCGTTTACAGAATGACCCATTGACCATTTGATGCATTCAACTTTGCATTTTATGCGGTGACTTTTTCTGACATTTTTTCTGCAAACATTTTTTACTTCTCCTGATCCTTTCTTTGTCATGTATGATGACAGGTGCAAGTCATTTATCATTAGAGTGGTGGCGATATTACATGACATTTAGGAATATCGGTATACATGGAAAAGAAATGATTTTGCAAGTCAAAATCTATTCATAACATAATAAAAATTATACCTGGAGATTTTAGTGAGTTCAATGAAAGTAAAAACAAAATTATTTAGCCAGTAAATAAGTTTTAAATGGCAAAATACGTGGTTCACAATATTGGGCATACAAACTATAGGCTCCAGGCTATAGCTTCGAGTTCACTTTTACTAGTCTATAACATGTTCTTTGTTTAACCTATTTGAATAGGTAAAGGAACTAAATAACTTTGTGTGGCCTAAGTAAGCTACAATTTGTTTACATATATTTTCAACTCGCAACTTCTGAAGAGTGAACTACTGTAAAACAATTGAAGAGTTTAATTATTTTTGGTTTTGTCACCGGAAAGATATTTAATGTTTTTTTGAATATTCTATATCTGTTATTTGTAGATGGGTAAGGAAGTCAACAAGAAGCCAGCTGGCGCTGCCAGTAAAAAAAAGCCTAAGGCTGAAAAGGCACCAGTTAAGACTCCTAAAAGACCACGTTCTGTGGTGAAGCAGATTGGGGGAGATAAGAATGGAGGCACTAGAAGAGTCAGATCACGAAAATTTGTGAGTGTGTGCCCTTGCCAGCATTATCGTTATGTAGATGGTTTGGGTTATCATTAATATTGGAATGATAATATTAGGTATGAAAAAACAAATATGTATTTTGAATTTTATTTCTTTTAGCCTCGTCATTATCCGACAGAAGACCGTCCCATGAAATTAAGATCACGCAAGAAGGCTTTTAAACAACATAAAAGATATATCAGATCCACTATTACCCCTGGAACAGTCCTGATTTTGATTGCTGGACGACACAAGGGCAAGGTGAGAACTAAACATATTTTTCTGTCATAACTTTTTAAAAATTGATAATTTATAAGTTGTTTACACAAAATAGTTCACAAGTATTTGTACAGAACTTGTGCTTATCTTACCAAAGACTGCATCCCTGAAGTATTCTTGTGGACATGTGTAGTTGTTCAATATAGCTGGCAAATTGCCAAATCTATCAAATTCAAAATAGCAGACTGCGCCCATTATTTCCTGTATAATGCCTGAGGACTGCTTTTGTCAATCTAGTTTTTTATGGCATTTGTGAAAAATGTGTAATGTGACTGTGTGACTGTGTAATGTTTTTTCGGTCATTCACTAACGGGGCTGGAAATAAAGAGTGTTCAGTTTGTCCGGGACAACTAAATCACAAGACGGACAACCCATTTTACTCAGATGGGACAACAGATTTTCATCCAACATTCACACGGAGCTGTAACTACTACTAGACTAGTCTAGTTATGTCCAACCAAAATTTTGTTAATAATTGTGGTCTTGATTAAAATTATAGTTTAACTTCTGTTCTAATTTATGGACGGACAACTTAATATTGTGGCGGACAACCAAAATATTAATGTTGTCCAGTTGGACAACCGACATTTTGAATTTTATTTCCATCCCTGACTTATTAACACTACGTATTGGGTCTTTTGAAAATATATACCAAGCTCGGTATATAAATGCTGTCTCGGGACACCTCTAGATGCTGACACTTAACTATTATTCTCTTTCAGAGAGTTGTTTTCCTAAAAAGTTTGAAATCTGGACTTCTGCTTGTTACAGGTGAGTGAGTAATGATATTCTCTATGCAGTCTTTTAAAATGTCCCTCACTCTGATCCACACCGTCTGCCGCCGGAAAAGTATCTCTGACGGGGTTTGTACTGTTGGCATAGGTGTGACAGTTTCTTTGAATCCTAATTGATAAAGCTTGATTGTTTCAGTTGAATCCTATGATACTAGTATCATGTTTAACAATACTGATTTAAGTGTCTTATAAATTGGCCACCCCAATACAGTGAAGATAAGATTATTACCTCCACAAGGAAGCTTTTGTTTTTGATGTATTGGTTAATCTCTGTCCCCCTGATTAGTTGACCCCTTTTAGCATGCTCCATGGATAGCACCCCATGGGCAATTCCACGGTGTCGGACGTACATTTCGGACAGTTATTTTATGCCTGGTGCCCCAACTGGGGATGAGAATTATATTAAGTTGTTACTATTTTATACACACCACCTCACTGTATCATGTGAGACATTTGAATATTTTATGTCATTCACACATATCGGCTATGAGCCATTATAAGGGTGGTGTCGGACGTACGCAGACAAATTGATATTTTGTAAAATAAATCTTCAGTACCATATCTGTCTGAATCCTTGGGTGACAGCATAACAATGTGGCCTGATACTGATAAAGGATAGTGTTGTCTTATTATTACATATAAAATATTTTACATTTTCATTTTAATTGTTCTAGAAATTATTGGATATCTTTGGTGTCGGACGTACACTCACTTGGTGTCGGACGTACATGTCTGAAATTAAGGATTTTGTTCATCCTGCAACACCCACAAATAAAAGTCAAAATGTTGCAAATGCTTTTTAACAATCATTTTGAAGTGTTGGCATACAAAATTACATGATATATCAATATATAAGTATAAGATGTGTAATAATAGCAGTAATTGGCCATGCCATAACCTTATCATAACTGTGTTAGGTAAGAGTGAAGTATATGGTGCTAAGTTAACATCACTTTTCAGCTGGATTTTAGTTGGTAAAAATATAAAAACTGTAATTTACAAAATTAAAATGGCAAGTGAGTGTTTTACAAATCAGCCTTGATGCTGTCCAGGCTAACTGGGCATGGTCGAAGGTTATTTACATGATTTTATCTCCGTTATCTATTGACAGGTATGTCGGGTGACTTCTCCCCAGACATCATTAATTATCGATGTTCAATAGTCGATAAGGTACCATTAGTTTAGATGTTAGGCCCTTGATAATGCCAATTGGTGTTTTCTTGGTTGGTAAATATAGAGCGATGCATTCATTCACCATGTTCATGAACATTCATCAAGCTAACAGTTCTTCTGAACGTGAACAGTGGTGCCGAATTCCAGTGTATTTGGCGACTTTGGCTGGATCATATTGTCTATTCGATGGCTTAAATTATCAACAGAGTACCACATTTATTCATCAAAATGCAGTTAAATGGTCATTCACCACTCTTTACATAATTTTATCACGATCTGTGTGCTGTATCTGGACTCCCAGATTCTTGAGAATATTCATCAAGAATTAAAAGATCTTCACCATGTCAACAGAGATTCAGTGTTGTACATGGTGTCGGACGTACACAAATATCGTGTTTGGCCTTCAGTGAGTTGCATATTCAACATGCAGCATTTGTACTATTGCATGCAGTTCTGATTGCATATTTGCATTAAGGGTACTATTTGTATTCAACATATAAGATAAAATAAGTAGTAGATATCCAACTATCATCTCTAAAAAATAATATAATTCACTATTTTGGTGTCGGACGTACAAGCTAATTCTGATGCGCAAACTTTACACTACTTTGCCATTCACAATTGATGAATAATTTCTCTTTCTGATATTATATCCATCCATTACCTCATATTAAACTGGCATGTGGCTCATTGAGCCATTTAGTGGGCATGAGTATACTAAACAGCCTTGTGATTGACACAAGGTGTCGGACGTACATTACAAAAGTGTCGGACGTACGGTACGCTTGTTTGCATGGCGATAATCAAACAGGCAACCATCACAGTGACTCCATGTTGCATAGCTGGGGTAATGGAGCCATTTTTGTTTTGCATAAGGAATTTTAGAACACTGGATGTGTTTTATCTACTTGAAAAAAAACATTTTGATAATATTTGGTGTCGGACGTACATATTCGTTTTTATCAATTTAACACAGAATTGTCACACCCGAAAACGGATGTTGAAGATGAGTACAGCCATCAACATATATATTGTTTTCGACAGACATCTTCTACTCTAGAACAAACACTAAATATTTCCTACTGATGGCATTTCTTATGTCATAGTGCAAATAATACAAACAGGTGTCAAATTGTGTAATATGTTACCAATGCCAAATAGTGTTTAAATGTTCAAGATCAGCGCGATTTTACATCAATGTAGTTCTGTCTCCTGGCCAAACAATTATTTATTCTCAAAATTGGACAAGTTGTCTATGAAATTAAGATATGAAAATGGGAATCAGGCCATTTTAAAATTTTCACACCTAGGCTGACACTTTCATGGAATTGCCCCCATAATAATATCTGGGAGGATGTAGAGCTTTCATCTTTAAATGATCCTTTTTACTACAAGAATCATTTGCTTTCATCTTTAAATGATCCTTATTTAAAGATGATAGCTCTACAAACAAATTTTAAAATGGCCGCTATAAAATCAACAAAATTATCAATCTTTCTCAATAATTGAGGTTTTATTTTTTCACCATTTGAACCATATATTTCCTTTGGCATCATCATTCTTAAATGTTACAGGTATATTGATCAGAGCTCCAGATAATTTTTTGTTTTGAGGAGTATTTCACTCATTGAAATTGGTGATGAGGAGTGAAAAAATAAACAAGGAGTATTTTTATTCATACAACAACATTAAAGCTTCATTGATCATTTTTTTCTTACACTCAGGTCACATAGTTCTGCTGATTGCTCACGTACAAAATACAACAATCGTTTCATTTTGTCTGTTTCTTTTACTTTGATGGGTATATAAATAGTTTTTTGATGAGTAATATTACTCCTCAGACTTTCTATCAATGAGTATTTGCTGTTTTTACATGCGTATTTTACGCATATACGCATGTTATCTGGAGCTCTGTTGATACTAACTTAAATGACCAGTTTTGCTGATTGTATATAGTTGCACCCACTTTATCCACAAACAAATCAATATGACGTTTTACATGACTTAAATATACAGTAAAACCTGCTATCAACGGCCACCCTAAATGTTAGCCAAAGTGGCCGTTGGGATGGGTTGGCCCCTCATAGGAAATTAGAGGAAGGGGGGAGGGGGGTTAAAAAAAATAATAATAACGCGGATAGAAGGGGATTACAAACAAACCCGTTATCTCTGAGATAATGTGATTCCGCCATTTTTGAGTTCTTGGTCAAAGGACTATTAGCTCAATAAATCAAGATCCGAATTCCCCTCCGCACGCTTTGTCCAAAATATTACACCCTCTACTCGTAAGTTCTAACTATTAAGTAGCCCTACTCTAAACTACACGATAGAATTATATGATTCGCTTTACCAAAAGCTAATGTAGTCAGTGCAATCCGGCGAGGTGTAATTTCTATGTTTTCATCTTCTTTTCTAAAACCAGTCCATTCAGGCACTCTACATCAAGTGATTAATGTCCACCTACCCGGTCTGAACATTAATTGTTTATGAGAAGTGCGAGACTCCCATAGTTTGCAGAAAAAAATACTTTTATAACAGCTCATGTGTGCAGAGTGGTAGGTACAGTACTATAAACATTCACGGGTTGTGTGTAGGCCTATTGAAACGTACACAATGCAGACTGCCTGTTCCATCGTTAGAACGCCCCCCGCCCCCATTGCATGATTGCGTGCCACAGTGAGGAGGAGTTGAGGGCAATAGATGGGCCCTTTTCTCACAATGATTCCGCTCTAGCAGATAATATGTGGCAGTGTGTGCTTGATTTACAAGTGAGCAAGTACTGCCTTTTGGATTTTGTACACTCACAAAATAGTAGACTACAGTGTATATTGAATATTGTTGATTCTATTCCGCTTCATTGAAACACGATCAGCCATTTATCGTGTAGGCCTAATTATCTGGAATAGAAATTGTGTAGATATTGTGTTATAATTTAAACAGATTATAGCACAAACATATATTGAGCTCCCGCCGTCACCGTAGGTGAGACGGAGGGAGCTATGGATTCCGCCTCGGTTTTCTTCTTTTGCCTATAACTTTGTAAGAAAATAAGCTAGGATAACAATTGTTGGTATGTGGGTTACTTCCAGGTGGATAATGGACATCTTAAAATATTTTAAATCTGAATTCAATAGGCAAGGTTGCAGAGGAGAAAACATGATGTACGGCGTTGGGCCGTCCGTGAACATTTCGTTTCCAGAGAATATCACTGGAAGTACTTGTCCGATTGTCTTTAAATTTTACACACAACACCTGTAGGGGGTCCCACCGTCAGTGTGTTGTGAGCGTGGGTGTAAGCGCGGTATGCTAGGTCTGTTACATGTAGCCTAGTTGTTGTACACGTTGTTTTAACACTGGGCCAACGTCGTACAGGGACCAGCATTAAATAACACCTGTGTGTGTTGTGTAAGTAATGGTTGAGTTGTCTCATTGCACTAGCTCAGTGATCATTGAGTCGGACAGATTTACAATCGCCCCTGTTAAATTCCAGGCGTATTAATGCGACGCCAATGTATAGGCTTAATGCTAAGTAAGATTTGAAGCCTGATGACACAAAAAACGTCTGCCCCTGTTTATTGTACTACCTCATGTTTTGGCCGTCGGCAGTTGGCGCCACTGGTCAGCCAAATATGTGAGGTATGGATCTTGTTTTACTATAGTAGCGCCGAGACACAGGACTTGATACGTGCTTAACCCCAGACGATCCAACCATGGCATTGGCCCATTCATGCTGTTGCAGTATTTAACCGATGTTGACAATGTTTTCGCACATGTATACATGATGTCCCTGCAGAGTTGATATACCACCATTTGATAAATGGCGGGCTAAGGCCGGCAAGAGTAGATGACGTCATCAGGCCGGGGACGGTCTGCCACAGACATTCTGAGGCCTACACACTATGTGAAATTGGACGTAAATTTAATCGGTTAGGCCTACGTCTTTTTAAAGCATTCATAGGCCTACAGTATGTCACCGATGCATTTCTATTATTCTAATGTAACTAAAACAAATACCATATTTAGATATCGTCATGCCCAAACAAGAACATTCCAAGATGAAATATGATGGTAACCGCGTCGTCTAGCCTGCCTATATAGCGGGCTGTGGCTGCCTAAGGTGTCAGCCTGTGTTAACACACCAGTTACAACTGCTGCCAGCGCGCACGAGTGGCAGCGTTAGAGTGGATGGGGGCTTGCACGTGCAGTCAGTTCTCACCAATTTCGCAGGGCTTAATGACGGCGCCGTGGCCGTGAAATACAGATTAACATTTTAGTGCACATAATAAACGCGCCCCCAACTTCGTCTCCGCGCGTTTATTAGGGATAATACGGTATTTAGACGTTTTAATGCACACTTAGTTTCCAGAGCAGATCTCCAAAAGTACTGGGCCAATTACAGTCATATTGCACATACATGTTCTCTAAGGCCCTAGTTGTGCCTTTTCAGGTTTTTGGACCTTGACCTTGAAGTTGACCCAGCACCTCGACCTAATTTATGACATCGGTAAATCCGACTGAAATATTTTGCAGAATATCATGAAAACCGCTCAAGATAGCTACACCATTACTATAAAACAAATTGTAAGGTTTCAGGAGTGGATGCATTTTGACAAATTTCAACTTGATCGAATTTAAAATGGCCGCCTATCAGCCATTATTCACCTCGACAGGCCTCATATTGCAGAGTATCATGAAAACCGCTCAACATAGCTCACCATTACTATAAAACAAATTGTAAGGTTTCAGGAAAGGATGCATTTTGAAAAATTTCAACTCGATCGAGCTCAAAATGGCCGCCTATTGGCCATTATTCACCATGACAGGCCTCATATTGCGGAATATCATGAAAACCGCTCAAGATAGCTACACCATTACTGTAAAACAAATTGTAAGGTTTCAGGAGAGGATGCATTTTGAACAATATTAACTCGATCAAATTCAAAATGTCCGCCTATCGGCCATTATTCACCTCGACAGGCCTCATATTGGGTAAACCGTGCTAGATAGCTGTATCATTACTATAAAACAAAATGTGAGATTTCGAAGAGGATGCATTTTGAAAAAAATCAACTTTGATCAAATTCAAAATGGCCGCTTATCGGCCATTATTCACTTTCACATGGCAGATATTTGGTAAACCGTTCTAGATGGCTAGACCATTACTATAAAACAAAATGTGAGATTTCAAAAGAGGATGCATTTTGAAAAAAAATAGACTTGATCAAATTCAAAATGGCCGCTTATTGGCCATTATTCACTTTCACATGGCCGATATTTGGTAAACTGTGCTAGATGGCTAGACCATTACTATAAAACAAAGTATGAGTTCTCGGGGGAGGATGCACCCTGAAATTTTTAAACTCGTATCAAATTCAAAATGGCCGACAAACGGCATTATTTACCTCGATAGGCCTGATATCAGGTAAACCATGCTAGATAGCTAGACCATTACTATCAAACAACATTTGACATTTCAGGAGAGGATGCCTTTTAAAAACTTTTGACTCAATCGAATTCAAAATGGCCTCCTATTGGCCACTATTCACTTTCACATTGCTGATATTTGATAAACCGTGTTAGATAGCTAGTCCATTACTTGAGGGGCCTTGAGGTTGATAAAGACATGTACAAAAACCAATCAAGACTGGTGGCCAATGAAATCAAGACAGCTAAGGCAAAATACTACACAGAGAGTCTGTCAGATGCTGACACTAAAACAACTTTCAAAATTCTGCATTCTCTTCAAAGAAAAGAAGAAAATAAATTACCAAAGCTCGCATCAGATCAAGCCATCTGTGATGTCTTCTCAAAATTTTTCATCGACAAAATTGACAAAATCATGACGACTATCCATGACACTGTAAAGTCGGAATCTATTAGTAATAATAATAACCATGATGTAAACACATTGTCTTTTTCGCCTCCAACAATAGACACTTTTCATCCAATAGATGAAGCAGAACTCAAAAATATAATAATAAAGGGACCATCAAAATCATGCTCTCTTGACCCACTTGCAACATCATTGCTGAAAAAGACTATCACAGCACATCTACCTATACTATGTCAAATAATCAACTGGTCTCTGAAATCTGGTGTCTTTCCTGCGATGCTCAAGACAGCAGATGTGACTCCCCTCATAAAAAAACCTTCACTTGACCAAGACTCTTTGAAAAATTACCGTCCAGTATCGAATCTTGCTTTCACTGGCAAACTTATTGAGAAAGTTGTGCTAAGACGACTCAGTAAGCACATGTCTGATCATGGCCTTGGTGAACCACTTCAATCAGCCTACCGACCAAAACACTCCACAGAGACGGCACTTATGAAAGTACAGCATGACATCTCAGATCAGCTGGATAAAGGCCGGGGTGTGGCACTGGTTCTTCTAGATCTCAGTGCTGCATTTGATACCATCAATCCTGATGGAGCGATAAATATCCTGGAACAGCATATTGGCGTGAAAGGTGTGGCACTGAGCTGGTTCAGGAACTACCTGAATAAGAGAAATCAAAGGATTAGGATTGGTATGACAGTATCAAAGCCAGCTACGTTGTCAAGGGGAGTACCACAGGGCTCTGTTTTGGGTCCTGTGTTGTTCACAACTTAAACCATTCCCATTGCTGCTATTTGTAAGAGACATGGCGTCAAATATCACATATATGCAGATGACACCCAGCTTTATATCAAGTTTGATCCATCTATCCCTGGAGACCGCGAACATGCACTGGAAAAATTGAAAAAATGCATCCAAGAAATTAGAGCATGGATGCTCATTCACTAACAAAAATTGAACGATGACAAGACTGAGTTTATCATCTTCCAGTCCAAATATCATGAGAATAGATACTCGACATCTTCATTAAATTTTCAGAATATTATATTTGAACCTAGTGATTCTGTGAGGAACCTTGGTGCCTATTTTGACAAGTACTTGACTATGGAGCGCCATGTGTCGGAATTGTGCAGATCATCACATTATCATCTGCGCCAAATTGGACAAATTCGAAAATATTTAACCAGTGATGCATGTTCCAATGCAGTTAGATCTGCAGTCCTCAGCAGACTTGACTACTCAAATGCCCTGCTAGGAGGTTCGAGAAAAATGGACTTGATTCGGCTGCAACGTGTCCAAAATCGCGCTGCTCGTTTGGTCACTCAGACTGACTTGCACTGGTTACCGGTTAGTTCAAGGATTGACTTTAAGCTCTGCTTGTACATGTACAAGGCATTGAAAAAAACTGCTCCCATTTACATATCGGATGAGCTCAATCTCTATGAACCTAAAAGACCCTTACGCTCCAGCTATGCTGGACCTTTATACACTGTTAGTGTTGGACGCAAAGAGGTGTCAGACTTTGATTTTGCAATCAAGGGGCCTCGGCTATGGAATAGCCTACCGATGGATTTACGCCAAGCTTCATCCGTTATGACCTTTAAGAAAAGACTGAAGACATACCTATTCAAAAGACACTATTATTTCCAGAGACTGAAAATACAAGCGCTTTGACTGGTTACAAAATCAAAAAGGCGCTATATAAATAAACTAAATAATAATAATAATAATAATTACTATAAAACAAAATGTGAGATTTCAGGAGAAGATGCATCTTGAAAAAAATTGACTCGATCAAATTCAAAATGGCCGCCTATCGGCCATTATTCACTTTCACATGGCCGTTATTTGATAAACCGTACTAGGTTGCTAGACCATTACTATAAAACAAAATGTGAGATTTCAGTAGAGGATGCATCCTAAAAAATTTAAGACTTGATCAAATTCAAAATGGCTGCCTATCGGCCATTATGCACTTTCACATGGCCGATATTTGGTAAACGTGCTAGATGGCTAGACTCTTACTATAAAATAAAATGTGAGATTTCAGGAGAGGATGCATCTTGAAAAATTTAGCCTTGATCAAATATAATTTGACCTTGTGGGCGCGATAACTTGAAAAGTTTTTCATGTATCATCTTCAAATCTGTTATGCATGTTACTAATGACCAGTTCTCGGACAAGTTCAATAATGGCTGGAAAAAATTTAAATGGCACATTTATTGTAATTTTTCACATTTTACGTCAATAATTTGACCTTGTGGCCGCAATAATGACTTCCAAGTTCAATAATGGCAGCGGGCTATTGTCGAGTGTGCTCTTGTGTTAGTTAATATAATATAGCAGTGGTGTTGATCTATACCTATTCTATTGTTATTAGGCCTAATTACAAGTGGCCGCTCTGCTATGCTGAGTGAAATGTATGTCAGCATATCGCCAGCAGAGTACCGCTGGCCCCTTCATAACGTATCTGGGCAGGTGGCATTATAGTAAGAATTTGAAGCGTGGGAATTTGTGAGTTGGAAGTAATCTCGAATCAAGATGGCGTCGTCTGTATTTGTAAACGAGATTTTTCCAGGATTATAAAAATTGTCACACATTGTGGCCGTTATACCAGGTTAAAAATGGGGTGACTGTTTATTGGAGAGTCTTAACAGTGAAAATGTGATTAGGAAATTGGTTTTGTGACCGTAAGTTGCGGTGGACCGGCCATATGACCGCCGGGACAGAGTTTTACTGTAACCTTAACGTTTCTTTTGGGCGATATCCATACAGCACAACCTAACCCATGTCAACGTTCATACCCAACTCTGTATCAATATTTTGCGATGTAAGCCCAAACTGATGTTACACGCTACTGCATAATTGTAGTTTTGCTTGTTCAATTGAGCCTTGAGGAAGGGGGTGTAATACGGACAAACATGGGGGGCATTACATTCCCAATATTAGCACTGCCTTAAATTTCCTAAAAATGTGTGTTGAAATGCAGCATCTGACGGACTGGTTGTGTAATTAGAATTGTAATCTGAATGTTTCGGAAGCTGCTATGCCAACTGGTGATAAAATAGACATGTAACAAAATGTGCTATCTAGACAAAGTATTAACAGCATGTGAACCATAAATATAGCTTAGAGCTTTTACTGTACTGCCAGTGTCACTAAACATCGTCAGACTGTTTTCCGAGCCTTGTGCAGCATAGTTCATTCCAGCAAGTGCAAATTATTTATCTATGCCAACTTTGAGCCTAATAATGAATGTAGTGCGACTTGCACCCCATGCGACTTATAGGCCGGAAAAAACATTATTCAACCAGTCTTTCCCACTAACGTCGGACCTACCGGACATGTCCTGTGAAACACAGGTCGGTCAGGCAAAATACCCAACTCGGACCTACTATCCAGTTATTTTTTGCCCGTCATTTATCAAATGGTGGTATATCATCTCTGCACGGACATCATGTATACATGTGCGATAACATTGTCAACATTGGTTCAATGCTGCAACAGCATTAATGGGCCAATGCCATGGTTGGATCTTCTGGGGTTAAGCACGTATCAAGTCCTGTGTCTCGGCGCTACTAAAGTAGAACAAGATCCGTACCTCGTCCTCATATATTTGGATGACCAGTGGATGCCAACTGCTGACGGCCAAAACATGAGGTATATAGCACGATAAACAGGGGCAGACGTTTTTCGTGTCATCAGAGGCTTCAAATCTTACTTAGCATTAAGTCTATACATTGGCGTCGCATTAATACGCCTGGAATTTAACAGGGGCACTTGTAAATCTGTCTGACTCACTGAGCTAGTGCAATCGACTGTCATTACTTTCGTTGTAAGCAAACCTGACACGCTGTCGTTATTCTGACACAACTCAATGATTACTTACCCAACACACATTCAGGTGTTATTCAAAGCTGGTCCACCTGTACGACGTTGGCCTGGGCAGTGTTAAAACGACGTGTATAACTACAGGCTACATGTAACAGTAGCATACCGCGTTTACACCCTCGCTCACAACACATTGACCGTGTCTCAACTATGTTGACACGACTACATGCAGAAGGCTGGTGTCTGGTAGATTTTTTCAAGCCAGCTGACTTTCTGGGTATACAGGGTACATGAAAAACGGGGGGGGGGGCGTTTATTAGGAATAATACGGTACATGTATTGTACTTTCAAACTTGGTGTCAAACAGAGATTCATCAATCATATTCTTAAAATACAGGCCTTCAGATTTAAAAATTGCTGGCCAGTGAGAAAAAACTCACCTGAAAGTGGTAAGGTGAGTGATCACTCACCTGTAAGTCCAGGGTTTGACACAAACTTTTATGAGCAGTTGTCCACGGGACAGATGAACTGGTGGTCCTTAAATTTTTTTAGTGGTCCTGACAACAACTAACATTACAACACTTTTCGAACCAATTTTTTTCACGCTTGCGATGTTAATTTTGTAAAACCACAGAAGGCATGACAGGAGACATTTCAAGGATGATCGATCTCAATGTCAATAATTCATGACCCTCATGATTACGCACACTTGTTTTGTTCCATCAAAATGGTGAGAGAGGGTACTGGAATAACCTACTATTAGTGCAATAGTAATGATAGTTTTGTCCCCATCCCAAAATAGTTTCAAAGCTGTAGTTGCTAAACACATCTGCAGTCTCCAAACTGCATCTTTTTAACAGCACCAACTCAATCATAATAATTTTTCTTTCAACCTGCACATTTTGGCGAACCACAAAATGTATGTGTTTTATTTCAGTTAGTGGTTTTGCCCTCGACACTTGTGTTCTACACCTAACCGTCCTAACTTTAAACTTATTGCAAAACTCCTCACACCAATATTATTGTGTACATGTATGTATTAAGTGGGTATTAGGGGCCTACATATGTAGGTCTAAGTTGAAACATATCCATTTTTTTTTAATCCTGATATGTTTGTTTATTTTTTGTCACAATTTACATGATATTTGTGATAGATCTACACTAAATTGCTAGCGCACACCACCCACCAGAGCAACCAGCCTTCCATTGGAAGTTTCTGCTCTGCACAAAAAGAAGTGTTTCTGGTATTATCACCCTCGCGTGGCAACGATTGTTTACATCTGTGGGGCATGTTACGATTCTGATTAGGGCTAGTGGTCGCTAGATATGAATCTTCTGGTGGTGCGACATAATTTCTGGTGGTGTCGGACCACTGTCAGTTGGGAACGCTGGTAACCACACTACCAAACTGGGTAATGAAATTTAATGAAAAAACCCCATTAATTGGCTATTAATAAAACCAATCTGACAACAATTGAACACCGAGGTTAGTTGTATTTCACCCACCTGACTTTATATACCGGTATGTGTGAGTTGTGCATGAGCAAGATTCACTCATGCTAAATCTTGAAGCCTCAGAAAATTTATAGATTTATCAAATGTTAAAAAAATGTTTTATGGTTAATATCTGATATATTTACCAATATATGTTGACATGCTTTCACTTAGATTTAAATGTATTCCCGGTTTTTGGGCAAGGTTTGTGGAGGGGGCAGGATGGCAATTTTAAAAAATATTGAAAAAATTATAAACTTTTTCTTCCATGTCCTTTTCAAAAATATTTATTTGTCAATTCATTAACTTAGAATAAATATATTTTTCAGGTCCATACTTGCTGAATGGTTGCCCCCTACGCCGAATTAATCAGATTTATGTCATTGCTACCAAAACAAAAATAGACATCAGCAATGTGAAGGTTCCAAACCGTGTAACTGATGAATATTTCCGTCGCAAGAAGCTGACGAAGCCAAAGAGTGTTGAAGGAGAAATTTTTGAGACAAAGAAAGAGGTTGGTATAATTATCCAAATCAATTTATTATTTATCTAAAGCAAATTGACGCAATCGACTATGTTGTTGGTTTGACCAAGTATGATTTAGTGAAGTGGTGTGAGCAATATAAGTGTAGCCACAGTAGGCCTTATAGTGTTCTAAAACGCAACTGCTTAAGAAAAGAAAAATCGGAAACGAAGTTAACTGTTCCGAAATTAAACTTGGACAGTAGGGTTTCACTTTTTACAATAGATCTATTGGTCTAACTTTGGCAGTCGTAGGAAAACTTAACCAAAATGCAATGCCACTTCTTGTGAACGAATGTATCGTCCCTTTAATGTTTTGCATTATGCGAAAAATTACTGAATGCCTTAATGTGGGAGCTCAATGCAATATGAAAGAATGTATCGGCTTATAAATGATAGCCTTGATAGGTGATTTATGAAAATAATATTGATACAATAATAAGAAACACCATTTCTAAAGATGTTTTATTAGTACTATGAAATAATCAGCATAATCAATTTATAAGGACTACATTTATTTTCCTAAACGATGATTTATATATTACACATAACACAGATATTAGTAAAGCTAGGACCGGGTACACATATTGTGTCCATGATAATTTATATGTATGTATTTACAGTTTTATTATAAGAATTGCCGTTTTTGCGCCTAACAACGTTGCCATTGCATAGCAAGCACCTTGTGCACAACATGCAATTTTTTTATTTTCTCTAAAAAAAATCTGGTTTGGACAGGTGGAGAACAATACAATTTATCCATTCTAGGTGAACATAATGAGTCCGGTTTTCAGAGTACCGGTAGACAGGTTCCGGTTTTGGGAAGGTACCAAATATTCATGATTACAGTATATACAGGATTCCGGTTTGTTAAAGGTCCCGTGACGGTGACTGTATAGAGGTTGCACTGTATTATATGTGTGTCAGTTATCTTTCTTTATTCATGTATCAAGGCTATAGTATTGAAATGAAATTTTGATATTACAGGTCTACTCAGTCAGTGATGAACGTAAAGAAGACCAAGTGAAAGTTGACAAGGCAATATTGCAGACAATTAAGGCTGGCGGTGATAAGAAAATGATGTGCTCTTATCTCTCTTCCATGTTCTCATTGAAGAATAAACAATACCCACACAAGATGATTTTTTAATTGGTGGAAATAAACACCATGAAAAAATGCTTGTCAATAAAGCTATATTGTAATGGTGCTTCTGTTTGTTCTTGTTGTTTCTTAACTACTTAGTTAAAAATAGATCCATTTCAATAACACTAGCTTTGACCCAGTTAGTTAAGTAGGTCTCTCCTCTGGATAGACCACTGCGAAATAAACACTGAAGCATTATACAAATAAAATGTATATACCCGGCATATTAATTTATTGTAGCAAAGAAATGAAATACAGTGCATATTGTCTAGCCTAATTGGTCCTATTCAGCATAATGTATTTATTATTAAGAAAAATATCATTAATTCACTTTACTTGTTTAAAGTACTTATTTAAATACAACATTTTTGGTCAGGTAGATATTTTTAAATAAACCTTAGGTTGATCAGGTTAACGTTTGAAATAATTGAACATGGATATGGTGAAAGGGTTTTACCCTTGAAAATGCTACATTATTAAAAAAAAACAAATCTCCCCAAAGGAGGCAATATGCCCAAACTATCTTAGGGCAGGCTACCAACATCACATTTCTTCATATCTTGGATCCGCCCCCGAATAGAAACATAGATGTCAAGGATGTATAAGGAACTGAATCAGCTAGTTATTTATTATTTAAATAATTGTTTTCTATTCCATATCGATATTTTTGCCTGGTCCCAATAGCCATAACTTATAGAAACGTCAATGACTATATGTGAGTACAATGAAACCGTTGCATAAATTTGATGATAAACATACGTAGAGCTGAAAAAAAATGTAGGAATATAATGGAGAATACTAGCGGGTTATTGTTTGTTTTATAGTTGCACATGTAGTACGTCTGTATGTGAGCAAGTTGTGTATTGCTAAGAAATATATGTGAGAATAGAGGGTAAGCTATTGAAGATTATGGTTACAATCGCAAATCAACGTTAGTTTAAGGTTGGTCCATCGTTTACAACGCTACCCCAACGTTAAAGCGGCATTGGGTTTAAATATCTAGTCTAACTTTGGGCGCCAATCAGACAAATGACACAGCCGCCAGCATACAGGTGTGCATAATATACGTTGTGATCTCCTGATGCTGGCACAGACGGCGTGCCAACATTAACGCAGCATTGTATCAAAGCATCGTGCTGGTTCTGCCAGCCTACTCGCCAGTCCTCAATTGACTCGGTAATGTGTCTGTGTATCGTGCATTGGTCCAGTGTGGGGCCATTGTCTACGACATTGGCAAACATTTAAAGGACATTGGGGCGTGTATAGCCTACTCTGTGGAGCCTGCAGCCTGCATAAAGCACTGTCCAATGTTGAATTGATGGTGGCCAGCGTCGGCGACTGTGGACCAGCATTGAACTGCCGTTGTGTTAGTGTCGTGCTGAATTGTAGTGGACACAGACATCAGCTATAAATTGTGATGAACATCGAATAAAAGCCAAATTAGGACACATAAAAAAATCGTAATATTTTTATTATTATCATTACAACCATGTCAGAATGTCAAAGATTTGCGTGAGGTATATAGTGGGTGGCGGAAAATAGCGATATGGTCAGGGGGGCTCGTTCAACGACCCACAATGCCTGAAATCCTTATTCTATTATAGTACAGATTTCTACTGCCCCCCCCCCCAATTTTTTAAGTTTACAGTTCCATACCTGGGAGTCATAATTGTCTGACATCTATTCTGTCTGCGTTTCGTTTCCGAAGCAGATCTGATTCTCGGAAACCCACTAGTAGTCGGGGGCTTAACCCATATTTACCACCAAATTGTTCAAATCGTCTACGGTTTTCAAATCGTCAAAATGGGAGCCGAACTCCCGCCGAGGGCGCCATATTTGACAAATCCAAGATGGTAGCCATTCAAATTTGGATCATGCCCAGGGTCGTAGCCGGTGACAAACCCCAGGGGGGCACTTGGAGGAGGGGTAGCTGCATTCGACAATTTTGTGACAAAATGAGCCATTTTACAAGTATGTACTGAAAATCCCAGGGGGGCAGCTTGCCCCCCCCCCCCCGCAGGCTACGGCCCTGATGTCATAACTTGTAAAATATTAGACGTAGAGACGCATGTATTACCACTTTTTTATGGTTTTCAAGTATTTAGAATTGATTTATGTTTCAAAGTTGATTTGGGAGTTTTTAAAGCATAAAAACATGTAAAATTTATTTTCGTCAATATATAGAACATGACAATAATTTAAATGACGCAGATCAGCAATCGTCTATGTCAGGCATTGATAATGACCTATCCATAAGATTTGGTACCAGAGCCAGTCTGTGGAGTTCCTGTGTATCAGCCATATTAGATAAATTAAAAAATTGCCGCTGTTTATAACAAGCCCACGTCATAACTTGCCAACTATTAACAGTTAGAGACACACTTGATAGCATTTTTCTACGGTTTTCAAAAACGAAATATATATTAGTTGCTTAAAAACCAGAAGCAGAGTTGTGTCAGACGTCGTAAGTTAACAGCTTGTTATTTCATTTGTTTGTAAGAGCCAGTTTCCAGAACCAGTTTTTTTCAAAGGTTTTATTAACCGTTTAACCTACATGTCACCTTTGCCATATTGGTCATTCTTTACTCTTGTGTACGTTTTCTATTGGCGGAGCGAACCGGTTACACGTTCGGTGGGCATTATTATACCACGCATTTGAACAGTTGCATATTATGTGCACCCGGGTTCTTGAGTCAATCACCGCTTCCAATGTGCTATCCTCTCGCCATGAACATATTTGAAAAGATAAAGTAAAATTAAAAAGAATAAAGTAAACAAACATTGTGTATACATTTTTTGCCATCAGAAATCTATTTATATTTGCGATACATATAATATTACAGTCGCATATGTAGGCCTTCCATGTATATATATAATTCCAATATAAAACATATTTTAAAAGATAAGAAGTTGTAAAATTAAAAAGAATAAAGTAAAATGACATTGTGTATACATTTTTTACATGAGAAATCTATTTATAATTACGATATATATAATATTACAGTCGCATATGTAGGCCTTCCATGTATATATATATATTTCCAATATAAAACATTTTCTGTTCTTATTGTATAATAACAAACACAATCTTCTGTAATACTTGTAACCTGGATAGCTAATGTTATTAATAATAAATTACACGAACAATATTATTAGAATGATCTGATAATTGTTTCAGATACATTTACACTTTAACAATTTTTAATGAAATATGTAAAAAAAATAGCCTGACACGTTATGTGCTACACAATACATTACACAAATGAACCATGCGACTTAATATGATATTTATTTTATGTTCAAAACAAAAAAGCTAGCCAATCTTGGAGTACCAGTTTCAATTTAACTACACAAAGCATATCTATATTACTGAAGCTTGAACTATTATGTTAACATACAATAATTATGTAGCAATCAGTTCGACAGTGAACCAGATCAGCCGCTTCTGTGTAACTTAGAATACTAACATCTATTAATAATATTCGCAAGGCGCAAGAACATATAATTAGATATGCAGATTACTGCTTTAGATTTTACGCAACCTAGCTATAAAACTTCAATTGTTCCATCTCTGCTAATACATCCATCCTCATACTTGACTTGCTGTAGGCCTACATGATTTACAGTTCTTCTTTGTACAGTGTAAGAGGATGAAACATACTAGGCAATGGGTGTCCAAAACGACAAACATATTTTGTTATGCTTATTCCATACCCATCCCATTTATCAAAATCAAATTATCCATTTGGTAATAGTTGATCGCTTGCAAATAAAACAGGCTTGCAGTAGGCTTGCAAATCTGTTCAGATGATCAAAGAGCGCAGCTAGTGTTGGTGGGATATTCTCAGATTAGCAACTGTTGTCAAGGAAAAAAGTCTATCTGGCATAATTAACATATCAAATAGAGCCACTTGTGTTGCTGTACACAACCACAACATATCGTTCAATGGGTTCCTTATGAACACATTCCTGAGTCAGTAGTAGTAGTAAATCTTTGCTTTACATCACTTTTTGGGCGGGGGCCCTAGGGTAGTGGTTAGCACCGCTGCCTTTCACGCTAGAGTTCGGTTCCCGGTCTCGGCGGTTTGAAAGAAACAAAAATGTTTCTTCCCCATCCACGTGTGACAGTCAGTATTGTGGGGAGCCTCCGTGACCGAGAGGTAGCGTGCTCGGCCTCAGACCGCCAGGGCTCGAATTTCGACTTCTGTGTCTGGAGGACAGTGTCATCTCACCATCCTCAGGAGGTTCTCTTGGCCCAATTTAGCCTATATGTGCACAAAGGTGGCCTAAAGCCCGATTAATTTTATTTAGTCACTTTTTGGCACAAAACATGTTTTAAACGACATTGTAATATGATAAAGCCGTTGTAGTCAATTGATGAGATGAATGATGTACAGATGATGATGTGAGGGTGAAGGTGATAGGGCATGGTGGGTTATTGAGAGCGTTTTCTTTCGCTCGCCCGATAAGGGGTTCTGGGCATGTCTAACATTGTCAAACATTGTGGATCTTCAGTAATAGTAAGTAATGTCTCAATCAGGCCCGGAGTGTTTTTCAATGCAGCACTGCCACTCTTATTGTCACAGGTCTGAATGTAGGAGTTTGTACTACAACCTGTTAGAATATGAAATAACGGTAACCCGCTATTGACTAATATCATGAATATGTGCCTAGCTGTTGTTCCGAATATACAAAAGGAATTTCCCTGTAGTGTTTGCCAACACCAAATCAGATCCATTACTCTGAAAGCTTAACTTTTTTCAAAAAAACTGAGATTCGCAACAGCAATGTGACTTCTGATCATTCATACAAAGCTTTGATATGTTGCATGGCTCCGGGGCGGGGGGCCTAGGGTAGTGGTTAGAACCGCTGCCTTTCATGCCAGAGTTCGGGGTTCGGTTCCCGGTCTCGGCGGTTTGAAAGAAACAAAATTGTTTCTTCCCCATCCACGTGTGAAAGTCAGTATTGCGGGGAGCCTCCGTCACCGAGAGGTAGCGTGCTCGAATTTCGAATCCTGTGTCTAGAGGACAGTGTCATCTGAATCATCTCACCATCCTCAAGAGGTTCTCCTGGCCCAGTTTAGCCTATATGTGCACAAAGGTGGCCTAAAGCCCGATTCATTTCATTCGGATGGCTCCGGTGCCGGAATATACATAAAATTATGTATGTGCTCTGTGTGGTTGTAGTGTTCTCACATGAAAATTTAGTTATCTGTTTTTTCATTTTTTCACGAAAATACCATTTATATTTAATGCTTTAAATTGTTCCCAAATCAACTTTAAAACATCAGAAATTAATTCTACATATTCGGAAATCATAGAAAAGTGGTATTACATGGGTCTCTACGTCTATTAGTTAGCAAGTTATGAGATAATTTGAATGGCGCCCACAGCGGGAGCTCAGCTTGGCTCCCGCGAAAAATAAAAATTATATGACCTTTGCTATAAGTGTTCCAAATTTGATGCTTTTGGGACGATTTGAACAATCATATGATTAAGCCCCATGACTGGAGGGGAATTCTTTCATATTGCATGCACACATCCCTTAGGCTGCCTTTCCATTCATGCGTTTGGGTGTGCGACGGCCAAGCGGCAGAATTAAAAATCGATCATATAGATTAAAAATGTGATCTTCCCATATATAATACACAAGATTGGCTGCGCGGCCAGCAAGCGCACATGTAGCGATTTCTGCGTTTATCCACCGCGCGTTCATTTCTCCATTATGTCATTTGCAGCCAGCCTTTTAATTTAAAAAGGTGGGCTATTGCAATTGAAGTTTGGCTTCGTCGGCGTTAACATTTACTTGTGGGCGCGATAACTTGAAAAGTTCTCCATGTGTCCTTCCCAAATTTGTGATGCATGTTACTAATGACCAGCTCTTGTACAAGTTCAATAATGGCTGGAAAAAATTTAAAATGGCCGATTTAGTGTGATTTTTCGCATTTTACATCAATAATTTGACCTTGTGGCTGAACTTGAAATGTTTTTTTATGTATCTTTCCCAAATTTGTTATGCATGTTACTAGTGACCAGTTCGCGGACAAGTTTATTAATGGCTGAAATTTTTTTTAAATGGCCGATTTATTGCGCTTTTTCACATTTTACATCAATAATTTGACCTTGTGGGCGCAATAACATGAAAAGTTTTTCATGTATCCTTCCCGAATTTGTTATGCATGTTAATAATGACCAGTTTTCGGACAAATTCAATAATGGCTGAGAAAAAAGCATAATGGCCGATTTATTGCGATTTTTTGCATTTTACGTCAATAATTTGACCTTGTGGGTGCGATAATTTGAATTGCGATTTCTGTGTTTATCAACTGCGCTTTCATCTCTCCATTATGTCATTTGTAGCCCACCTTTTAATTAAAAAGGTGGGCTATTGCAATTGAAGTTCGGCGGCGTCGGCGTTAACATTTACTTGTGGGTGCAATAACTTGAAAAAAATTTCATGTATCCTTCCCAAATTTGTTATGCCTGTTACTAATGACCAATTCTCGGACAAATTCAATAATGGCTAAAAAAAAATCAAAATGTCGATTTATTGCGATTTTTTGCATTTACGTCAATAATATGATCTTGTGGGCGCGATAATTTGAAAAGTTTTTCATCTATCTTTCCGAAATTTGTTATGCATGTTACAAATGACCAGTTCTCGAACAAGTTCAATAAGGGCTGAAAAAAATCAAAATGCCTGATTTATTGCAATTTCGCGCATTTTACATCAATAACTTGACCTTGTTGGCGCGATATTAAGGGTGACCTATCACCACGTATATAGTATGAATAATTTTGTGACAAATAAATCAAAGTCGCCACAAGATGGGGCACAATTGTTTCTTTATATGGGGTGATTAGCTATCATGTGACCCTCTCGGAAATACGTCACAATGTATGACGTCGCATCATAATCTATGACGTCAAGCACAAGTGATCATCTATCACCCTAGACAAGCCATGAGAAGACTGTTGCACCCTCATATTTAGCAAGAATACATTCATACCATATAGGATGTGATAGGCCATTTTTAACATGAAAAGTTTTTCATTTATCCTGCCCAAATTTGTTATGCATGTTACTAATAAGTTCGATAACAAAGAAAAAAAGATCCAAATGGCCGATTTATTGTATTGTCGTCCCCTTCGTGCGCCGTCGCACGCAGTCTTTTGGCTACTAAACCAACATGGTGCAACAGATTGAATTCATAACCAAGCAGCCAGAGGCGGGCTGCCCACTGTATTCCACACGGTCCGCCGCCGCCGCAGTTATTTGTTTTCAAGATAGCTACTAATCTATCAACTTCTGCTTCCTCATATTTCACATAGCCGTCACATACCACTGGGAAATTGTTTTGGTGACATTTTGATCCCCATATCATCAACCCTTTAATTACTATGGCCACTAATGAAGAAATGCTCGTTAGCGCATTTCAGAAACAAGTTGCCATCAGATCTTCTTTTAGTTTGGGATCAAACTTTTGGGATCAAACTTTTGGGATCAAACAATTTCAAAATGGCCGTTTAGCGGTCATTTTGAATTGTGTAACATTTACCTAACTCAAGAAATGCAAAATGACTGGACCATGAATATAAAACAAAATGTAATGTCTCACACAAGGATAACCCATGACAAATTTAACACTAAAAAATCCAAAATGGCTACCAGTCGTCTATTTTTTTTTGCATGATAGCATATGAATTTCTGCTTCCTCATACTTCACATAGCCATCATAGCAAGCAGTTTTAAAATAGTGGTCGAGCGATAACGGAGGGCTGCTTTCGTGTTCGTTTCCGAACAACTCTTTTTCTAGTTCATACAAAAAGTCAACCCCTCCCGGCACTTTTTATACCCAAGGTCAAATGTCAAGGTCAAAGATTCAAAAAAATTATTGTCAACGCGATAACTTGAAAAATAATTATTGGATCTCGTTAATTTTGGCCGTGAAGTTACCCATGAGTATGGAGATCACCTGATTAGATTTTCAGCTTTCCACCGATAATCAAAATGGCCGGCGACTAAATTTTTTTTTTACTATTTTTTTTTTCAGAATTACCTTAAAACCTGGTATATATAGGTTTTCGCGGTCTGCAAGTCTGTCGGTATTGTCCGTTTCCGAGTACGGGTCCGTTTTCGTGTGTGACCGAAAACGAGGCTATGGCGGCCATCTTAATTTTTTTAATCGAATAAAAAAAAATTTCAACTAAATTTTTTTTTCAGAATTCCCTTGAAACCTGGTATTGTATAGGTTTTCGGGGTCTGCGAATCTATTAGTATTGTCCTTTTTCACGTGCGATCCAAACCCACGATATAGCGGCCATCTTGATTTTATCGTTGATCTTCTATTAATTGGCATAACATATTGGAAGCAGTTGTGTCAGATGTGTGGACATTTAGAGTCACTGCATCAGCCGAGGGGTGTTTGAGTGCTTGCACGGTATTTTTGCATTGTGGTCGCAATAACCAAATTCAATAATGGCAGCGGGCTATTGTCGCCTGTGCTCTTGTATAGTTTTCCTGGAGAGTTTTCCGTCATGTCTGGCAGCTTAGCAAACTTGGAACATCGACCCGATGCTGTTTTATACTGGACAAGCGTTTGCGACGCTGGCCAAACATTAAACCATAATTGGCTCAATGTCTCATATTTGCTGGGCTGCGGTGACACTGTATAATTAAGTTTGGACGAAGTCGTCCAAACGTTTTGAAGTCGCTCAGCAACTTTCTTTTTCCTCTTATTATTATTCTACGGCCGATTTGGCCAAACTATTTCTCCCTCAGTTTACAAGTAATCGACTTCAAGTCTTGGCACAATGATCCTTAGGTTGCGAAGTTAGTTGCTATAGCTTGTTATTGAGATCCGGACAGTGGATCTGGATCTGGCCCGGATTTCATACTTCCACTATATGGATCACTGTGTATGTTTAATGGTGTACATTTTCAAATTTTTGCCACCCTATTTCTCACTCATTTTACAAGTAATCGACTTCAAACTTTGGCACAATGATCCTTAGGTATTGACTTGAGTTGCTATAGCTTTTTTTGCTGATCCAGACAGTGGACCAGATTTATTGATGATTTTGTAAATCCACTATGTGTCCCAATGTCTGTGCAATGCTATACATGTCGTTTGAAGGTCTATTCATTAGTATAATACAGAGTCGCCTTCACAATGGAGCATTGTATTGCCAGCCGCCTCTCACAATAGGTCATTGTATTGGGCGACTTCACCCTCTTGTCACCATGAACACTAGAAACATTTTAAATGCTAGATTTATTTATTTATTATTAAAATAACAGTTGTAATTACCAAGGGGAATGAATTAATGCAGTTTAAGGCCACCTTTGTGCACATATAGGCTAAACTGGGCCAGGAGAACCTCCTGATGATGGTGAGATGAATAATATGACAGTGGAGGAGAGAAAGGAGGAAGAGAGAAAGCAAAACGTAAAAAAAGTCACAAAAAGACAAAAAAGTCACAAAAAGTAAAAAAAGACACAAAAAGTCACAAAAAACAAAAAAACTCGAAAAAAATCACGAAAAGTAAAAAAATCAGAATAGTCAAAAAATAGTAAAAAAAAATCAAAAAAGTCTAAAATCTTAAAAATGCAAAAAGACAAAAAATAGTAGAAAGTAACAAAAAGTCAAAAAAACACAAAAAGTCACAAAAAGTCACAAAAAGTCACAAAAGTAAAAAAAGTCGAAAAAATAAAAAAAAGTAAAAAAAGTCACAAAGTAAAAAAAGGCAAAAAATCAACAATCTCAAAAAAGTCACAAAAAGTCACAAAAAGTCAAAAAAGTCACAAAAGTCAAAAATGTCAAAAAATGTCAAAAAAAGTCACAAAAGTTTAAAAAAAGTCGAAAATCGAAGTCCAAACTTTACTGTTACTTGAAAAGTAAAAGTCGTTTCTAGTTCATGTTGTTGTCACCAGAAAGTCCTATTTCGGGATGTAAGTGCATGTTAATTGAAGAAAGACTCGTCAGCTACATAGCGCGAAAATTGGACTGCAGGTTGGTTCTGTACATAGATACAACTACCAATGACAGGCCAGAACCAGATCACCACATCTCCTGTGCGTTTGGACACGCCAATGGAAAGGTGACGATAGCGCGCCCGTCAATGGAAAGGCGGCCTTAGGAAGGTGTAGATGTTCCTTTCGGTGGTTTATGAACTTTGACCGACCATAGGCCATAATTACTTTAAAACGACTGATATCTGTCAACGCTTCGTTTCTGAAGATTTCTGAAGCACATGGGGATTTCTATTATATTGCATACACATCACGGGGGAGGGTGGGGGGGGGGGCGTGATATGAGCCTTTTCAACTTTGACCTACTCAAATGACAGACCATCGGCCATAACTAAATTTAATATGCCTGATATTTGGCAAACCGTGCCACATAGCTAGACCAAAGGTATAAAACAAAATTATTCTAATAGTTAATACACATTTTTACTGGGCCATGAATTTAGTGGCAGTGCAAAATAAAATAAATAAAACGGTAAAATGGACATTTTTGTTGGAGAATAAAATCTGTGTGTAAGTGTGTGATTGCATGTTTTATTGAAAAGTACTGACCGTACAGCTTGAAAAGGCGATAAAGAGTTTACAAGACTTTCTTAAAAAGCATCGTCTTCAAACATTAAAAGTGTTTTATGTGGGGATTTTTCACAGTGTCAGGCAGAGCATTCCATAAACGTGGAACGGCACACGAGAAAGCCCGGTCACCATAAGAGCTGCTCTTGCCGCAGGTCACAATTATCCTAAGACGTTTTTACATTATTGGAACTCATTCCAATAATGTTTTAATATGGTTGACAAAACGGATTCTGGGCACTGTTTTTTGTGTCCATATAATGTGTGTCCCAAATGACTATCACTCGCATCTTCTCAAAAACAACAACACCCATAGATCCAGTATTCTGTCATCACACAGCCTATAGTTCGCCTACGAAACGGTGTTTCTGAATAAGCATAAATATCTGTATTTGCTGAGTTATTAGGATTTCCGTCGTCAATTTTACGACAGTCAGGGGTCTGGAAATTTTGAGCTGTGGGTTGAGCCATCAGTTTATACCCTGTAGATAGCCCATATATTTTCCTGAGAACATTGCCTACCTTGGGATCAAACTAATCCAACATAATCCTAAGAAATTGCGACAATGAGAGTCTGAAACTGCGGGAAGCTAGCAGATGTTCTACTTTCAAAAGCAAATATATTATGATATAGATGCAATATTTTGCAATGATATATCTTGCCTTTGAAAATCTAGCCCTTGGTCCTAATAACATCTAGCGCCATAGCTACTATTGTGTTAACAAAATTCTTAATGCTGTTGATCTACATCTTAGGCAAACCATTGGACGAGATGGCCATCCCTGACCAATCAGACTCACGGCAACTAGGTCATTCACATCTCTGGATATTTTAACATGGACGACAGACACGTGACATTGATACAGTGCAATGTCAATGAGGCTGAACTAGATCTCAAGCACATCATTGGTTGATCTTGTGAATTGGGTTGAGTTTACGAGCATAGTTAAAAGCTTTCTTACAGAATGTTTGTTGTTTGTAATGTTATGCTTATTTTGACGTTTATTACCCCCCCCCCTTCCTCCCCAGTAAAAATATAGCCATGAATGAAGGTCGGAATAGTTTATTGGAGTGTGCTCAACGATTTCAAGCCTACATGCTTGGTAGTTATCCTACGGATAATATAATACATATATCAGTGATAATTCTAAAATCTGATCACACATTTAATAAAAAAACATCATATTTGTGGTCTAATATTTAATACGCGATTTTTAGGGCTCACAAAATAATCATATTTGTATTCCTGACACAAATCCTTGTCATATCGACAGGTCTGATCGACAGGCGTGCTCAAACTGTGATTGGTCAACATCTCCCTCCCATCTCATTCGTCTCAAGGTACTGCCCCACCGGACGCCGCGCAGCGTCGCGCTGCACGTTGAAAAAGATAAACTGTACTGTTTATCATAGCAGGGGCTATATCTTTCACGGCACCGCGTTTTTCGGCGTTGCTCTGTGGCCAATCACAATAGCCAGAAGAGTCGCAAAAAACCCTCCATGCATAATCAACATCCCAAAAAACATGATTTTCACGTGCCGTGCTGCTCTTGGTGGGGCCACGTTTGCTGAATTTTGCGGTGTTTTGCTGGGGCCGTAGCTTTATAGGATCTCATGCTGACAGTGTTATTTCACGAGAGGTAAACAAGGACATCTGTACCCTCCTCCAATTAATCGCTGCGCATAACATGGCTTCGTTTACACATCCTCACTTTGATCGTGAGTCTTGAATTCCGCGATTTCACTAATTTAGCTTCTATGCTGCATGTACCGTTTGTTTATATCAGCCAAATTTAACCAGTAACATTTTTATTATTTGCAAATTATCGATGTAACTTTGTGACATTTGTCCGTTAAATACCGTTATGCTATAAACTATTACCGTATCCCTTCAAGCTATTACCGTATCCCGTATACATCTACTGTCATATGGACCTAGTGGTAGACCCCTATGCTATTTTGGTAATGCCTTTTAATTTTTATTGTAAGTAATAATAATTAATATTATTTATCGAAATACCCAGTTTTTATTATGGCAATGCCACTTAACATGATTTTAGTTGTGTATGTCATACCATGTATATTGTCTTATGATTTTAACAATTTTGTATATACATGTACTAGGCCCTACATATATCTCTTTCATTTGTATGACAAATAAGTCTGTTATGACTTTTTTCTGTCAATATAATATCTGTCTGTCTGTCAGTCTGTCTGTCTGGTAGTACTGGATTAAATCAGGCCATTTCGTATGACACATCGTCATATAACTTAAATCACCATCATATCGTCCAATGTAATAATAAATAAAAACTGTACCGGTATGCGTTTTTGTGGTCTGTGAGTATTGCCATTATCTGATTATTTATGTTAAATTTGTGGCCATTTTGTGTGACCACCATCGGCCTTGGGGTGTTGGGAGTACTTGCACAGTATTTTAATTTACTGTTATTATGTGAAGTAACAAAGAAAACATCCCGCTCTTGTGCATCTAATTATTTTAGCAAGTTTTTTTTAAATCTAAAACACTTATTGGCGGAAAATATATTTGTTTTGATTACAATTTTACATGGCCCATTGCTCAATATAAATATCAACTTCAGTCTAATGCAAAAAAACACTCTCAATAATGTTCAGAACCGCAGGGTTCTTGTTATATACGTTACACGTAACAACCATAACTGAATGTCAAAGCCTTGCGTGAGGTAGATAGCGGGTGGTGGGAAATATCATTTTGGCCAGGGCGTTCGTTCAACCACGGACAAAGCCTAAAAACCCTTATCCTATTATAGTACCGGTCTAGATAGTCCAATCTGAATCTGTACGTGGCAGTGCACACAGGAGTGTTATCGCGTCACCAGTAGGAATCGACGCAAAAAATACAGTGAGAGATGTACCACACTTAATCTGCTACCACTGTCATTCCGAAGAAATTGTGCAGATCTAATTTTTTTCTTTAAATGTTCACATGGACTATACGCAGTACAATTAGAGGATTTTTTAGACACAAATTTACACGACAAATCTCTCAAATCTCTCAAAAACAACGTTGTTCAGACAATCCTACTTTAACAGAGTTGTGCCCCTGTGGAACAATCTTCCACAGGATATAAGAAGCAGTGAGTCTTTGTATGTTTTTAAAAGTCGTGTTCATTGTTATTTTATTAATTTATTATGTGATTTCGATGTGAATAATAAGTGTTCTTGGTCGGGGACATGCAAATGTTACACGTGTATGTGCAGCCGGCATTTTATGCCCGGTAAATTGTAATTAAGCTGATTTAATTGTTTATTTTATTATTATGATTATTGTTATATTTTATTGAAGTAATATATACATTGTGGACTACCAGACTTGTATAGATAATACGGTACATGTACTGTATGTCTGTTCTGGTGGCCCAGCTATAAATTTTTATCAAAACGAACGATTTTTACTGTGTTTTATGATTATGTGAGACATAAAATGTAATTGTTTTTTTGTGTTGATGGCAAATAAATAAACAAGTCCCCCCCCCCCCTACACTATAACCAATCACTATGCGGCGCCGCAGATAGGACTTGCTAGCGGGTGGACCCCTCGATTTAGCGTGAGGGCAACCCACAGTGCAGCAGCATAGGCCTATACCGAGGTTTGTTCCATAAAAATTTGATCTATATTTTTTGTCATAAATATGTGTACGAATCTCTTTGGTTGTGTCCACGTGGTGGTTCCAACATGTAAGTGATCGAAAATAAAACGTTTCTTGCGTGATGCAGTCGTACTGGTGAAACAATCGTCATAACAAAATTATTTAAATGAATTTATTTATCTCTTTATATTCATATATGTTAATTTATTTATCTCTTTATATTCATATATGTTAATTGTGAATGTACACTAATACCAGGAATTATGTACAGGGCCATTAGGAGCGCTGGCAGTACTGATGTTTTAATAAAGATATCAAAAATATGATTTAAGGATATACCGTTATCTTTGCAAACAGACACGATGCAATTACAGGGAATGTTAAGGCAATAATATTGTTTTCTTGTGATATTCTTGTGGCAGCTAAGCAAAATATCATCAAAAATATATGCATGCTTTTATAGATGGCAATAAAATTGGTAAATTTGATGTGTGCACGGAATATCTCTCAAGATGCTTAATCGCATTTGTTATATTCCGACTCCGCTTTCACATAATTATATTCTAAAATATTTGCCAGTCAATTGAATTGGGCATTTAAAACGTCGCCTCGTGGAACGTTTATCAAATAACAGTAACTGCCCATTTCGATAGGATTGATGCTATATGACACCAAAAGGCAAGGTTGCGTCTATTTTTATATGTACATTATGTCAGGTACGTGTGTGACTGAACGAAAATGACAAAAGCAAACTAATGAAATCATCAGCTTGACCACGTCTTTAGCAGCCTCTCTTTCACACATTGATTCAGAAATGGAAAACATTACTGATGAATTTTCGGAGACACTGCCATCTGATAGCTTATACTGCATGCACTGGGGGGAAGTAGTGTGGTTTGGTGGATTAACTATACACGTTCACTAGGGTACACACCTCTTCCGCAACAAGTTATCTTATTCACGAGCCCGCAGGGAGATACCTTGCTTTATCGAGCATAGCGTCCAACTATTTTAAATAGCGAGATACCTTGAATGTCGCACGTCTCAAGACCGGCCAATCAGACTGCGCTTGACTGCGCCTGAGAGCAAATCTTGCTTGTTTCCGTTGGTATGATGGATAATTATGACAACCCACTGAGCACACGACGTCGTTGAATCAACGTCAATGAAGTTGATTCAACGTCGCAATAACGTTGTGTGCCCAGTGGAAAGCTCGGAACCTCACGCTGATATCATTGCGTACCGAGCTCCCTGATGGCGGCCAATATATTATTACTGGCCGCCATGAGGGAGCTTGGTACACCTCACTGTCCAAAATGAGAGATTCCCAGCTTTTCTATATAATACAGCTAGCAATGGAAACAGGTGACTGATGTGCATGAGAGCTGAACAAGAGGTCAATTCTTCGTGACCCTTAAATAAATACGAAACATCCAACAAGGTTTGAATCTCAGACACACCCCCAAGGTGCCCACGTAGACATATAGGGTACTTGATACGGCCAGACTCCTGTGGTAGCACTCGCGTGAGACTGGTCAAGGCACGATGGGGTACACAGCAATGATCAGACTAAACATGCGGATAGAATCTATATACCGGGTAGGCCTATGCGTCATCAACGGGTGTGAAGAGATATACCAGAAGCAGTGTATATAGTTGTGTACAGTATAGCGATAGTTGTGTTCAGCGCTCGATTCGAATTGATAAATCGTGGAAAATGGATCATTTTTTCTAATTGATTGAAGCCAAATCAGCCTCTCCAAATAAATTGGTGCATCAAATGGTCACACATTTTAGCTACCCTCATGCAAACTAAAGTCATACATACAACTGTGGCCAAGCTAGTCAAACACTCGCACCCCGTTTTGGTAGTCGACATAAAACGCACTCTGAAACCCAGCTATTTATGTCTAATGATGTAACCATTCAAATGCCTGTGATATATTTATTCATCTGATATTGTTGACAGACTCAGACTTATTCACATAAATATTGTTCATATTATAAATGATACAAAATCGCCTCGAAAAATGATAATATATATCATAATGAGGTGTACAGTGTTTTGCTCAGATAGTTGCGTTGCTATATAGCACCAAATGGTTAGTTTTGCTTAGACTACAATCGACAAGAATTCGGCAGGTTTGGCCATCGTGTATGATTATGATAACAAAAAAATGATTTTAAAAGTGAAATGAACTCTATTCGAACAAGCAACAAAGAAAGTATATAATATTAATATTACTAGGCCTAATCATTTGTATACAGTAGCACGTTATCAGGTGGTTATTCCTCTGTGAATCATCTTCATGATATTTATGATGTGCTACCAGCCAATGATTGAGAAAAAACGCCGCAGATATTTTTATGTCCCGATTAGGCTATCGTAATTGACAGTAAGATAATCGATTTTCTTTCAAACAAGAAGAAATATTATCTTATCAAACTAGCTTTGGATGTACATCGATCAAGCATGTACATCGATCGTGAAATCATCCACAGTAACTCGTCATGCGGCCCCGAGGGGCCAATGCACAGGCCCACATCTTAGTGTAGGGAGCATTTAATATTCAACTCCAAATAAACATATTCAGTGTGTAGCGAGCCCCGCCTGCTCATCATTGAGAGATGAGGTTCACTCAGTGTGCAGTCAGGGTGCAGTGGGCCCCTCATCCCTCCTGAGAGAGGAGGTTTACCCAGTGTGCAGTGGGCCCTTCATCCCTCTTGAGAGAGGAGGTTTACCCAGTGTGCAGTGGGCCCTTCATCCCTCTTGAGAGAGGAGGTTTACCCAGTGTGCAGAGGGCCCTTCATCACTCCTGAGAGAGGAGGTTAACCTAGTGTGCAGTGGGCCCTTCATCCCTCTTGAGAGAGGAGGTAATTTACCCAGTGTGCAGTGAGCCCCTCATCCCTCTTGAGAGAGGAGGTTTACCTAGTGTGCAGTGGGCCCTTCATCCCTCCTGAGAGAGGAGGTTTACCCAGTGTGCAGTGGGCCCTTCATCCTTTTTGAGAGAGGAGGTTCACCCAGTGTGCAGTGGGCCCCTCATCCCTCCTGAGAGAGGAGGTTTACCTAGTGTGCAGTGGGCCCTTCATCCCTCCTTAGAGAGGAGGTTCACCCAGTGTGTAGTGGGCCTTTCATCCTTCTTGAGAGAGAAAGGTTTACCCAATGTGCAGTGGGCCCTTCTTCCCTCCTGAGAGAGGAGGCTTACCTAGTGTGCAGTGGGCCCCTCATCCCTCCTGAGAGAGGAGGTTTACCTAGTGTGCAGTGGGCCCCTCGTCCCTCATGAGAGAGGTAGTTTACCTGGTGTGCAGTGGGCCCTTCATCTCTCCTGAGAGAGGAGGTTTACCTAGTGTGCAGTGGGCCCCTCATCCCTCCTGAGAGATGAAGTTTACCTAATGTGCAGTTGGCCCTTCATCCCTCCTGAGAGAGGAGGTTTACCTAGTGTGCAGTGGGCCCCTCATCCTTCCTGAGCGAGGAGGTTTACCCAGTGTGCAGTGGGCCCTTCGCCCCTCCTGAGAGAGGAGGTTTACCTAGTGTGCAGTGGGCCCCTCATCCCTCCTGAGAGAGGAGGTTTACCTAGTGTGCAGTGGGCCCTTCATCCCTCTTGAGAGAGGAGGTTTACCCAGTGTGCAGTGGGCCCTTCATCCTTCTTGAGAGAGGAGGTTCACCCAGTGTGCAGTGGGCCCCTCATCCCTCCTGAGAGAGGAGGTTTACCTAGTGTGCAGTGGGCCCTTCATCCCTCCTGAGAGAGGAGGTTCACCCAGTGTGTAGTGGGCCCTTCATCCTTCTTGAGAGAAAAAGGTTTACCCAGTGTGCAGTGGGCCCTTCATCCCTCCTGAGAGAGGAGGTTCACCTAATGTGCAGTGGGCCCCTCATCCCTCCTGAGAGAGGAGGTTTACCTAGTGTGCAGTGGCCCCCTCGTCCCTCATGAGAGAGGTAGTTTACCTAGTGTGCAGTGGGCCCTTCATCCCTCCTGAGAGAGGAGGTTTACCTAGTGTGCAGTGGGCCCCTCATCCCTCCTGAGAGAGGGAATTTACCTAATGTGCAGTGGGCCCTCCATCCCTCCTGAGAGAGGAGGTTTACCTAGAGTGCAGTGGGCCCTTCATCCCTCCTGAGAGAGGAGGTTTACCCAGTGTGCAGTGGGCCCTTCATCCTTCTTGAGAAAAAAGGTTTACCCAGTGTGCAGTGGGCCCTTCATCCCTCCTGCGAGAGGAGGTTCACCTAATGTGCAGTGGGCCCCTCATCCCTCCTGAGAGAGGAGGTTTACCTAGTGTGCAGTGGCCCCCTCGTCCCTCATGAGAGAGGTAGTTTACCTAGTGTGCAGTGGGCCCTTCATCCCTCCTGAGAGAGGAGGTTTACCTAGTGTGCAGTGGGCCCCTCATCCCTCCTGAGAGAGGAAGTTTACCTAATGTGCAGTGGGCCCTCCATCCCTCCTGAGAGAGGAGGTTTACCTAGAGTGCAGTGGGCCCTTCATCCCTCCTGAGAGAGGAGGTTTACCCAGTGTGCAGTGGGCCCTTCATCCTTCTTGAGAAAAAAGGTTTACCCAGTGTGCAGTGGGCCCTTCATCCCTCCTGAGAGAGGAGGTTCACCTAATGTGCAGTGGGCCCCTCATCCCTCCTGAGAGAGGAAGTTTACCTAATGTGCAGTGGGCCTTTCATCCCTCCTGAAAGAGAAGGGTTTACCCAGTGTGCAGTGGGCCCTTCATCCTTCTTGAGAGAGGAGGTTTACCTAGTGTGCAGTGGGCCCTTCATCCCTCCTGAGAGAAGAGGTTTACCTAGTGTGCAGTGGGCCCTTCATCCCTCCTGAGAGAGGAGGTTCACCCAGTGTGTAGTGGGCCCTTCATCCTTCTTGAGAGAAAAAGGTTTACCCAGTGTGCAGTGGGCCCTTCATCCCTCCTGAGAGAGGAGGTTCACCTAATGTGCAGTGGGCCCCTCATCCCTCCTGAGAGAGGAGGTTTACCTAGTGTGCAGTGGCCCCCTCGTCCCTCATGAGAGAGGTAGTTTACCTAGTGTGCAGTGGGCCCTTCATCTCTCCTGAGAGAGGAGGTTTACCTAGTGTGCAGTGGGCCCCTCATCCCTCCTGAGAGATGAAGTTTACCTAATGTGCAGTTGGCCCTTCATCCCTCCTGAGAGAGGAGGTTTACCTAGTGTGCAGTGGGCCCCTCATCCTTCCTGAGCGAGGAGGTTTACCCAGTGTGCAGTGGGCCCTTCGCCCCTCCTGAGAGAGGAGGTTTACCTAGTGTGCAGTGGGCCCCTCATCCCTCCTGAGAGAGGAGGTTTACCTAGTGTGCAGTGGGCCCTTCATCCCTCTTGAGAGAGGAGGTTTACCCAGTGTGCAGTGGGCCCTTCATCCTTCTTGAGAGAGGAGGTTCACCCAGTGTGCAGTGGGCCCCTCATCCCTCCTGAGAGAGGAGGTTTACCTAGTGTGCAGTGGGCCCTTCATCCCTCCTGAGAGAGGAGGTTCACCCAGTGTGTAGTGGGCCCTTCATCCTTCTTGAGAGAAAAAGGTTTACCCAGTGTGCAGTGGGCCCTTCATCCCTCCTGAGAGAGGAGGTTCACCTAATGTGCAGTGGGCCCCTCATCCCTCCTGAGAGAGGAGGTTTACCTAGTGTGCAGTGGCCCCCTCGTCCCTCATGAGAGAGGTAGTTTACCTAGTGTGCAGTGGGCCCTTCATCCCTCCTGAGAGAGGAGGTTTACCTAGTGTGCAGTGGGCCCCTCATCCCTCCTGAGAGAGGAAGTTTACCTAATGTGCAGTGGGCCCTCCATCCCTCCTGAGAGAGGAGGTTTACCTAGAGTGCAGTGGGCCCTTCATCCCTCCTGAGAGAGGAGGTTTACCCAGTGTGCAGTGGGCCCTTCATCCTTCTTGAGAAAAAAGGTTTACCCAGTGTGCAGTGGGCCCTTCATCCCTCCTGAGAGAGGAGGTTCACCTAATGTGCAGTGGGCCCCTCATCCCTCCTGAGAGAGGAAGTTTACCTAATGTGCAGTGGGCCTTCCATCCCTCCTGAAAGAGAAGGGTTTACCCAGTGTGCAGTGGGCCCTTCATCCTTCTTGAGAGAGGAGGTTTACCTAGTGTGCAGTGGGCCCTTCATCCCTCCTGAGAGAAGAGGTTTACCTAGTGTGCAGTGGGCCCTTCATCCCTCCTGAGAGAGGAGGTTCACCCAGTGTGTAGTGGGCCCTTCATCCTTCTTGAGAGAAAAAGGTTTACCCAATGTGCAGTGGGCCCTTCATCCCTCCTGAGAGAGGAGGCTTACCTAGTGTGCAGTGGGCCCCTCATCCCTCCTGAGAGAGGAGGTTTACCTAGTGTGCAGTGGCCCCCTCGTCCCTCATGAGAGAGGTAGTTTACCTAGTGTGCAGTGGGCCCTTCATCCCTCCTGAGAGAGGAGGTTTACCTAGTGTGCAGTGGGCCCCTCATCCCTCCTGAGAGAGGGAATTTACCTAATGTGCAGTGGGCCCTCCATCCCTCCTGAGAGAGGAGGTTTACCTAGAGTGCAGTGGGCCCTTCATCCCTCCTGAGAGAGGAGGTTTACCCAGTGTGCCCTTCATCCTTCTTGAGAAAAAAGGTTTACCTAGTGTGCAGTGGGCCCTTCATCCCTCCTGAGAGAGGAGGTTCACCTAATGTGCAGTGGGCCCCTCATCCCTCCTGAGAGAGGAAGTTTACCTAATGTGCAGTGGGCCTTTCATCCCTCCTGAGAGAGAAGGGTTTACCCAGTGTGCAGTGGGCCCTTCATCCTTCTTGAGAGAGGAGGTTTACCCAGTGTGCAGTGGGCCCTTCATCCCTCCTGAGAGAAGAGGTTTACCTAGTGTGCAGTGGGCCCTTCATCCCTCCTGAGAGAGGAGGTTCACCCAGTGTGTAGTGGGCCCTTCATCCTTCTTGAGAGAGAAAGGTTTACCCAATGTGCAGTGGGCCCTTCATCCCTCCTGAGAGAGGAGGCTTACCTAGTGTGCAGTGGGCCCCTCATCCCTCCTGAGAGAGGAGGTTTACCTAGTGTGCAGTGGCCCCCTCGTCCCTCATGAGAGAGATAGTTTACCTAGTGTGCAGTGGGCCCTTCATCCCTAATGAGAGAGGAGGTTTACCTAGTGTGCAGTGGGCCCCTCATCCCTCCTGAGAGAGGGAATTTACCTAATGTGCAGTGGGCCCTCCATCCCTCCTGAGAGAGGAGGTTTACCTAGTGTGCAGTGGGCCCTTCATCCCTCCTGAGAGAGGAGGTTTACCCAGTGTGCAGTGGGCCCTTCATCCTTCTTGAGAGAAAAAGGTTTACCCAGTGTGCAGTGGGCCCTTCATCCCTCCTGAGAGAGGAGGTTCACCTAATGTGCAGTGGGCCCCTCATCCCTCCTGAGAGAGGAAGTTTACCTAATGTGCAGTGGGCCTTTCATCCCTCCTGAGAGAGAAGGGTTTACCCAGTGTGCAGTGGGCCCTTCATCCTTCTTGAGAGAGGAGGTTTACCTAGTGTGCAGTGGGCCCTTTATCCCTCCTGAGAGAAGAGGTTTACCTAGTGTGCAGTGGGCCCTTCATCCATCTTGAGAGAGGAGGTTTACCCAGTGTGCAGTGTGCCCCTAATCCCTCTCGAGAGAGGAGGTTTATCTAGTGTGCAGTGGGCCCCTTATCCCTCCTGAGAGAGGAGGTTTACCCGGTGTGCAGTGGGCCCTTCATCCTTCTTGAGAGAAGAGGTTTACCCAGTGTGCAGTGGGCCCCTCATCCCTCCTGAGAGAGGAGGCTTACCTAGTGTGCAGTGGGCCCCTAATCCCTCCTGAGAGGGGAGGTTTACCTAGTGTGCAGTGGGCCCCTCGTCCCTCATGAGAGAGGTAGTTTACCTAGTGTGCAGTGGGCCCCTCGTCCCTCATGAGAGAGGTAGTTTACCTAGTGTGCAGTGGGCCCTTCATCCCTCCTGAGAGAGGAGGTTTACCTAGTGTGCAGTGGGCCCCTCGTCCCTCATGAGAGAGGTAGTTTACCTAGTGTGCAGTGGGCCCTTCATCCCTCCTGAGAGAAGAGGTTTACCTAGTGTGCAGTGGGCCCCTCATCTCTCCTAAGAGAGGAAGTTTACCTAATGTGCAGTGGGCCCTTCATTCCTCCTGAGAGAGAAGGTTTACCTAGTGTGCAGTTGGTCCCTCATCCCTCCTGAGAGAGGAAGTTTACCTAATGTGCAGTGGGCCCTTCATCCCTCCTGAGAGAGGAGGTTTACCTAGTGTGCAGTGGGCCCTTCATCCCTCCTGAGAGAGGAGGTTTACCTAGTGTTCAGTGGGCCCTTCATCCCTCTTGAGAGAGGAGGTTTACCCAGTGTGCAGTGGGCCCCTCATCCCTCCTAAGAGATATTGTTCACCCAGTGTGCAGTGAGCCCCTCATCCCTGAGACTGCCTGCAATATGAGGTTTACCCAGCGTGCAGTGAGCCCCTCGTCCATCATAAGGATGATGCTTAACCAGTGTGCAGTGGGCCCCTCATCCATAACTGGGCCTGAAAGATGAGGCTCACCCAGTGTGTATCGAGCCGTTCACTCTCCCATGCCCAAAAGATGAGATTATCAGATCTTTCCTAAAATAACATTTCGATGCCTAGAGTATCACATGTCTAATGTATTAGCATTCTCCATTCTAGAGTTTCACATGTATTAACTCTCTGGGGTCTAGAGTATGACATATCACATGTATTAACCCTCTGTGGACTAGACTACCATATTTTCTCTATGTTAACCTTCTGATGCCTAGAGTATCACATGTCTTATTTATTAACCCTCTTGGACTAAAGTATCACACTTATTAACCCTCTGTGGACTACACTATCATGTTTATCTTATTTTAACCTACTGATGCTTACAGCATCATAAATGTAATTTATTAACCCTCTATAGACTAGAGTTTGACGTGTATCAACCCTCTCAGGTCAAGAGAGTCGATAGTATCACGTGTCTCAAACATTAACCCTATGTAGACTAGACTATTAATTTTATTTTTTGTTAAGCTTTTGATGTCTGGAGTATCACATTTCGTATTTATTAACGCTCTGTTGACTGGACTATCGCAAGTATTAACCCTCTATGGTCTAGAGTATCTACGTTTCTAATGTGTTAACTCATTGTGGACTACACTATCATGTTTCTCTCATTTTAATCTACTCATGCCCAGAGCATCATAAATGTTATTTAATAACCCTCTATGTGCTATGTGTATCACACGTATTAACGCTCTGTGGTCTAGAGTATCTACGTTTCTAATGTGTCAACTGTTTGTGGACTACACTATCATGTTTATCTTATTTTAACCTACTCATGCCTAGAGCATCGTAAATGTTATTTATTAACCCTGTATAGGCTAGATTTTCACGTGTAATAACCCTATGAGGTCCAGAGAGTCGACAATATCATGGGTCACCAATATTAACCCTATGTGGACTAGACTATTATATTCCTTCTATACTAACCTTTTGATGTCTGGAGTATCACATTTCGTATTTATTAACGCTCTGTTGACTGGACTATGGCAAGTATTAACCTTCTGTGGTCTAGAGTATCTACGTTTCTAATGTGTTAACTCTTTGTGGACTACACTATCATGTTTATCTTATTTTAACCTACTCATGCCTAGAGCATCGTACATGTTATTTATTAACCCTGTATAGGCTAGATTTTCACGTGTAATAACCCTATGAGGTCCAGAGAGTCGACAATATCATGGGTCACCAATATTAACCCTATGTGGACTAGACTATTATATTACTTCTATACTAACCTTTTGATGTCTGGAGTATCACATTTCGTATTTATTAACGCTCTGTTGACTGGACTATCGCAAGTATTAACCCTCTGTGGTCTAGAGTATTTACGTTTCTAATGTGTTAACTCTTTGTGGACTACACTATCATGTTTATCTTATTTTAACCTACTCATGCCTAGAGCATCGTAAATGTTATTTATTAACCCTGTATAGGCTAGATTTTTACGTGTAATAACCCTATGAGGTCCAGAGGGTCGACAATATCATGGGTCTCCAATATTAACCCTATGTGGACTAGACTATTCTTCTATACTAACCTTTTGATGTCTGGGGTATCACATTTCCTATTTATTAACCCTCCGTAGACTAAACTCTCGCAATTATTAACCCTCTGTGGTTCAGAGTATCACGTTACTAATATATTCACCCTGTGTGGACTGAACTATCATGTTTATCTTATTTTAACCTACTGATGCCTAGAGCATCATTAATGTTATTTATTAATCCTCTATAGTCTAGAGTTTGACGTGTAATAAGCCTCTGCGTTCCAGAGGGTCGATAGTATCATGTGTCTCGTGTATTAACTCTCTGTGGACTAGATTACCATATTTCTTCTATATTATCTTCTCATACCTAGGGTATCATATGTTTTATTTATTAACCCTCTGCGGACTAGAGTAACACATGTACTAATCCTCTGGGGTCTCGGGTATCACGTGTCTCAAATATTAATCTTCTGCGACTAGACTATTATATTTATCAAATGTTGACCTTCTGTTGCCTAGAGTATTACATGTCTTCTGTATTAAAGCCGACACAATCAGGCTAAACTCATCAAAAAATCAATAATTTTATTTTGGCTTCTCAAGATATGTCCATTATATGTGAACATGTCCATAGACTAGAATTGCGAAAGTCTTTTAAATTTTGGGTTGCTGTGGCAGCGTAGCAAGGGTGCGGAAAGCCCCGTTTATAAGTTATCCCCGTATTTCTTATTTTGGACATGCATATCCGAAATTAAATTTAGTCCTTATTTCTCGCTTAACTGGTAAATGCGCAACACAATGTAGGAAAGTTTAGCAATTCTAGTCTATGGACATGTTCACATGTTATGGACTTATTAAGAAGCCAAAATAAAATTAAGATTTTTTTATGATTTTAGCCTGATTGTGTCGCTTTAACTGTATGGAGGCTGGAGTATCAAGTGTTTTATTTTTTTCCGGTGTCTATAGTATCACATGTCTCAAGTATCAAACCTCTATGGACTAGAGTATCATATTTCTCCTATGTTAGCCTTCTGATGCTTAGAATCATATGTCTTACATAATAAACGTCTGGTGGATAGATTATGAAATTTCTCCCATATTAACCATCTAGTGCTACAATTTCATGTAGACCCCTATATGACATATTAACCTTTTGTAGCTAGACCCCGCAAATGCTACAAAAGTGAAATATATTTTAGACAGATGAATTTTCAAGGCAGATATTTACGAAACTTAGGCCCACCTAGGCCTAAAGTTTAGATCCATTGACAAGAATACTAGACAAGCTAGGTTGATAAATGGGAGATAGAGAGAAACTCGGCAAAATACTTTAAAATAAATCAAAGTTTTAAATATCATAATTGTTTTATTATTTTGGTAAAATTGAAACAGAGCTAACAGGTCCAGTTGCTCTGGAGCAACTTGTCAGCCATAACTGAAAAAGTAGAAAATGTATAAATAAAGTTCTGACACATACATTTTGTTTACATGTATACAATTACAAAAACAAACAATTTTTCCCTGAGATGACAGAGACAAACTTTTTTTCCAGGACATGTTTAATCCCGTAAATTAAAAATACCTATATGTGTTGAACCCTTGACAGAGCAGAGCGAGGGATTTATTGTCATTCTTTGGCAGTTTCCGGCATATTTGGAAAGATCTGCTGGCTGTCAACAATCTATTTTTCTCACACATAAATGAACAAACTATTTTTTTCTCACACTTTATAGAACAAACTATTTTTTTAGAGCCAACTTTGTGAACAAATTATTCTTTAATTACATAGCGTACCCCTCCCCCCCCCCCCCCCCCTGGTATTAAATGGCCGGCCTTTACGCGTGTAGACAAAAAGTCAGTTTTAGTACCACTATTGACAGCTGGTGAGATGGGACTATTAATCTAAATATTATTAAAACAAACCTATTGTCAGTGCCCCTTCCAATCTGTTGCTCAAACACATCTGAAAATCTGTGCAGTCATCAGAAGATAAAATACCCCTGATGCAAATTAGTGCGACTATTCGGGTGGTCAAGATATAAGGTGAAACGAGCGTGACAGTGAATCGTGTTCATTGGGATGACGATCTACTCATTTTAGCAAGTACCCGATAGTACCCAAATAGATAGTACCTAGACTCCAGAGGGTTACTAACGTGATACTCAATCCTTCAGATGGTTACTAAATAAACATGTGATACTTTATCTTCTGAAGGTAATATAGATGAAACATGTTGGTCTGGTCCACAAAGGGTTATTACAGATGATATTCTAGACCACAGAGGGTTAATACATGTGTTACGGTAGTAGAAATAGAGATATGATACTCTGGACCTCAGATGGCTAATATTAAAGAAATATGATAGAGTTAATACATGAGACACGTGATAATCTAGGCATCAGGAACCTATTATATAGAATAAATAAAATAATCTATTCCACAGAGTACGTTAATACATGAGGCAAGTTATACTTTAGACCATACACGGTAATACACGCAATACTCTAGCCTCCAGGGGTTTAAAAAATATATATGATGCTCCAGGAATCAGAAGATCAGAAGGTTAAAATAAGATAAATACGATAGTGTAGCACACAGAAGGTTAATATTTTAGACACGTGATCCTCTCGACATTCTAGACTTCCCAGGGAGTTAGGACACGCGATACTCTAGCCTCCAGAGGGTTAATAAATAAATCATGTGGTACTCTAGCATCAGAAAATTAATATAGAAGAAATATGACTTAGTCCAAAAAGAGTTTAATACATGAGCCACACGCATAGGGTTGATACATACGTATTACGTTAGTCTGCAGAGGGTTTATAATGATATTCCGGGCGTCAGAAGGCTAACATAAAATAAATATGAGCAGAAGGTTAATACATGTGTTATTGTAGTTCGCAAAGGGTCAATAAAAATATATGATACTCTAGGTATGAGAAGGTTACTATAAAGAAATGTGATTGCCTGGTCCGTAGAGGCTTAATAAATACGACATGATACCCTAGGCATTAAAAGGTTAACATAGAAGACTTATGGTAATCTAGTCCGCAGAGGGTTAATACATGAAACACATAATGCTTTAAACTTGCTATACATGTGCTTATTTAGCCTCCAGAGGGGTAATATATAAGACATGCGAAAGTTAACATTACAGAAACATGATAGCCTAGTCCACAGAGAGTTAAATGAATAAGACACGTGAAACTCTGGACCACAAAGGGTTACACATGAGCAACGTGATAGCATAGCCCCAAGAAGGTTAATATAATATGAGACATATAATTGTCTAGCACAGTGTTGACACATAAATCATTAGAGTCTATAGCCCCTAGAGACATGTGATACTCTAGTCCGCAGAGGGTTGGTAAATAAAACATGTGAACTGTACGAATCAGAAGATTAATATAACAGAAATATGATAATCTAGTACACAGAGGATTATAATAAGATACGTGATACTCTAGACCCCAGAGGGTTAATCATTTATTATTCTAGTCTGCAAAGGGTTAATAAATAAGACCTATCATACTCTAGGCTTCGAAATGTTAAGATATGTTAAGCAAAAATTTGATAATCTAGGCATCAGAAGGTTAACATTGGAGAAATATGATAAACTAGCCCGCAGAGGGTTATTACACGAGATACGTGATATTCTAGGCATCAAAAGGTAATGTAAAATGAATATAATAATCTTATCAACAGAGGGTAAATTAATACATGAGACACGTGATACTATTGACTCTCTGGGCCCCTGAGGGGTAATATACGTGATATTCTAGCCTCTATAAGGTTAATAAATAACATATGTGATGCTCTAGGCATCAGTAGGTTAAACATGAAGAAGATAAACATGATAGTGTAGTCCATAGAGTGTTAACACATTAGACACATGATACCTTAGACCACAGAGGGTTAATACATGCGATAGTCTAGTCAACAATGGGCAATTAAATAAAACATGTTACACTCTAGACATCAGAAGGTTCATATAGAAGAAATATGGTAGTCTAGTCCACAGAGGGTTAATATTTGAGACACATAATATTATAGACGCTCTGGACCTCCGAGTCAAAGGGGTAATACACAGAGTAATCTAGCCTGTATAGGGTTAATAAATAACATATACAGTGTGATGCTCTAGGCATCAGTGGGTTAAAATAAGGTAAACATGATAGTGTAGTCCACAGAAGGTGAATATATTAGAAACCTGATACCGTACTCTAGACCACAGAGGGTTAATACTTGAGATAGTCTAGTCAACTGACGGTTAATAAATGAGAAATTTGATACTCTAGACATTAAAAGGTTAATATAAAAGAAATATAATAGTCTAGTCCACATAGTGTTAATATTTGAGACACGTGATACTATTGACTCTCTGGACCTCAGAGGGTTAATACACGTAATACTCTAGCCTATAGAGGGTTAATAAAAAACATTTATGACGCTCTAAGGCATCAGTAGGTTAAAATAAAATAAATATGATAGTGTAGTCCATAAAGGGTTAACTCTCAGGCCAAGTCAGGGATGAGGGGCTGGTTGCACACTAGGTAAACCTCCTCTCTCAGGAGGGATGAGGGACCAACTGCACACTGGCTATACCTCATCCTTGGAAGGGATGAAGGGCTCGCTGCAAACTTGGCAAACCTCATCTGACAGGAGGGATGAGGGGTTCACTGCACACTCGGTAAACATCCTCTCTCAAGAGGGATGAAGGGCCCACTGCACACTAGGTAAACTACCTCTCTCAGTAGGGATGAGGGGCCCACTGCACATCCGGTAAACCTCTCCTCTCAGGAGGGATGAGGGGCCCACTGCACACTAGGTAAACCTCCTCTCTCAAGGAGGATGAAGGGCCCACTGCACACTAGGTAAATTTCCTCTCTCATGAGGGACGAGGGGCTCACTGCCCACTCGGTAAACATCCTTTCTCAAGAGAGATGAAGGGCCCACTGCACACTAGGTAAACCTCCTCTCTCAGGAGGGATGATGGGCCCACTGCACACTGGCTATACCTCATCTTTGGAAGGGATGAAGGGCTCGCTGCACACTTGGCAAACCTCATCTGACAGGAGGGATGAGGGGCTCACTGCACACGCGGTAAACATCCCCCCTCAAGAGGGATGAAGGGCCCACTGCACACTAGGTAAACTTCCTCTCTCATGAGGGACGAGGGGCTCACTGCCCACTCGGTAAACATCCTTTCTCAAGAGGGATGAAGGGCCCACTGCACACTAGGTAAACTACCTCTCTCAGTAGGGATGAGGGGTCCACTGCACATTAGGTGAACCTCATCTCTCAGGAGGGATGAGGGGCCCACTGCACATTCGGTCAACCTCCTCTCTCAAGAGAGACGAAGGGCCCACTGCACACTAGGTAAACCTCCTCTATCAGGAGGGATGAGGGGCTCACTGCACACTCGGTAAACAACCTCTCTTAAGAGGGATGAAGGGCCCACTGCACACTAGGTAAACTACCGCTCTCAGTAGGGATGAGGGGCCCACTGCACATCAGGTGAACCTCATCTCTCAGGAGGGATGAGGGGCCCACTGCACATTCGGTAAACCTCTTCTCTCAGAAGGGATGAGGGGCCCACTGCACACTAGGTAAACCTCCTCTCTCAAGAGGGATGAAGGGCCCACTGCACACTAGGTAAACTTCCTCTCTCATGAGGGACGAGGGGCTCACTGCCCACTCGGTAAACATCCTTTCTCAAGAGGGATGAAGGGCCCACTGCACACTAAGTAAACTACCTATCTCAGTAGAGATGAGGGGCCCACTGCACAATAGGTGAACCTCATCTCTCAGGAGGGATGAGGGGCCCACTGCACATTCGGTAAACCTCCTCTCTCAAGAGAGATGAAGGGCCCACTGCACACTAGGTAAACCTCCTCTCTCAGGAGGGATGAGGGGCTCACTGCACACTCGGTAAACAACCTCTCTCAAGAGGGATGAAGGGCCCACTGCACACTAGGTAAACTACCTCTCTCAGTAGGGATGAGGGGCCCACTGCACATCAGGTGAACCTCATCTCTCAGGAGGGATGAGGGGCCCACTGCACATTCGGTAAACCTCTTCTCTCAGGAGGGATGAGGGGCCCACTGCACACCGGGTAAACCTCCTCTCTCAAGAGGGATGAAGGGCCCACTGCACACTAGGTAAACTTCCTCTCTCATGAGGGACGAGGGGCTCACTGCCCACTCGGTAAACATCCTTTCTCAAGAGGGATGAAGGGCCCACTGCACACTGGGTAAACTACCTCTCTCAGTAGGGTTGAGGGGCCCACTGCACATTAGGCGAACCTCATCTCTCAGGAGGGATGAGGGGCCCACTGCACATTCGGTAAACTTCCTCTCTCAAGAGAGATGAAGGGCCCACTGCACACTAGGTAAACCTCTTCTCTCAGGAGGGATGAGGGGCTCACTGCACACTCGGTAAACAACCTCTCTCAAGAGGGATGAAGGGCCCACTGCACACTAGGTAAACTACCTCTCTCAGTAGGAATGAGGGGCCCACTAAACACTCGGTAAACCTCCTCTCTCAGGAGGGATGAGGGGCCCACTGCACACTAGGTAAACCTCCTCTTTCACGAGGGATGAGGGGCCCACTGCACACTAGGTAAACCTCCTTTCTCAAGAGGGACGAAGGGCCCACTGCACACTAGGTAAACCTCCTCTCTCAGGAGGGATGAGGGGCCCACTGCACACTGGGTAAACCTCCTCTCTCAGGAGGGATGATGGGCCCAATGCACACGAGGTAAACCTCCTCTCTCAGGAGGGATGAGGGGCTCATTGCACACTAGGTAAACCTCCTCTTTCAGGAGGGATGAGGGGCCCACTGCACACTAGGTAAACCTCCTCTCTCAAGAGGGACGAAGGGCCCACTGCACACTAGGTAAACCTCCTCTCTCAGGAAGGATGAGGGGCCCACTGCACACTGGGTGAACCTCCTCTCTCAGGAGGGATGATGGGCCCAATGCACACTAGGTAAACCTCCTCTCTCAGGAGGGATGAGGGGCCCATTGCACACTAGGTAAACCTCATCTCTTAGGAGGGATGAGGGGCCCACTGCACACTGGGTAAACCTCCTCTCTCAGGAGTGATGAAGGGCCCACTGCACACTGGGTAAACCTCCTCTCTCAGGAGTGATGAAGGGCCCACGTGCTGCACACTCGGTAAACCTCCTCCCTCAAGAGAGATGAAGGGCCCACTGCACACTGGTAAACTTTATCTCTTAGGGATGAGGGGCTGGTTGCACACTAGGTAAACTTCATCTTTCAGGTTCAGTCAGGGATGAGGGGCCACTGCACACTGGCTAAACCTCATCCTTATGATGGATGAGGGGCTGGTTGCACACTGGGTAAGCCTCATCTTTCAGGGAAAGTTAGGGATGAGGGGCCAACTGCACACTGTGTATACCTCATCTGTTAGTGTTCGCCTTAGGCAGTGTCAGGGATGAGGGGCTCACTGCACACTGGGTAAGCGAGGGATGAGGGGCTCACTGCACACTGGCTAAACCTCATCCTTAAAAGGGATGAGGGGCTCGCCGCACACTGGGTAAACCTCATCTCTCAGGAGGGATGAGGGGCTCGCTGCACATTGGCTATACCTCATCCTTGGAAGGGATGAAGGGCTCGCTGCACACTTGGCAAACTTCATCTGTGAGGGATTAGGTGATACTAGTTCAATGATTGCTCCCAACGTCACCTGGCCCCGGGGATGATGTATGTGCCAGATGGAACATACTCCACTCATCGATGTAGTTGCTTTTGGAAATTCAACATATTGGCCATGAGGGTGATGTAAATGCAATGATAGTGAATAAAGCCGCTCGATTTCTACAAATCTGCTCAAATATGAAAACTGGCATTGTAATTGTAGACGGCAAGGGTATTTTGGTCTTACTGCTCTGCCATTGGAGTATTTCGGCAGTCCCGCACACATTTTCACGCAGAAAATAAATTACATTATTTCGATTCGGATGACAAGAGCTGCTATAACGTCCCTCGATTTTTTTATTACGAGTATGTGACCCATATGACGACTTGGATGACGAGCTCCATGTTTTATTTAATTAACCTAAATGTGCTTTGGTTCGAACCCCGTCGTCCATGTCTTTCTAACGGATGATTAATGTAAAATGTATATATATATTTATACTGTACAACACGTGAACGTATCTAAATGATAAAGAGCACATGCAAACTGATAATGTATAAATAGTGTAATAACTATGCTAATGTATATTTTGTCATCACTATCCATGCCCTCCTGTATGAATAAATTACTGTCTTACTGTCAGAATGTGATGTTACATCTGCGTTGATTGAACGGCATGGATAAATCAAGTACACGAGTAGGCCTACATAAAGTTACTACGGCATATGCCTCAAAAATTACACACAGTTATGTTTTGTGATATTTCTGCATCCAAGGAAACTATAAATTATGGATGCTGTTCAATCTCTGCATATTTGTGAAAGAACGGCACAAAACTTATATGACTGTTCTATATCCAAAGTATGTGAAGAGAATCTCACCAACGAGCACAGCTATGTTTTTCCAAATGTGCCTACAGGAACAACATCAAGTGAGCACTTGGTGTCATCTTGAACAGTCCGTCCTACATGAGGGGGAATACGGCTGCAAAGTGGATAACAGTTGTGGATTGAGATGGGGGGTGCAGAGCGCCCCCTCCCCTAATTTTACCAAATTATTTCAAATGCCCCAAAATACCGAAAAATTATGCTCCAAAACCCCCGGAATCCCTTTTTCACATTCTGGATAATGACTCAGATGTGCCAATAAGTAATGACAAAGCACCAGAATATTTTAAATGATATTAGATCGCAATTTAGGCCTGCATAATGCAAGACCAGCAGAAAATTTTGTTCATCTTGTAGTGGTTTCTAGAACGGCAAGAAGATAACCGTATACCCATGGTAACTGCCAATATATAGGACTGAGTGAACATGCTCTACATGTAATCAACTTCATTTCCTTTAGGTTTACTATTTAAAATGGGGATTTCAATGTCTCAATTATCCTTTCAATCAACAGCTCCCTGATGTTTTGTATTTATATTATTTCATGGAAATAATTGAATTTAAATAATGTGCTAAAAGTAGTGCAATTCATACGTTCCCTTTGTTACTCCTGAATATTGAGGAAATCATAGGGCAACGTATGCATTGGATACACAATATGTAGAATAACCTACTATATTATTATTTTTAAACAGGACAATGAAAATACTTATAAAAAAGATAAAGCTTATAAAATTTCCACAAATAGATTTCCCGATAACAAATAGGGCCTAAGATTTATTGAACGTTACATTACAATAGATAATTTTAAGGTAAAAATGGCGGCCATTTTGAATTTCACTCTTTATATGACTTCTAATTTACAAAACAACTACAAAAATGAACTCTGTGCCCTCAAATTAGTCAAAACTGGGGTATTTTACTATTACTTTTTACCATTACTTGATTTTTTGTGTCATATAGGCTTAACAAAAAAGTACTGAATGATATTATACAGTTATTTATCTATGTGAATTGCATCCGATGAATATACGTTTTTGAAACGTTGAATCGCTCAGTTGGCATCTCTCTGGTTGATACCTTGCCTGCAATACTAAAAAGTCTCTCGACTGCAATAGATGATGCAGAGACAGTCAGGTAGCCTACTCTACCGCCAGTTTGCTTAAATTGGGGAAAACATTTATATTTGCTTCCCAGTAATGAAGAGGTTCACTACTATGGTATATTGTGGGTTGACTACAGCGGGCACGGCGCAATGGCCCATTGCTGGCGTATTGCTATGTCATCATCGACGATGTTGACCCACAACTAAGACAACGTCTCGTGCTCGCTGAGTGCAGTTCAGAGAGGTGTAAAAAGCGCTCCCCTGTTTTTAATAACTAGGGTATATCTGTTGACATTAAACATAATGACCAATGTGTTGCGAAAAAATATTTATTTCCTTTCCCTAGACATTAATGTCAGTTATTCACGAGAAATATGTTTAAACTTATTTGTTGGAATTCCTAATTTGCCAACAAAAACACCATTTTACACTCAATTAAACACATCAAATATGAAGTATTTTATCAGAATATTATTGTATTTAACTAAAAAAAATAACTAGAGGATATACAAAAATTATTATCAGAATGTCGTTAACCATTATTGGCCATTGTCCACACAGCATGGTGTTTGACTCTTCTAGTTCATAAATAATAATTAAGTCCCCTAAGTTTGCATCATTCGCTAATAACAGGGAATATCTGGGCTCGTAGCGACTGTGTTGCATGGTGACATGTCTCGGGGCTACCTGTTTCGCGGATTTCAACATTTATTGTACTTGTGTGAGATTATCTTTTATTTAAAATACTATCTAATTTTTAAATTTTATTTTAATAAATGATACAGTGAGTCGCTGTAGTAGGCCTATATCTTGTTATCGCTTTGGAAATGGTGACGCAAAGTTATTGAAATAATAATTAGATGATATAGTAATAGAACTCAAAGACTGTGATAAGCCTAGAGATGGACAAAATTCAAAGTAATAGAAATATGACTATAGTAATATATTTATGTAATACATTACATGTCTGACAGTAACCTAATTATGTATTTGTATATTATATTTTTAGGTTTCTACGCTTTTCAGGGTCTTCTTTGCTACCATATATAACTTGTATATTATACATAGTATACCCTACTTAGCTGTTTTATCTCTGGCTTTGGTGCGGGAAACATAATGATAGACCTCTATCTTTATATATTGGCATGTCATTTCATTTTATTTCAAGTAGTTATGATTTACATTTTCGAAATATCCAATGTTTGTTTTGCTATGGCAATGGCATAACACGATCATAACTTTGTATGCGATACCATGTTAGGCCTATTGCCATGTGATTTTACCAAACTAACCATCTTGTAGGCCCTATATACATGTTAAACGTTACATACATCTCTATCATTTTCATGACAAATAAGTCTGTATGTCTGAGTCTGTATATCTGTATGTCTGATCTACAAAACACCAACTAAACCCTGCAGGTCAGGTTCGTCAAAACTATACTAACATTGGCTGATCGTACATGATTCTTCATAATGTAGGCCTATCTGTATGGACAGCCTCGTTTACGAAATGACGGGCTCCTATTGACTGCCAATATAACTTTCCCGTACGAATAGCCACTCGTAACTTTAAATGTATAGGCCTAATGAATGTTCACGCCACTAAAATAGCTTTCTTGGCCATACAATAGGAGGACATAGTACCGGCACCACACAGCAGTAACATTAAATCTGGAGAACACGTCATGATGTCTTTGTGTGGTAATTTAGGTTTTATTCAGGGTTCATCACAGCAAAACATATATGTAGGCCTAACGTTAGGCTATTTTAGCTGATGTAATTGTGCGCTCGTGGGAGAATATATTATTATGTTCTGAATATTGCCTGCCTGCGTAATGACGGTAGAGTAGGCCTACATGCCCAACGCGGTGGTAACAGGCCAAAATTATGTACAGTAGATACAGGATACACACGCTAGGCCTACAAGTAACATAATAACAAAATGCAGGCATATTACTTTGTATAGACCTGTTAATAATTCGTCACAGATGTGGAGCCTAAATGTATTATTTCAGTGTAATCTGACACACACACATATATATATATATATATATATATATATATATATATATATATATATATATATATATATATATATATATAACAGTTATATATATCTGTCGACACGTTATGCTTCACATTTTTGCGATTTTGTAAAGTAGGCCCCTATATACCAAGAGAACCTTTCCACATATCAACACTAGTTACATGTTGCCACTCCAGTCTGTATTCAATCACAAGGGATCGTATTTAACACTCATAAATTCAGTGTTGTTGTTGTAGGCCTACAACGGATCAGTGATCAACACCATTTTGTAGATGTTCTTTTCTGGTGTTCGAGACACTCCTGAGACTGAGTAAAGGTAATTTCGTAATTTATAGACTACATAATCTTATTGTTACGCTGATATATTCTGTGTATCAAATTAAGAACAACACTGATCCGTGGAGATGTGAGATGCCCATGTACAGGCCTGCTGCATATCGTTTGTGCACTAAAAAGTGGACTACGATATCCCATAGCAGTGGTACAAGTTTATTATGGCTATGCTACTTCATTTTCTGTATGCCTACATGCATGCTTACGCTTTAATTTTTAGCGGGTTTGCTGGTACGCACCAGTTTAATGGATGTGTTCAATAAATAACTTCAATTATATATAGAATTGCGCTAGTATAGTCCTAACTAGTTCGGCTAACAGTCCATACAATTCTTGCCTGGCAAGCCCGGCCAATTTCATTTAGGCCTACATGAAGCTCGCCGCGCCTTGTAGTGTGGCTCAGGGAACCAGAGTAATACAATTCATGCAGCCATCTACAGTCTATAGCGTAGGCCAGGGGCCCATCCCACAAACAATCTTAAAATTAGGATTATCTTAACTTTCTCTTATTTGCATTAGAAAAATTAAGATCATCTTAACTTTTCTAATGCAAATAAGAGTATGTTAAGATTATCTTAATTTTAAGATGTTTAGTGGGACGGGCCCCTGGCCTCTCATTTTAACAGCCAAGTATGATGGCAATAAATACATCACGTGGAAAATAATGATAGAAAGAATGTTAGCGCCACCAGCTGGTCGCTACACAGAAATGTACAAGTATTTCTATGGGCCGCTACCCTGGATTGACAATAAAAAGGAATTCAGAAATGTGTACGCCTATGTACATAACTGGGGGTTTCATTTATAGGCCTATTCCATTTGTTTTTCATAAACTGCATGGCTGTGAATGCGGTAAAAAGTGAGAATACCAGCTAGGGAATTGAATAATCTATAGTTATGTTTTAATTTGGGCTATGCCCAAACATATTGAGTTGCTTTGGTTCTTTCTTGTTTTTATTTTTCTACACATGTTGGGGTGCTATTTCTCCCTGGGTTTTTATACAATCAACTTGCAGTTTCAACACAGTGTTTCTGATATAGTCAGGCTGTATGCTATATCTTTTTTAAGAATTACCAGTTGTTGTTAAGGATTTATTCAGGATTTTCGGGATCTTTGAGTAATAATTAATCGATGTTGTGTCAATGATTTAATGTCAGGGGCTTATGATGTGCTATTTCTCTCTGAGTTTTTACCCAGTCGACTCCAAATCTTAGCACTATGGTCCTTAGATATTGTGGTTTATAGCTATGACTTTTTTATGAATTCCCAGTTGTTCTTCCGGTTTTTTTCAGGATTTTCTGGATCACTATGTATGGATCTATGTCGGTTCAATGATGTACATGTCGGGTGAAGCTCGGCCCATTCATGGGATGAGTGTGAGTGTGAGGGTGCACATGGGTCTTGAAAATTGTGGATTCTTCCCACTTCACTTTTTACCCAATTTTTGGCATCACTATTCACTTTTTATAATGAAAAATGTTTTAACTTCATTATTTAGAAGAGATTGTCCTCTTTCCGCCTCAGTTTTTACATTTATAACGACTTAGAACAATTCAATAAGACGTTTGTCATAATTGAAGTACCATTATAACATAATAATAATAAAGTTTATTAAAGAACAATCAACACAATTATATATGTTCAATAATTACTGACGTCGATATTCGTTTTTTATAGGTAGTACACTTCGTTTTTTACACTAGATTGAATTTTTTAGCTTCGTTTTTTACACTGTTTAGAAACTCGATCTTCGGCCCCTAAGAACAGGCGCTCCGCCGTTCATTTGACCCGTTTTTTAACCCATGTGCACCCTCTGTGTGTCCAGGCTGGGTCGCCTTATTAACCCTTTAAATGCTAGATGTGATAATCAAATTGCATTTGCCTAATGCTGTTTCAATGCAGGCAAGTCTTGCAGACCGATGCCCACCATTAAGCCAACCTTACCTGTTCACTATGGACATTAGTAACCTTTACAATTAAATTAACAGTTGTAATTGCATCAAACACGAAACGTAGATCCAATGTTGTTTCATTATTGGGCCTGCGTCGCAGACAATGATACGGCTTTAAACCAACAGAGTCAAAATGTTTACTGTACACACTGAATGTGCTTCTATTTAAAAAAAAAATATGTCTATTCAAAAGTACAAGATCCCAGTGCGCAAGTGCTTTAAGTGCGCATATACTTGCGCAAAATCGTAAGTGCGCAAGTTGCGCAAGTGCCTAAGTACGCATATGCGCGAGTACTTGCGCAAGTACTTGCGCAAGTACGCAATTAAGTAAGTACTTAAGCAAGTAGCCTACTTCCGCAAGTGCATAAGTGCTCAAGTACTTGCCCAAGTGAGCAAATAGCCTATTTGCGCAAGTAGAAATCTTTTAAATGCTACATTACAAAATTAAAATAACATGTACAGTTGTAATTACAGCAAACACGAAATGTCGATCCAATGTTGTTTTCATGTTGGGCCAGCGTCACAGACAGTGATACAACATTCAGCCAGCAGAGAGACAAGTCAATGTGTTTACTGGGGGCCCTCTGAATGTGTTTCCATTTCACAAACAAATTTATATCTATACAAAAGTACAAAATCTCAGTGGGGACTTCTGATTCCTGAAATTTGTAGTCTGAATTCTGAGAAATTGTTTAGTTGTATTTTTCTCTTATTTGTGGCTGGAATTTCTAACTAAATTTTAGCTTCAAAGATGAACCATAACATGCATAATGACATTTCGAAATAGGCGCTTGTCCGATATTGTATTTTAGACTTGCTCGTTCTCTGACACTGGCAGTGTTTAGCTGTATAGTTAAAGGGTGAAGTTACCTATCTGACTAATAATTAGCCTACTATGGTCATCTATGCTTGAACAGTACTGTGATATCACATGTTAACCCTACTAGTCAGGTTGCCGAGGGTGCAACATGCAAACGTTTTTTACATAAAACGTTTTTTGCGGATTAATGATGCATGATATGTCTAGATTGATTTGAGCAAAGTATAGTGTTTTCAAATCAGAGAGTGATACAAGACGAGGCTAGGCACATGGATTAATTATCCTTTTATTCAGTGATTCATACAGGGCACAGACACTGTACACAACTAACTCGATGATCCTTAGCGACCAATAGAAATCAGAGGAATATCAGAGACTGAATCTCTGAAATCCCCTCGACCTACCAATTATACTGGAGTCAGAGTTTCAATTCCGGCACAATGCTGGCAGCTCCCAGAGCAACTAGACAACATCAAGCCAACACTCAGGGTCACTGTCTATCGTTCGGAACATGACCATTCGTTGACATACGAGACTACAAGGAGATCCATCCAGAAGCCGGCTTACCAATAGCGATGAGCAACGACAGGACGGTAACAGCCGTGCCTCCCTGAAACATTGCCGTAAATTCAATACTCTGTACAGCTGCCGGGTGCCACAGAGAGCAGATCTCTCCCTGTGATCCAGACCAGGCTGGGTCAGCCCCCTCCTCCTGACACCACTACATGTGCATTTGCATATGCATATGCAGTATACATTGAAATGGTGTATACACCACCCAACCCTTCCAGTCCATGCCAGGAATTAACCATCCTGGACAACACTTTTAAAGCAAGTTGACTACAATAATAAATATATACCCGGTAATAAGCCCGCCATTGTAATCGCCACTCTCAGATTTAACAATTTTAAACGTCCCTGCGGTCCAATACCAATACCGGGTATGCATGTATTGGATCATCATAGGCTGTAAAGGAGTTTATTTTTTTGGAACACTAAAAAAATGAGGAAGGTGATAAAAGTGTTCAGCACAGAAAGCTGGCGATGATAATCAACATGGCAGTACCAAGACTGGCTGAAAATGATTCCACAATCGTTGTTCCAATATACACTGATATTTGTGTGCTCTTATTCTACCATATGCACTTTTTAAATGCATGCACTTTATATGCATGCACTTCGGCTACAACGTGGGTATCTAGGTCATGGTTTTCTGGAGGCCTTTTTTTAGGGGGAGCCTCCACCCCAAAATGTGGTTACTCCCCCCCCCCCCAAAAAAAAAAATATGTGGATACATATTTCACTGTCTTAATTTTTTCTCTTTCCTGAGCATGCAGAATACCCCATATATATAGTATATACCCACGTTATGGCCGAAGTCCAAAACGTGCCAATGCAGGGAAATGCTTTATGATGTTTTCTAAGATATATACAATAAAAAACATCTGAGAAAACATCATAAAGCGCACCAATTAAGCATTTCCCTGAATTTTCTAAGATATAGTGGTACAGGGATGATTGCTAGTGGAAGTACTATTCGCCCCCATCCGCAGAAGGTCATTAGGGATCTGTTCCGTCTGTTGAATGCTGTGTACTGCATTGTGTGGAAGCACTAGTTGACAGCAATCATCCAAGGGCAGCGGCAGCCTCCTCGTATCTGGCCATAATCTTCGGGCGGATTGCCAGTGGCGTACCCTGGCTCCTCCGCTCAACAGCGTAGCCAATGCAGCACCCGCATCAGTGCATACGCTGGTGTAGGCCGTGGTAGTCTTATATAACCAGCAATAGCGTGTTTTGGCATTAGGTCTCTCACGGGAAATGAATGGAATTACCCTTCCTATTGTTACTCTGGGGATTATACGACCTGAGGATAGCGGAGCTGTGCGAAATGCCAGGGAGTTTCAGCATTAGATTGCACAGCGAAACTCAAGTCTCCGGCTATCTGGGCATGTCTGGGGGTAGAACCCCTAGACATGCCCAGAACCCCTTATCTGGCGAGCCAAGGAAAACGCTCTCAATAACCCACTATGCCCTGTCACCCCCATCCTGACATTATCATCTGTACTCATTCATCTCATCAATTGACTACAACGTTTTTATCGTATTACACAATGTCACTTAAAATACCATTTGTGCCAAAAAGTGACGTACAGCAATGATTTACTACTACTACTACTTTCTAAGATATATTTGTTGTCTTAAATTTAAAACAGTGCATAATTATTGTCATAAAAATGTATGTGTTTCAATCCATTTCAGAGGAAAACTTTTGGCAATTACTAGTCAAATGAATCATTGGATCAGCATTGGATCAGCACGAAGTGCATGGTAAATTGTGTCACTGACGTTGAAATGGCATTGCCCAAACTTGCATTATTTTTGAAGAAACAGTTAACGTCCAGGTTTGGTGCTAAAACGCTTGGATTTTCTCTATTTGCAACAGGTAGCTATGTCATGTATGAGGATTATGTGCGATACCCAAGGATGATCTCAATCTACAAAACTGGAAATTACTTGCCACCAACATCCGTAGCTGACCTGCCACATGTTCCTTACTTTAAACGCCCTGAGCTAGAAAGTGAATTATCAGTATTGATGTCATCTACGTGCACGGGTGAATATTATCTCATAAATGGAGAGCCTGGTAGCGGAAAAACTAGAACAGTTCTGCAAGTTGTTGATGGTCTCATGAAAAGCAGTGGCATGAAAAACGATGGCGCCCCAGTTTATGTTACAGCCACTCAAGGCCAGAGTTTTAGTGATAGTTTAGCACAAGCTGTTAATTTTCACTTTAATGAACATCTACAATTCAAATTGTTCATGGACTTCGTTCTAGGAGTCAGGGGTTTTCCAAGTCAACAAGAACACCACAAGTTGCAGAGGGTGTTGTGTGCCATAGAGGATTCGGCATTTCTTTATCATCAGAGCACTGGTTGCCCAGTCGTAGTCGTCATAGATGGAGTAAACACACTGGAAAAACAAATGCCAGGAACCATGCTGAAATTACAGTACAAAGCTAAGCTGTGGGCTGATACTAACATCGCAAAAGTTATATTTATTACAAATGATGAAAACACAGAGGAACAGTTTAGATCCAACAGCAGCTGTTGGACGCGCCTGGGAGCCCCTTTTCACGTACATGATATCTCAAAAGAGGACACCATGAACTTTCTAAGCAGCAACAACGCATCCCACGATGGATGCATTCCCAGTGCTATGGCTGATCAGATATACAATTTGGTTGGAGGGAGAGTACGATACCTAACACTGTTTAAAAAAGATCTTGAGCATGGAATACCATTTAGCAAAATTGCGCAGCGTATGCGAGAGAAAGAGCAAGAAAAATTTATCAATGTTGTGGAGAATCCAACACTGTGGAAAATAGTAGAGATGATAAAATTTAGTCCGACTCGTAGTCTAACCCTGGGGAAGATCACATCAAAAGCTTCCAGAACAGATGTAATAAAATTGGCCGAAATGAACATAATAAAATTGGAAAGACATCATGATGTAATTATGGTAACATTTGAGTCCAAATTAACCGAAAATGTTGTAGATCATATTAGATCAAAATGGGAAGTCAGCGTTTGATGTAAGACACGAGTAGATAATATTATCATGTAATGCAAACATTGAATTCACAATTTAATACACGATTGAAACGCTAGGTCACGGCTCTACAATTTCAGTTGTGACAAATATAATTTATAAGTTTCTCACTGGGCCTCCTACACATCAGTTATAATTGTTATTTGTTGCACAATCTCAAATAAAATATCACCATGCAAGCTCATTTGATTTTATATTGCTATTCAAAATGACAAACAAATAGTATAGCAGCGTACTACGGTACAATTTCAAACATTTAGAAATTGGTTATGATATATTACTGTATATTATATATAACTGAAACTGTGTTGCTAGGTTTGTTCATTTGTTCGATATATCACCACAAACATAAACGACGGCATGTTTATAATTTGTGACATTAAATTGTATTTATGATTTTTTCATCATTCCAGAAAATAATTTGTTTAATCATTTTGGTACAATGAAAAAAATAAGTGCATTTGGGAGTCAACATAAAAGTGTTTAGTAAATGCTTCTTGAAATTACAGTCCTGAATATTCAGTTTTGAGACCGACCCTCGATTCGGGACACGGACCACCCTTTGTCAATCCCAAATTGTGTCAGGAGTCACTAAGCAGACCACCCTCAAAAGCGAAAAATAACCATTATCTACTTTCTAATGCGAGAGACAGCTGCATTCACTAATGAAATTAGCACTTGCAGGATGCATTAAGGGGATCAGCGCTGGTTGGATCCACCAAAGGGACTAGCTCTTGTTGGATTCACTAAGGGACCCAGCGTTGCGTGGCTGGATCCATTTAGCAGACCAGCACTTGCTGGATCCACTAAGAGGGGACCAGCGCTGGCTGGATTCATTTAAGGTACCGGCGCTGCCGACCTTGATTGAGTTCACATTTCACCTTTCCATAACTTATTTGACCTTGATTTTATTTCAATCTTTTTGAAAGTGCCGATAGCTCACTTTATGTATTGTTCGTACCATCATCCATCATTTGTAAGAGGACGGCCCTGCCATTTTTGTTTTCAACTGTTGCCGAGTCAAAAAGGTCACCAGCCACCCCTTTTTCAAGCAAAGACTTCAATTGTTGTTTAGCTCATGTTTAGCTCATGGTTTAGGAGTCCAACAACCCTAGGCTGCTAAGGCTGCTAGCCTCGTGTACGCGAGCTGCTCGACCTGTTCAAGTTGTGTGTGTGGAGGATAGGCCTAGCGACTACACGTAATTGAGTGAATATTGTTTTAATTCATTTTCTGCGCAATCATATCGCGACAGAAGGAAGCCCGAAATCGGGATTATGCCCTAATCTTATCGAATGACTTCAAGGGTTAGTATAGGTCCTGGCTGCACTTGCTGACGATGTTTGACAATGATGTTTGACGATGTTCATTATTCTATTCTCAGATTGAGATTCGTTTATTTCCAAATTCTAAATTGATTTCCTGACACGGGGACATGAGGGCTGTCCGTGTTTTCGCCTTGTAGACTACAGTACTACAGGTGCACACATGTTCTATGCGGGTTGACACCTGCCTGATAAACGGCACACCAACCAGAAGCGTGAGCATGCGTGATAGCACAGTGGTTATTTTTCTTGTGAACATGTAGGCCTATGCTGTCATTGTAGACGAAGAATACAAATGTTTTAAAAATTAGTTGTCATAGTTGAAAAGTGATAATATAATATAAGTATTAGCATTATTTTTCGTACGATGGGCTGTTTTATTGGCCCTTTACAGATGCCATTAGTCCTCCGCTCCGCCTTGGGCTGCTGGCATCAGTATCGGGCGAGTAGAAAAGCACATCGCCCTCAAAAATCATTTTATTGTTATCTTATTACATTTGTTTACACAAAAATGGCTGACACAATTGTCAGCCATTTTTATTCCCAAAAGTTATTCAGATCAACAGAAATACCTAGAGAACCACCATATCAAATTTGAATGCGATCCAACCAATGGTTTACCTTTTTTTTTGGGGGGGGGGCTGTCTTGCAAACTGGCCGTTTCCCAGGCACATACTATGTTATATAATAGGTCATATCTGTAAATATAATCAGAATTAATCTGTTAACTTTTCCGAGGCGGTGGCGACGACGGAAAATACACTAATACTTAGAGGGATAGACCACTTTTCCTAATACAAGGTCCCCCCACAATACACTGCGCCGTAGACGTCATAAACTAGAGTTGGTAATCTGAGTAATTATCTATGGTATCATCAGTTTCTACAGAACGATTTCTATCGTGCGAGCTATAAAACGTATGATGTGATACCATATTCTCAGTCGGTAGCCCACATGATTGTTTTAATTTCGACTGAAACAATCGGTATCGCATGATTAATTGCAAAGCTCTCACGCTGAAAATCGTTCAGTAAAAACTGTTTTCACACATGCAAATGTATGCTATATCTTGATACCTGGTAAAATTACTCAGATATACATGGTGAGTCACTGTCAACGCATGCGGCTTCCAAAGTGGACCACCGACCACGCCGAGTCAATCGACTCTATGATGTAAACAGGTATTGATATTCCTGCTTGTCAAACATCCTGCATTATTTATATACGTGAATGATAAAAGAAACGACAACTTAATTAGTAGTCAAATATAATCCTTTTCAAAATGATATGGCATAACATCGAGGAGTGAGGACAGAAAAGCTTTACAAAACATCGAGAAATAATAAATGAGTGCCAGAAGCAGCTATTGTATATGTAGCTGGTTGGATAATTTACGATGACGTACTCTTAGCTTCACTTATCAGATAAATATTTGACCAGTGCAACACATTTTTTAATGCAAATTTTTTTAAACATTTGTACAATTTACAATTATGATTTATTCAAAGATATCACGTATACCACATGTAAAATATATAATTTTATGCATATACCACGTATGTACATGTTTGTTTTATTATATATTATAAGCCTATATATGTGTGTAAACCTTACCCTACGCATTTATATAAGTTTGGAATTCTATCCATCTAAATCCAGTAATCTACGTATATTAAAATATCACAATTTATTGCAACTTACGACCGTTTAATTACAGCTAACAATTGTTCTAGCCGAGTGTTGTTGACGAAAAACTATTTAAAGTTTGCCGTAGTTATTATTTCCAAGTGAATGAAATAAAAATAACATGCATCATCAAAATATGTATACATGTATACATCATATTATAATAATTTGTCACGATTAGTAATTCCTTCATGAGGTGATCATTGGATAATTATGACCACCGCCATTAAAAGCGGTTGATTCTTGTGTTGACTCGTCGTGCAAAGACCTTGTTGATCCATGTAGATGAATGACTGGTCGTCCCATACTGTTGTCCGTAATTGTAGGGATAGCTTGATTTTTACCAGGTGTAGATGACTGGAATAAGTCAAATAGCGCTGCCAGGATTTCAGCCGTAAACGCGTCATCAGTGTTCGCCGCAAGTAGCCGTAGCGTAAATATGACATCAGTATTGAGACGATTACCAAAAAAGTTAGTGACAGCTTGGTCCGATTTAGAATTTCGTGATAGCTTTTCCATGGCGCTCAGAAGTCCCGAAACATAGCCTCGCTGCCAAGGACGACAAAAACAGCGCACACACCAAGCCATTAAGCTGTAAAAATTGAGGAGAAGCAAGCAGCCAAAAAGAGACCAGAGCAACTTTAGTGTCTGTCCAAGGAAAAGAGCAAACTTCAATGCACAAGGTAACGTAAAATGTTGTACACTTTGCCCATAGATTGTCAACTTGCACAAAATCTGATCAGGCAGGTGTCCTTCTCCGAAATAATCACCAGCTATTAAATTTAACAAACTGTATGGGTGCCTCTCTAGGCCAAGAAACCATTCAATAAAAATCATTTGGCCATAACAGAGAATGATATACCATAATTTAGTCAGCACAAAAAATACTGCTAGCATGAACCTGGATTTACCGGTCATAATGCTGTCCAAATGACCAGTAATATAACTTAATGTAGAGGTTCGTTCGGTCTCACAGCTTGGATAATGCCCACGACGTCCAGCATTCAAGATGGCGTCCAGGTTTAGAACGGAACATCTCGAAAGTACTATCCAAACAATATGAGGAATAATTAATGATAAAGCCATTAGCATAAATATGGCCGGTATCCAGAGGTAGAGACTTCGGCTTGTTTCTCGCTTAGCATTTTCAGATGGTTTGTCATCTTCTTCGTAATTTTGCTGTGAATAAATACTTGCGTAGCTAGTGGATTGTCCGCAAATCTGGTTGGCAAAATCACGATAAGAACTGGTAAAGTGAGATGGACATACACACTCCATGCTATCGCCTGTGTAGATCTTCACGTACATGACAACAGCAAGAATTAGTAGCAATACCACCATCCAGAATCTACTACATCTATGCACCCAGTCTTCCGCACATCTCGAAATACTAAAGCAACTGTTGAAAGCAGCCATCTTTAGAGCTCTCTACAGAGACGGGTGTTGTCAACTCTGTGCTATACCCTACTGAACGTATGTCCACGTAGGACACGGGTTGGGTGATCCTGAACGTGGTTTACATCGGACAATCTGTCTGGAGCATCATTATGGCAAATTGCATCGATTATGTGAGGCATTATTTTAGCTACCCGCGGCAGATGACGATCAGGAACACTATATGGGCCCTATAATGATGGCATTTTGCGACATGGATGTGTTATTATCACAATTAAATACCTAACTCACAATGAATAACGCCAGCAGGCATATGTGTTGTTTTGGGCACAGGCGTACTGTAGCCTATAATAACCACACTATATTGACTATTTTATACAAACTGAGCTTTCTGTATTTCGGATGCGCATGATGCGTGTAAGTATGTGGTGAAAAACCCTGTATACTTAGTCATCGCACCCTCTCGCACATTTCCCACTCAGTAACAATAATAAAAGGATTGATAAGCTAAAGCAGATGGTTTAAAATTCAATACACACTTCTCAAATACAAAAAAAAAATGTTTTTCATATGCAAAATATCGTATGACAACCATAATTTATTTTCTCAATAATGATGTATAATGATTGGTAGGTCTACAATGGTGTAAATATGACAAAACTAATTGCATTGATTCATTAATGTCAATATTGTGCTTAAATATAAACAGCTGTTTCTTCGCTTTATTTCCAGCAGTAGGTTTTTTTTGTTTAAACCACGGAGACTACATTTTTTTAAATTATTTGAAATCATCATAAATGTCTTAGTAAGCTCTTTCCGTTTCATTTAAATACTTATGTCATGGGTCTACGGCCATATTAGAAATATTTTAATTCAGTGCGGGGAATCTGACGTATACAGACGTCAGATTCTGTCGTATAAAGACGGTGTCCGCGCTGAAAGGGTTAATATTGATGAATTGGTTTTATACTCCACCCAGTTCTGTACCATATGATTTCTCAAAGAACGAAATAAAATAAATTATTCCTAGTCAGTAAGACATACCCCCCCCCCCATATTCATTTGATTTAAAACATTGCCATGTTTGTCGAATTGTAACTTAGCGTTTAAAACTATACGACAATATTTCAACTTATTAACCCTTTCAGTTCGGGGGCTGTCTTTATACGTCAGAATCTGACGTATAAAAACGGTCACCGCACTGAAAGAATTGAAGTATTTCTAATGGTCCCATGACATAGGTATTCAAATGAACCAAAAAGAGCTAACAAAGACATTTATAATGATTTAAAATGGTTTCTGGACATGGTTTATACAACAATAATTCCGCGTTGTAAGGGTTAAAATACAAGTTGTTTTGTTAAAGTGCAACACTTTATATCTCAGTGAAGCTAAGATGTAATTCGCAATGCTGACTTATATTACGACAAGGTCAACTTGCATCACCATGACTAAAATATATGGTGGGCTAGTCCCTTCAATATGAAACAAAACAAATAATTCCTATTAGACTATGTTCACAATGTTTATTAAAGAAATTATGTATAGAACAGATAAAATAGTTTTTACTTAGTTTTACCCATAAGGCTATACCATCAGTTAGTCATCATGGCCATCCAATTTATCTCTCTATACATATATCCATCTGGCCATAATACTCAGTTTATTGAAAATGGTGGAATGGTAATGTTCAGTCAGCGGCGAAATATTCCATGGTAAACCAAGGTATCTAAAAATTCAAACACTGACAATGCGCTGGCACCGATAAATAGACCAATTGAACCGCCAATGTCACCTGTCAAAAAATATAATGTTAAGAATTTGTTTTCATACAGTCAAATGTGAAATGGCATGTAATGTAATAGCAACCTACCTTAGAATCGTCATATTCAGTTTCAACAATTTGTGTGTAATTATTATCCCTAGGTGGGGTGTTTATTTTCGTATAATGTAGACTGATATGTCAATTTGTTTAAATCAATTTATATGAAGTGATGTCTACAAATATTAAAATATATATGTATTCGATATCTTGAAAAATCTATCAAAATATGTTTATTTTGTATAAACATGTAAATGATGAAACCCAAACAATCTTGTTGTATTATATATATATATAGTAATTTACAGATAGTTAAGGTTTCAGCTGCCCCAACAATGGTATAGTTAGACGATTGCATGTCAGTGAGCGAGTGAGTGGATGTTTTACGTCGCTTTCTGTACAATCATGGCAATATCGCGACAGAAGGAAGCCGGAAGTCGGGACTATGCTCTCTACTATTATCGAGTGACTTGAAGAGTTCTTTATGATGCACAGTAACTTAGACAGGACTGCACACTCTAGGTTTTTGAACAGTTTGGAGCACTGTATATGCACAACCTCGATGACAAACATTCGACCCGGCCCGGATTCGAACCCAGTACATCTTAGTTTCGAGCCACAACTGGACAAAATGAGCCATCGAGGCTGTAATGGCCCGCTTGCATGTACTCGTGGTGATGAAATCTGTAATAATATTGTGGCATGGATGTTGTACGGGATTTAAGGCACATGAGTGTAAAAGTCTGGTGAAGAAGTGGACAGTGACCATGTTGCATGTAATGTGGGGGGATAGAAATCCATCCCACATCCCATATTAACCCTTAAAATCCTTATTGCGGCTATGTATGGTTTCTTTTGGCTTTCTATTTGTCCTTGAAAATAAAGTAAGGGGAATATATAATGCATTATATTTGAATAATTAGCATATATTTTGATCCAGATTATACAATTAAAATACGTAATTTTCACCCACTTGACGTTGTGGCTCGCGATAGCGAGACACAACTTCAAGTGGGGGGAAATTAAAATTTTCGAATGTAGCGCTTTAAGGGTCAAGTAAGTTTCCCATACATGTTATTATTTAGAGACCATAAAGAAGGCCAGACATTAGCCCAGTATATGGACCATATGTCTATGCCGTTGGCCCAGTATTGGCTGGACATGCCAGTTTTCACATTACGATGAAAGGCCTCCCCACTTTGATCTGATGGTGAGTATGTGTGGTTGCCAGTGATGTATAGCACCCAGTTATGTTTGTATGACTATAAAAAAATTGAAAAGCGAAGTAGTGTCGTCTTTCCAAGCTTGTAAATAATTCACAAAATACCATGATTTTAAAAATACAGCAGCTTACATAGCAGTTTTATTTAAAAAGGTTTTATGTAAAAGATGTAAACTTCATAAAAAAATTCATTTAATCATAAACAAATGCCTTGCAGTCAAACTCATTTTTGAATCTATTATCAAATCAGTCAGTAAATATAAAATAACAAAAATATATCAGCTCTTAATAGATAATCGTTCGTTGCTTGTGTAAATGGCCTATAGTCATACATAAGAACGTTAATTTAATAATTCAGTGACTGTTTAGTATAAATTAAGAAGTTATTCAATAATAATATAATGTAAAATACTTCTTTATCTTAGCATAAAATATTTCAAACTTACAGGATAGGAATTTGTTGACTAAAATAAATCATAATTTAGCATACTTAGTAATTTGGAGATATCATAGTCTGGCTGTTGGACGACCTCTTCATACATCAGACTTGTTAGGTAAACATCCAGTCTCAAGAAATTCTCCCTTTTAAAATTGAAGTACAATAATAAATTACAGTCGTTTTTTTAATATAACAGAATAATACTTGAATGAGTAACAGAAGAAATATTTTTACTACAATGACAAACCAACATTTAACAAGCAATATAATATTGTGCTCTGTAAGCGATACCCCACATAGACCATAAAATAATATTGACATTTAAGAAACTTCTTTAAAATATAAGTATATATTCGCTTTAAGGTACTGACAGAACATTGTAATACAAATCTGCGAATTAATCGCGCTGACAAGAAAATATATTTAGGCCTAAATTGAAATAAAAACTCGGGAGTTATATCTCACTTACAAAGGAAAAGCATTTTATGTCCCAGTGGTGGCCATTTCAAATCTGATCCATGTCATTTTCGAAAGTGTCCGTGGAGTTTACGTGGTGAGGACGGACGTGCGCAAAGTTTCATAACATTGGAATAAAAATCAGCGGGTCAAACGCTTTTACAAGTTAAACCGTTATGCTCGAGCGTGCGCCAGTGTTTAATCCGCTAAACGCGTGAGCCATTGTGAATCTAATCCATGTCATTTTTTAACACATCTAGTGTGTTTTTGAGCGTAAGCGGGTGCTCAACGTTTCAGATGATCAGAATATAAATACGCTATAGTCAATAGCGCTTGCCAGGAAAAACCGTTTGTGTCCGAGTGGCGGCCATTTTGAAACCGATCCGTGCCATTTTCGAACAATTCATTCACCCTAGAAACTTTTGGCCGGGCGGGACGAATTGAACTCGTCCCGGCTAAAAGTTTGTAGGGTGAATGGGTAGACTATAAGGAGAGACAAACGGTAACGCCGCGCTCCAATGCAACAGTATTATAAGCAACCACCCTAATGGGGGATACTTAATTAGTAGGCCTCATTGATTATAATTTGTACCATAAATATATCTTATACTTATATCTGTTTATCTGATTGTACTTACTTTATAAAATTGGCATCTATGTGACTCCCTTGTTCAAAATGTTTGAGTGATCCCATCCATGTATCCACGGCGTCAAGGTACTGCTGGCCTTTGTCGGCCAGAATCCAAGCTAAATTGGTCTGTATTAAGTAATTATAAAACTTCCAATTTGTCTCTCCGATTACCCTGTTGATGTCCATCTGAGCCATGTCGGCATTAAGCCGCCTCTCTAATATATCCTCGTTAAGTGCCAGCACGTCTTTGTAGGATTCTACAGGAATTATTGGTCTTTCTTGGTTTTTCAAAAGGTTGTACCAAATACGGGCCAGGCGGTGCTTATTTTGATCATTGCCACCCGAAAATGTCGCAAAATCATCATTTACTAATATATAGTATTTTTGCAAAGTTTGTTCTCCTAGCATAACGTTCCACAATTTATAGTAGCATTCTTGCAGATGTGGCCAGCTTTCTTTCTGTATGCGAGAATTGGCCTGTACATCTCTAAATAGTAAACCCATTGTCGTCAGTGCCTCTGTGATCGATGGGTGGTCAACATATCTGGCCAAATCTATTTTTCGTCTGTTTCTGTCGGTTAAGTACATCTTTGAATACAGAAGTACATTTTTTAATAACTGCCACCTGGTATTGTAAACGTCCCAAGCGCGCAGTTCATTGTCCAAAACGATCAAAACTTGTTCGTCTATTGCTTTGATGAAATCGTCCCATAGGCGTTCAAACTCTTCCTTTTTCTCTTCAATCAGTTGTAAAGGTGCCGTGATGATACGACTTCTGAACAAGAAATGGCGATAATTATAACCTTTGCCCGCGCTTATCAGTTTATCTCGTGTTATTTTAAGCTTTGTTTCATCTATTTTATTTTCTATTACAAATGTTTTTCCAGCCTCTCGCAGTTCTTCTATAGCCTCCATAAAGTTATTGGTCTCCCTCAAGTAATCTTGATAGCACTCGTCAATGGCCCCACGTGATCCAGAAGAGAGTGTGTATTGGTTGACAAATGATGAATCATACGTCTGATTACCTGTCAAATGGTAATTTACCAGTTGAGTACCATTTTTATAAGATACGTATGCCTCAGTGATGTTGTCAACAGCTCTTTGTGCCAATTGTGAACGTCCGGCTAAGTTGTTATCGAATCCAATCCAAATTGCTTCTCGTAAAGCTAGATCTGTGGCATTAAAACGCCCAGTTACACTGTTAATAAACCTGTCAAATGAATCTATTATGTCCAAAAAGTTGTTGGCAACGTAATCAACTCCTCTCTCTTCGGCTACCTCCCACCCCCGGATATATTCGTGTTTTATCATATAGTGTATACTTCTCATGCCTAGTTGACTATATGCTGCTCTTCTTTCCATCATGGGGTCCCTAAGTTCTGCATACAAAATACCTCGTGATCTCAATAATGACGAATTCCAAGACCTGCAAAACAATTCAGTTTTCAAATGCACAACACTTTCACATTGAGTATTATAAGATTAAAACATGGGTTCACAACAAAATACGTATTCAGTGCCTCTAAACACAGCATCCAGTCTAGATATTACTTCATCTCATCGTTGAGAAACATTCACCAACATTTTATTTTATTAGCAACCCCTTCCTCTCTCGCTAGACAATCCTATCAATATCGGTTTAGAGTAGATATATCTAGAGTAGATATAGTCATAGTAAATGTTTCGGTCTCTAATTAATTACACTAAAAACAATACTAATTAACTCAAAGCGGAACCTATGTATTCTGAAAATCGGACTCATTTTCTCCCAAATGTATAAATTGTATTGTAATTCACGTGTTCAAACTGAAGTCGAAAATCATAAAATAAATTATATGTGGTGCATGAAAAATCGACAAGGTGATGTGACACCCTGCTTGCTATGCAATAGTTATAAGGTGCGAAGTTAAGTGTTGGTAACACTTTTTCGCTTATCGTACAAGCTTTACTTTGCGATTGTAAATTATTTTTACAAAATAATCGGTTAATAAAATTATTTATTTAGAAAATATATTAACGAAATGATCAATTACTTAGATTTTAAATATTGTTTTCAGTGGACAATTTTTTACACAAATTAATTATCAAATCAAATTAGACTATTTTGTTCAGTTAAATATTGTCTTTACCTATATGTGACATCATGGAGAATGATAAATAACGTGTCCGCGATAACAACTCCCCTAGCCCCCCCCCCCCCCCACCCCTCCCTTAGATCGAATGGTGGCCCCCTTATGCACGTAGGTTAGGCCCATGTTATATCTGGCACATTATGGTTGATAGTTTAGCCGATAAGGTAACCTATTGTGCATTTTATTGATTAAAACATGATATTTCTACCACTTGTAGAGCATATCCTAAGGATCATTTTTAAATGTGGAGGTAAATTGGATTTGGCTTCTGGAGGTCATTGACCTCGAAAGGTCAAAATATTCACTGGCAAATCTAAAATTTTCCACTTTTTATCAATTTCCACACTGTTATTACACGGGACTTGTTTTGACATATTCTTCGTCCTATGTATCAACCTTGGAAAGGAGGCTAGTTATCCTAGGTATTCTATTTATTACTCTCCTTCCTAAATATTTAGTTGAACGGGCCAAATTACAATAATGCAGCATTGTAAAACATTAGCCTGATCTCCCATAGCAAAGCATTGACAAATAATTGGGTTATGAAGTTTTACATGGAGTGGGGTTGTGTTTTACTGGAGTAACATCCGAAAGCAATTTGAAGGTCATGTCGAGGTAATTTCAAGGTCAAGCAGGCAAATACTGTTACCATGATGACATGTCTTCTTCGGAGCTGTTCCAATTTCTTTTTCAAATGTGTCTTCACTTAAAGGAGCCTGAGCTTCAGTTTGGTGGCATGAACAATTTTTCTAGAATCATATCTACATCAACCTACCTTTATGCAGGGGAGCCATATCTGATAATTTAAAGACAGCTCAGTTTTATTATCATGATTTCCATTAATGTAATTGGTTTTAGGCCTATTGGTTATACATTTACTAGCCTCCATGTAGCAATCATGTCTCCTTCAATAAGTTTGGTCAAAAAGCAGTCTCTTCTAATTCGGGACCACATTATTATCCATAGGCCTACTGTATATAGACGCATAGTGTAAGCCATGTTGATGCCATCACCTTTATCTATGCTCTCTAGTCTAATGTTCCTGGTAACTGGAAGTTGTTAGAAGACCACATACATTTAGAGAATATGACGACCATTTATACTGATTATAACTGCTCGATTAGAACGTTAAATTGTATATTATTAGCGTGACACTAATATCCTAACAGAAGTGGTGACCACTGGTGAGCAGGTTTTTATCCCCGTCTGTAGGGGAAGGGGGATTTTAGTTGCACCGGGATCTATCAAGCTTGAGGCATCAGGCGGTAGGGCCTACTTAATTTTTGTGGGTGGAATAACTAAAAAACTAGTTGTCATTTTTTGACATTTCAAATCACATTCTCAACAACCTGGGTATGTGCAAGTGAGTTTTTAACATGTTAAATATTTCCAAGAGTTCAACATCATATTTTTTCGTGGGCGCAAAAACTCAAAACAATAATCAGAAATTATCCAAATCTTAAAATCACATTCCCCACGATGTAGGCCTACCGGCAATTTGTTCAAGATTTCACTGAAATTTAAAATGGCCGCCACAAATCAGCTTCATAATTTATTGTGGGCGCTAAAACTTAAAGGGACTGCATGGCCCAGGCTAAAATCATCAAAAAATCTGTGATTTTATTTCGGCTTACTAATATGGCCATATGATGTAAACATGTCCATAGACTAGAACTGCAAAAGTTTTTAATTTTTCTGCTGCGCATTCACCAGTTAGGCTAGATATAGAGACGAAATTCCCGTATTTCTTATTTTTGACATGGTTGTCAATAATTAAAAATCAGGAATTTTGTCTCTAGGCCCCTATATCTAGCCTAACTGGTGAATGCGCAGCAGAGAAATTAAAAAAACTTTTGCAGTTCTAGTCTATGGACATGTTTACATCATATGGTCATATGGTCATATGGATATTTTCACATGTTTTGTCATTTTGACCTTGAAATGACCTTGATGTAACTTTGCTATAATAGATTTATTTTTACGTACCCGGGGTACATGTACATGCGATTGAACAATAACATTTAAAGTGTAATTATGTGAATAAAGCTAGGAATCCATATGTACGGAATCCATATACATTACGTTATGCGTTACGCGTAATGCGCTATGCGTTATGCGGCATGCGTTTTTTGTGAATCTATGTGTACGTATATTCTGAACGCGTATACATCATGCGTTTTTGACTAGCAGCACTGTATTTTTCTTTCGTTCTGTGGCTGATTTGTGCTTGAAAAGATGTCTTTGTCTGTATGTGGGCGCTGTATATACAGCAACAAAATTTGATTGTTATTGCCACCTCATTTAAATTACCAAGGTTGAATAAAAAGTAATAAACGGAAACACTGCTGGTGGTGGGTCCATAGGATACTGCAGAAAAGCTTTCAACAGGGGGCATACCACAACCAAGAAATGCAGTTACATGGTTAAATATTTCAGAAATACTTCAGATTAACAAAAGGGAGCTTGCATACAGGCTGATACAGCGACAACATCGTTAGCAGGTGTGTCAAATTGTAATGCATGTTTGGACTTACGTAGGCCTACATTATGGCGTGATATATTATACAGAAAAGATATATGGCTGACACTATTTGAAACGGCGGAGCTGCTCCCTTGTATTGTAAGAATATGACATATTTTTAGTATTTAATTTTCAGTCTTAGCATTCTTATTTACAAAATATCCAAAACGTTCATGAAGTTTAACATGTATGGGTTTAACATCTCATAATACAGGTAATATAATTTTATGAGTTTTATTAGGTAGGCCTAATCCATCAATGTGCCTGTAACATTTTCTCCACGCGGTATAAAATGCATCAGGAGCATTGGTGGAGTAGTCCCAAAGTTGGGAGTCGTACACTGCCATACAAAATTGAAAAGTTTTCGTTTAACATTACCTTTGATAAAACCAAAGCTTGATAACAACTGATTCGTTCTCATATACAAATCATCAGTGGAGCGTTTTATACGTAAATTCATTATGTTAGGTCCTATAATATTTCCTAGGTGAGATTTTCTACTAGTATTCGTTATTGTTTTTCCATCAAAACATATTTGTCACTTTTCAGATTTAGATGAATATAATGAACTGCAGGGAAAATGTATAAATTTACTTTTATCAGCATTGAAAATCAAATCAAAAGTTGTTGAAAACTCAGAGCATATTTTCAGCATCAGCGACAAAGCGTGTTTAGTGGGGGCCAACAAAACAATCTCATCGGCGTAGGCTAGAGCACCTGTAAAAATGTTTCCTATGTGGCATCTAATTCCTGGCTTTTTAAGCTTAAATAGTAGCTAATCTAAGTATATTTCTAATAGTATTGGTGATAATACACCTCCCTGTTTCACACCATAGATATATTAAAAGTTTCAGAAGGACAATGATGCCATTTCAGAATAAATTTAGTGTATGACTTTGATGTTATTCTTATCATTAACAGTAGTTTGAGCCTTTGACATACTTTTGGAATACAAAAATAGTTCATAAATATGGTAATACACACTGTTCACCACTTTTGGCTTCGTGAATGCGTATTTTGACCTTTCGATGTCGATGACCCCTAGAGGTCACCAGGGGTCAAATCTAGCTTAAAATAAAGATCAGGATTTGTGCTACTAATGGTAGAAACTGCATGCTTTAATTATAAAATGCACAATTTGTTCATTATGGGAGCTTAAACACTACCCGAGTATTTTGCCGAACTTTCTGAAACATTGATGCAGCCTAGAAATTAATTCTGGTATCCGGTATGAAAGTGAAAATAAATATTTTTTATAATTTTTTACAGTTTAACCTTGAAATGACCTTGATATGACCTTAACGTTGTTTTTCGACGTACCCCAGTAAAACATAATCCCAACCCATGTCAAACTTCATAGCCCAATTATGCATCAATAGTTTCCCATGGGAGCCCAAACTGATGTTTACCAGCTGCTGCACACTATAATTTTGCTCCTCCAATTAAACATTGAGAAAGGAGTGTAGTAAGGGGAATACATAGGGTGTGTTTCCCCTCCCAAGTTAGATACTGCACTCAATCTACTAAAGTGCGTGTGGTAAAGATATCTGACAAAGACTGTGTCAAAACCAATCCTTTGTAGTAGATGACTGCACCACTAGTATTGTTTAAATTGATAATATTTTTACTATTTGTTGCCATTTTGACCTTCAAATGACACTAAAGTAACCTTGACACGACCTTCGTGTTATGTTTATGATTAACAGCAGTCTCTTAGAGTTTTTGGCACACTTTTGAAATACAAAAACATTTTATAGATATTGTAAAGCACAATTTCTACCACTTTTTGGCTTCGCAATTGGATAGTTTGACCTTTCGAGGTCAATAACCTCTAGAAGTCACCAGGGGTCAAATTAAACTTACCTCCACTTCTTAAAATAAATCCCAGGATATGTACTAATAATTGTAGAAGTTTCATGCTTCAATCATATGGAGCTTAACCACTACACTATGAAGCTAGAGTCTGTTTCACCAGATCCTGGGAGTAGCCTTTTTTCAATTTACTCAGGCGTTATTCAAAATTTTTGCGTGAAATTTGTTTGGGGTCATTTTTTTCATCTTCCCCTAACATCGCTGAAACTTTTGTAGAATTAGGTTGTGTATTTTGTAAGTTAGACCATTTGGCATGTGATAAAATTCTTGTATCACGGTAATGGTGAATGAGAGCTTTACTTAAAAAAAAATAGTACATGCCAAGTGGTCTAACTTACATACTACACAACAAAATTCCACCAAATTATCCGAGAAGTTGGGGAAACATGAAAAAAATGATCCCATAAAAATTTTGCTCAAAAATTTCAAATAGCGACCGAGCAAATTGAAAAAAAGGCTACTCCCAGGATCAAGATCCGGCTGCAGACGGGTGAACACGTAGGTCTACCTAAATTCTTGTTAAAATATATTGCTATTGCTAGAACTAATATAACTTACTCAAATACGTTCTCCATAGTATTAGACAGATTTTCCAGTTTTTCGACCATCTCTAAGTCACGTGCAGATATGACTGGGTTGACTCTCTGGTTGCTTTCACGTGCCTTTAGAAAGTTGTCCTGGAATCATTTGAAAAAAATGTCGCATTAAATATAAAAGTGTTTACCATAGTAACTATGATAATTTAACAAAGTTCATATATCGTATGGAGAGGGCGTCACCGATGAGATGGGTAGTTATATCCAGTGTTAATAGCGTCACAGTTGTGTCATGTCAATTATTAATATTATTAAAAACAACCAAAAAGCAGACATTTTGTAGTCACGTATCTTTGAAGGCTCATGTCTGGGTAATTCCATTTTTTTATGTCAGCAGGTCAGAAACTATGCTACCCACTTTTATCTCAATTGCTTTCTCCGAGTTGGCATCAGTCTATAATTCCGCGAGGCGAAAAACCCCAGAAAAATGACTTCTTCATCATTGTATATGTACTCACAGAAGAGTGCTGTCACCGTTTATGTTTTTAACGTCCCTAAATCACTTAGTTATGATTTATCTCTTTGAATGCCGAACAAAATATGGTATATACCATTATGCATGTATGCTTGACTAAAATAAGCGGGGCGTCACGATTGGCCGAGCACAGGTTGTAAGCTCATGCGAAGCATGGTCCACGTTCTAAGGAGTGGGGTCCGTCAGAAGTAAATATTATGAATCAGTGAAGCGAGACGACTGACCTACTTTAAAGTAAGTGGGTCGTTATGATTCGCTGAGTAAACATTTAGGGCGACAAATAAAGCGACACGCATGCGCAGCATGGTCTACGTCTACAGCAGTGGGGTCTGCCGTAACGTAAAAATTTTGATTGAATGACGCATAATGACTCACCTGTAACTTGTTGGTCCAATCATCTCCCTTTTGGAGTACTGCGTCTATATCAAAGCGTGAAGTATCACTGTAAGTAACTACTGGCTGATAAATAGTACGACGACAGGACTGCTTACAACCACAACTTGTGTTCCTCAAATCATAGTAATCATCAGACCCTGTGGCACATTAATAGCTAATAACTCATATATATAGAGCAAGAGTGAACTTGATCAGTGAATTCATTGTATTTATGAGTGTGTAATAGTAGAGTACATACGAAAGAAAGGAACGATGCACGATTTATATCCGCTCAAGCTGCATACATCAATACTATCTGCCAACAAAAAATACCACAGAATCACCATCAATGTGTTGCAATGATGTATATTAGTGGTGTTATTAGAAAAACGAGAGATTAAATAAAATAATTTAGCCTCAATATGTTGTACACGTAACTTACTACATATATGGGGAAATGATTAGCATTTTCATCATTTATATTCGATTTATGTTCGATAATTATTAGTCAATTATATGTTTGATATATGCGTCTATGATAAGTAATAAAACATATTGTTCGGTATAATGTAATAACCATTAAGAGATGGCATGTGTATTAGACGGCATGTACAATTATCCTCCACCATCTTCTGTACACAGTTGAGTACACAGCCGTACATACTGTACTTATCGTAATATTCCAGCTTGATATCATCGCCACATTCGCCATGCGGAGGTTTCAGATTAGTCACCTGCAATATCAAAATTACAGATAATAACTTGACAGATAGATCAATCTCTATAGTCATCAGGTTGTACACAAACTAGACACCGATAGCACGTGCGTCTCAAACTGCCGACAACTAACCTTGTCGGGTGTTCTGTAAAATGAAAACGAGGCTGTCGGCACAAAGTGCCAGACGAGATAGCAGTGCATGGTCGGGACGTCACACTTTGCACTGTAGGGAGTGTAGCCAGGTTGAGACTCCTGATTTTGGTTACAATTAATACAGACTCATCCATCGATATAGTTTTCACACTCTTGAATCTGCGGATTGTAATAGCTTAGTATATAGGCTATGTACGATCACCTGATCACTGACAATAATATTATCAACCTGTAGAATGGCCAAACCTTATAGGTTCGGAGTCACTGTCATTTGTGATCACGGCCATAACAAATGAACGTATTGCAAATTTTGTGAGCCCCCACCCAAAAAAAGAATCTTTTGCCACCCCCCCCCCCCCATTAGAAACTAGATGTGGCTGATTTTAGCACGAACACATTAAATGCATACATAGATATTGCCCGGTCAGTCCAACAAAAAATAGCCCCCAAAATACTATAAAAGCTGGACATTTGTTAGCCCCGTCCGCCATGTCATTTTTTTGGATTTTTCCCAATAGTTAATCACATTATCATAAATGTCTGGAGAACGGCCACGTCAAATTTAAATGCGATACAACCAACAGTTCACAAGCATTTTGGGCGGTCATCTTGGAAAAATGCCCTTTTATGGCTCGATGCAAAAAAAAGTAAACAAAATTCATCAGCTTACTTCTTAGTAAGAGCTAAATTGATTTTTTTTAAAAACATATGTATTTTTAATCTTTCTATTTTCTTATTCGCCCTGCAGGTCCGGAACACAACTGTCTGTGTCAGTCCTCTGACAGGAAAAAAAACTGTTCCTGCCAGTCAGCTGACATAATACAGAAACATTGTAACAAAATAGAGTTTCAATATTTTTGCCAGAGCAAGATATAGCATAGACTACTATCTACCTTACTATGTTTCAATATGAACGACCTACTTCCATGACATCGATTGCAACAAATGTTTGTGATCCCGGTGGCATTGCTAATCCATGATCCTTCACCATCGCTAATTCTCCCTGATTATGAATGTGAATTTTTAGGCCAGCGCCAGAGTTGGGGCCGTTCATATACTCGTACTGCTCCACGTTCAGCTTCAGGCGTAATCCGGCCACAGAACCTTCAAATATAATCAAATTATAATCATCTACTTCTTAGACCTCAGCGCCTAATTTTGACTGATGGTCTATTGTCGTCACGCGGCGCGTTCATTGGTCCGTGTCTCCAGCAGTATTAAATCCACAACCTGTGTGTCGTTACTGGAAAGTACATCAAGCACTTACAGGCTAACTATACATGAACTATTACTAAACCTTGATTGAATTCACGTTTATCTATTTACTTTTTCTATGAGTTTTTTTTCAATCTGCAATTTTTCTCGTTAATAAGCATTTACCTATTTACTTTTTCTATGAGTTTTTTCTCAATCTGCAATTTTTCTCGTTAATAAGCATGATAAGTTTTAGGCCTACACTAATTTTTTAAAGAGCATCACTTTGAATTTTATACTGAACGTGCATTTTAATAATATACAGAGTTTTCGTAAAATGAAAGCTCTTTTTATCGGACACAAAATAGATTATTGATCTTAGGCGAATCCCAAGCTATGTAATTCGTGGTTTGTTCGGATCTCGATTTGTTTGTAACGGTCTCTTTTAGCAATGAAATCTTTAGGGTGATCCAAACCAAAAATTAATCCGAAAGAAATATAAATTTATATAGCAGATTCTATGTCTATCAGGCCAGTCGGTTTTTGATACAATATCCACAAGCTCATTCTTACAGGTGGAATTACTTTAAATGTGAATGATTTATGTCCTTTTTCTTCTCTCGTAGAAGAGAAGAAAAAGCTAAAATTTTGCTTTTTCGTCAATAACTGCGTGAGTAAGAAATTTTTATTATTATTATTTTTTATATTTTTTTTTTAGAATTCTTTAGATCTTGCTTTTGAATGTATATGTAAACACCATTTTTAGTGAATACAGCAATACTCAAGATGTGGACCATTTCCTCATGTTCCTAATTTGCTTCAAATCCTTCTAAATCTATGTTTTGTGGTCTTCTTATGTTTTCAAAGTGTGTCTGCAATACCTAGGTCAGCTCAATATGAGGTCTGTATACTTCTGTGGTCAGATTTTACACTTACAGAAAATAAAATTCCACTGACATATAAATCCAGCCAGTCAAAACACTACTCAGACTTGCTTCAGGAATTATAAATACAATAGATGTTATGATAATGTGTCCCTTATTATCTACATTTGGAAATTTTAATTATTTGGTTATCTATTCATTACATGTAAATTTCAAGTTTCACTTCTGTAGACATCCTAATTTCAATTTAAAAACTAAATTTCATACTATATAGCACTTCACTATTTAGAATTAGTGTTGTTTCTGATGCCGCAAGTAATGGTGGATTAGACAGATGAGAGGTTGGAATTCATATGTGCTCTTACGATGCATTCGTAAAATTGTGTTGTGGGGGTCAGACACTTTGTGTCTGTGTGCCGTTTTCATACCCTCCTCAACAACAGATAATCTTGTTTAATAATGTTATTGATAGATTTTGTCAATATTATGTAATTTGTATGTAATGATACAAGAGTCAATGTTCATTAATATATTAATGTGAACAATTAGTAGATTGTTATTGATAGGTTTGGTTTTGTGTGAACAATTACTAGATTGTTATTGATAGTTTGGTTGATATTATCTAATTTGTTTGTAATGATACAAGAGTCAAAGTTCACATTTAAATAGTAGATTAGATCAATCAGAGACATGTATAAATATTCATAGTAGATTAGATCAATCAGAGACATGTATAAATAGTCCTAGTAGATTTGATCAATTTGAGACATGTATAAATATTCATAGTAGATTAGATCAATTAGAGACATGTATAAATATTCACTGGTTAATCCTGTTAACTGACTGTCAAGTAAATTTATACCTATTTTGGTCTTGGGGCTTCACTCTGTTACAACCACGTTTACATTAACAACATTTGAAGTGAAGCCCTTTTTATTTGTAGTCGTTTAATTTGATGTTTATTTTTAATAAACAAATTTCCCCCATTTTATGTGTCTGTTTTTTGTACGATAAAAATAATTTTAAAAGATTTAGAGCGGTAGATTGTTTCAAACATTCTTAGGTTGGACTCAAGTCAAGATAACTGCCAATCGTCCCTATTCAGGCGAAGACTTCAATTGTACTTTTCTCTCATAGTAGGCATATCGATCAAACATGGCTTTAATATAATATGGATGTTCCTGGGATATGTCAAGATTTCTAAAGTTAAACATATAAAAGGGCCTATTGTTATAGCAAACTTGTCGAATAATATAATAATGGCTCAAACCTGTATGGGTAGCCCATTTCACAGGGCTGCCATCTTCGCCTCCATTATAGGTGTAACACAAACCAAAATCCGTCAGTGTGGGTACAAACTCATCCAAGTAGCATGGGTGGCCATCCCACTCACAACTTAAACAACAAAACAAAATTACAGCAATTAATTTGTTGTGGCACCAATGCGTGCAGCATACATTGTCTAAATAATCGCAGTATAATGCAATGAGAATATCAACAAATCAAACTGGAAACTAGCGTGTGAAATAGTGACAATATTGACCGACTATTTATGTTCATATGTCGTGCATTATTTTAAAAGAAATAACGTCTCTCATCATTCTTCACAAGGTTCATCTCTACAAAGCAGACCATCTAAAGCAAAAAATAGGCATGAATTGCATAGGCTTTTATTACATGTTTGATGAGAATTGATTAATCAAATATTTACCACCATCGATATAGAAATGACTAATTGATTGAAATAAGTCATTAATTAATTATTGAATTAAAAAAAGTCATTGAATAAATGATGTTATCCATTGCCCTGTTCTTAATGACTGCATCGCTTCACACAGATTAAATCTGCTTATTTATTAGCACACCAAGATAAAAAATTTTGCCTACACTATTTTGTTGAGTTTAAGGGTCTAACGTTACTTATTTCACTTATACGCTTCAATAATCAATAACTAGACTATAGATATATCGATCGAATTTTTCAACTTTGTCGGAGTAATTTTGCCGTAGAAAATCAAGCCACGATGTCCAATAAAGGCTTGCGACGATTATGATAATGAAATAAGGTTGATAGATATACAGTGGAGACCCGGAAATCGGACCACCTATGGGACTGACTCAAAGTGGTCCCATTTTGGAATCGGTCCGATTTGTGAAACCAGCCAATTATGAATGTTTATAGATATGCCTTGTTACGTACTGATATCAAAGACCATGTACAATAAGATGATCGACTTACGGATTTCACCATACAAATGCGTGCAATACATTGTGCAGTGCTGTCCCTTTTTAACGGGAGTTGGAATTACGCTTTAGCAAGTGTATCATCATATAAAACAGGTAATATTTTCACCACTTTAGCCTCCAAATAAAAAATAATGTTTTTCTAGGTTTGACAGTTATGACAATATCTCTGCAATATTTATTTTTGGAACTGCTAATATAGCAGAAAAGTCATGTTATATTATCATACAATTTTAGAGAATAAAATGTCTTCATTTAAATAACAGAAGAGCTGTGTACAGAAAGAACACAAATATGTGGATACAGAACGGGAGGGGAGTGACGATATGTCGTCAAGCATAGCAACCACAAAGGAGACTAGGGCAAAACATTGGTAACAACCATAACTTGGCAGACGTGTATTTTGATTCAAACTTTTATTATTAAAAAAATATTTAGAACACAAAAGCAATATTATAAAATTATATTTCTGTTCAGGTATATTCTGAATGATAAACATGACAAATGATCTGTGTCACTAGACTATAATATTTAGTAATATTATTTATATAGTATATATATCATTTCCAGTGCCCTTATCTTGGTTTTCTTTGCTCGTATCTACCCTTGCACACATGTCACCTGCCAGCAGATACAAGAAGATGAACCAATGATGGGGTAATGCTGGACCAGCATTACAAACCTTGGACCAGCATTACACTGAAATTGATTTGACGTCTCGTGTTAGCTGGGCGTCACCTGTTGTTTGTAAACAATGAATATGCATACTTGTTTATACGGGCCCATCAACCCCTGAGGTACCAAAGGGAAGAAGACAATTAAAAAGTATTGATAACTAACCAAAAAATTATTTGATAAAAAATAGAAGTAAACCTCCGTCAATACTTATTTTTCTGATTTTTATGATGTAAAGTATGTATTGTTTTTAATAGGATCAATGTCATAATTATTCGTCGTAATATGGTAAAATCATACTTAATAGATGAAAAAAGCATTAGTTCCAACTCCCAATACCGGAGGACAGCACTGAGAGCGATTTCACGTATTGGTCTATTATTAAACTAATGTATTGAATATGACGTCATGATATAATAAAAAAAACACACGCAATTAAAAAAAAGTTGTATTAAATGCATATAAAAATATATATATGGAAAAAATATTATACATATATTTATTTCTGTAAAAAATCTGTAAACTGAAAGTCGATCAGCCGTGAATAACCCTATGACACCCAAAGTCCCTTATTATGACTGTCAATATTGTTTGATATTGCTTTAATATAAAAGACAGCGAAATTCGCTGGCTTCAATTTTTTTAAATTGATTTCGAAGTGACATTTATTCATTTATCATAATTCGAAATTTGCTGGCTTCAAATTGTTTTAAATTTGTTTTGAAGTGACATTTATCTTGAGAGCTGTATTGACAAATATGATATTAATTAGCAGTGTTCAACACCTGTTCAAATTAGATGTGACGCTTCAAATTTAAAAAAAAACTCGTACACGGAGTCATTATGATCAACTTGGAGTAAAAAATATATTTCTTTCATTACGTTCCTAGTGTAGTATCGTTTGTTTAAGGCCCAGTCACACTGGGGTACGGTTTGACACGGTCACACGCGGAAGGAGCAAAAGCCACGCACCGGGAATCAGCGTCCGTAAGCGTCGACAAGCGTCCGTGATCGTACATTTCCAGGCGATCACCGCGTCACTTTTCGCGGCAACCGCGTTCATCCGTCGGCTACCGCGAATCAACTTCTTGTTCAAAAATTCGCGGCCAAGCGTGGCTGTCCGCGGGAGCCCAATCAACCGTGAATCAGCGTAGAGACACAGCGAGATGGTGTACAGGCACCGTGGACATCGTACATACACCGTAGGTATCGTGGGCGTGCGCGACGGAGCGTAGACAAGAAACGGCTCACCCTGCACCCCTCTCCAAGGCGAAGCCCCTACACTAGCACACGCTGTCCCTACGCTGTTCTAACTGTTATACGATAGCCTACGCTACCCTACGCACAGCGCAAAATATTTTTAATGTTGCACCGTGAGACGGTCAGCGTAGGGGATCCGTAGCTACTGGGTGCGCTTAGTCACGCTGCCTACGGTCTCTGTACTCCATGTACGGTTTCTGTACACCGTTTGACGACATATCACGCTTACTCACGCTATGTCACGGTATGTAACGCTGCCTCACGCTGTCTACGGTGTATGTACGCCATCTCGCTGTGTCTGTACACAATTTTGCGGTGTCCGCCACCCAAATGTGTCAATTTCCGAACCACGTATGAAAAGGTCGTGGATCGGGGTATTTTTCATTCTTCTCTGTTGACCTTCTCCAAGTTCCGTCTGCTCTGTTGCTCTTCTGCTGCTCCATCATTGTCGTCGTACTCTCTGGGTAGTGCTTTATAGATTGTTTCTCCAACATGGATGTGGTACAATAACACGCACGTCAAATGCAGTTGAGGGCTTAGCAGCTGCATGCAGTTGGCAGAGCATTGACGAATTACTACTGTGAAACTTGGTCTCATGGCAAAAGAGAAGGGAAAGCAAAAAAGAGTAGCCGCAAAGAAGCAGTTAAATGAAAGAAAAATTCCCGATTTCTTATTTGCTGAGGGCTTAGAAAAGAAAAGGCAAAGCAAGAAAAAAGCCGCAAAGAAGCAGATGTAAAGACGAAATTCCCAATTTCTTATTTCGGACATGCGTGTCCAAAGTAAGAAATACGGGGATTTTGTCTTTATATCTCGCTTAACTGCATGGTATATCATGCGCAACACTAAAATTAACGTATACGCAGTTCTAGTCAATGGACATGATTTTAGCCTGATTGTCGCTTTAATTATGTTCGCGAGAATACTGTGGAGCATATCATGTTTCCAAACGTGCAGTAGGTCCCGTATACACTTTTTAAAGCTACATAGTCGCAAGATAATTAGAGGCTAGAGCCCTTTTATTTACGCTGTTTAAGCTATTTTTGTCTCTCACTTAAGCTTGAATTATATTTATATCCGTGTTTGTAATTCCCTGATTATTTTACATAAACATAAATCTAAAATGAACTCGGACCTCCTGGGACCATTTGCGGCCGGTTACGCAATGCTTGGCGCCGTCAGTAACAGTAACAGTGGCTAGTTGAGTGTGTCGCACCATTTCAAGCCTACGGGCTTGGTAGTTAGGCTATCATATGAATAATATAACATCAGTGATATGATGTTTTATTACACGATTTGGAAAAACATAATATTAGTGTTGTAGTGATTTATTGCACGATATAAAAAAAATTGCAAAGACATCGTGTTCGTGTTGTAACGTTTTATTACACGATTTAAATAGAAAAATGTAAGGGAACATCGCGCCCGATTTAAAAAGATTATTATTTCGTGTTATAATGCTTTATTACACGATTTGAATAAGCATGTTACTTTGTTAAATAATTAATAAATTATATTAGCGTAATAGATTTAAAGCTGTTGCATAAATATTTGTATATACTGATCACTGTCATTATTGATAGTTAACCTGTTAACCGACAGGGCTGATTGGCAGGCATGTCAAACTCCCCCTCCCCCCCCCCCCCATCTCACTAGACCTTGTCTCGTATGACCTCGCGTCGAGAGTGATATTTCCCGAGATTTCAGAAAGACACTGGCTTATCCTAAAAAATACCATTTTTTTAGCTATACTATGTTCAATTTTTTATTAGGCATTAATCATGTTAATCTATAGTATCATTATGATTTATTATTAAAGGCATTTATATTGTTTTATCTCAATTGATTCTAAGGCGCATAAGCCGCAAAGATCACAATAATAAAGTGGAATTTGGAAATTGGTTTAGGCGACTAAAATTAACTCCTGACGGGCCCACATGACTACCATAGTTTTTGTGGGTATCCAGGTATCTGAACACCTGGAATGAGATATAATTTGAAGATATCTTTTGCTATAAAGATATATTTCAATTTCTATATCAAATATTATAACATGCATTGCAATAAATATAAATTGAGAAAATTCATATAGGAAAAATATATTCTACAATGTAGGCCTACATTTGTTACACAACGAGAAATGAAGAAGGAATAAAATAAATATATATATCTAGGCCTAATATACATAAATTCAAATTAAAATAGAATATTGGACAAGCCAGTGTGAAACATGCGGACAAGCACACGGACCAGCATGTACAAGCCCAATGGAAAAAGTCATGTGCGCGCGGCTTTTAAAATGTCGTATAAACACGTGGACGTGCGCGGGTTGTCGCACTTTTGTGTACACACACCGTCTCTATGTGCAGGCAGACCGTCCCGTCGTGTAGGCATTCCGTCTGGACGTGCGGTGAGCGTACACACACCGTCTCCCAGTGTCGCGATCGCGTCAGACCGTCGCAATTCGTCGATTCCCGTGAGTGAGCGTCCGTAAGTGTAGAGACACCGTAGGAAGCGTGCGTGAGTGTACACGTACCGTAGATGGCGTACGCACACCGCGTGCGGTATGCGTACGCCACCTACGGTACGTGTGCACTTATCCACGCTCATACATGATTCAGACGCTCACAGACGATTTCTACGGTATGCGTACGCCATTTTTCGTCCGTCTGGGTGTGTAGGCGCACCGCGCGGATTAAAACACGCGTTTGGAGACGGTCTGATGCGGATTGCCAATTTCGGCTTTTTTGCTCAAACCGCGGGCAGCGTGTCAATCGCGTCTCAATGTGACTGTAGCTTTAGGGTGATCAGGCCATGCAGCTGTGAACGGGAAATCGATCAGCCGTGAATAACCCTATGTAACTTACAGTCCATTAACTGGATATAATTTTAATTTCTCGCGTGAAAATACATAAGATAACTATTCCGTTTAATACGTATAACTAATACAGAAAATCATGACGGAATTGTTATGTCTTGCTTTACTATATGAGTTTACATAACAATTTGTAAGACTTTTGGGATCGCAAAGGTGTAATCACGCTATACAGATGATAATCCTTCTGTACGCTAGGGCCTGTCATATATGACAAGTCAAGCTGATAAAAAGCAGCCTAGCGAATTATAATCTTCTCGAATTATGATGTAATAACTATGATAATCTGTTTGTTTGTATCGCTTGTATTAATTGTTTCCTATTTCAGTATCTATTTATACGCTAGGCCTATCTGTATTAGACACACATATCCCTCACATACCGTGCGTAATTAAATGGTTGTTGCACACGGTATGTTTTTGTCAGCTGGTCGAAAATCAAAAGCTCCTCTGTTTAACCTTGTGGTTCCTATAGACCAGTAGCTCAATTATTGCTACAACACTTACAGTGCTGATATAACTTCCTGTAATTTTACAAATTATCAAATATAAGGAGACAACTTAAATTGTGTTGTTTTATCTTAGCAACATACACTTTCACACTAAGCTGTCATCGTAAGTTTGCGCTCTGTAAATTATTTTGAGCTGTATTAACAAAGAAAGACGGTCGTAAGAGCTAAAACACTACACCGTTGATAATCAACAAACCGAAGAGGCGCGACTCAAGGAAGGGACATGACATGATAAGGCGACTGATTGCAATTTGCCCTGATGACAATGTTTAAATGTTGCATTAACATTGTATGATTTATCTCACCAGCGCTAATCCTTTCCGTGATCCAATCTGAGCTCAGTGGATCCAGCCAGCGCTGGCCACGTTTGTGGATCCAGCCAGCTCCGGTCCTCTTAGTGGATCCAGCCAACGCTGGTCCCTGGCTGGATTCAACCAGATCTGGTCCCTTTATTAGACCAAACCAGGGCTAGTGAACTTAGTAAATTATGCCAGTACTGGTCCCTTAGTGGATCCAGCTACAGCTGGTCCTATTGGTGAAACCAGCCACAGCTGGTCCCTTAATTAATGCATATATAACTGTACAAGTGTGATTTTTTTGCTGATCCGTTTTTCGGGTCCTTTTGCGATTTGGGACTGAAAAAGGGTGGTCCGTGTCCCGAATCGCGGGTCGGTCCGCTCTCTGAATATGATAATACAGTATGTGAATGGAGAAATATTTGGGAATGAAAAAAGGTGGTCCATATTCCAGGATGGTCCGCTTTGTGAAGCGGTCCGATACCGGGTCTCCACTGTAGTAGCTTATCCGACTACTTGTCATATACTTTAATTTCGCCGATGTGAATATTCGCGCGGAACCGATTTTTGACCATTTAGCGGTCTTTTGATTTTGTGCAAAAATAATTTTTGAAGTTGATCTTTTTAGGCTAGGAGACATTAAATTGTTATTTCGCCGTAACGACTGTCGTCACCCTTCCGACTATAGTAATCACTATAACGCAACGTCGTACACATGACTGTATAGTCACCATTCCACCGGGATGACCGACCATTGCGGCTAATCCCCTGGATACGCGCGGCTCATTAACCCTATCAATCCCACAGGTTATCATTTAATTAATTATTATTCTGCTGCTGATCTACTACATGTGTCGTTTCAGTGGCATAAGTCTATATATTTTCAGCTTTAATATTTTTTTTTAAAGCTCATCGTATCTGTTTGATTGTGGGAATATAAGAAAAACTAGATCTGTGCACATATTTGTGAAAACAGACTGTATTATCAAGGGCTTCGTACAAGCCGGTTTACAATAAAATGGGAATAAAATTATTAGTATCAATTTATGTTATAATTTGTTGTCATTCAGTCATTGTCATTCAGTCAATTAAATATCAATCCTAGAACTTAAACTTTCACAAGTTAGCCTAAAAACCACGGTCGGCTGCACAGCGGCAGCCACACCCTTTCAAACCCAGTCCCAAAGTTCACAAAATACTAATGTGGTGAACAATATTTAGCTGGAATATGAATTCGCGCCCACAGTCCTTGCACGAAATGCACGAAAATTAATTCCAGGCGAAATAAAAATATATTACAGTATATTAGATTAATAGGATGATGAAGAAGGAAGTATACAGATGGTAGATACAACAGTACACCTGGCTGTTTGATTGATAAAATGATAGAGAAAAGAAGAATACAGATGATAAATACAGTAGCACACCTGGTTCTTAGATTGATAAGATGATAGAAAGGGATGAATAAAGATGACCAATACAGTAGCATAGGTGGCTGTTAGAGTAATAAGATGATAGAGATGGACACCTGGCTGTTAGATTGATAAGATGATAGAGAGAGAAAGTATACAAATGATAGATACAGTAGCACACCTGGCTGTTAGATTGATAAGATGATAGAGAGATAAATTACACAAATGATAGATACAGCAGCACAGCTGACTGTTAGATTGATAAAATGATAGAGAGAGAAAGTATACAAATGATAGATACAGTAGCACAGCTGGCTGTTAGATTGATAAGATGATAGAGAGATAAATTACACAAATCATAGATACAGTAGCACAGCTGACTGTTAGATTGATAAGATGATAGAGAGAGAAAGTATACAAATGATAAATACAGCAGCACAGCTGACTGTTAGATTGATAAAATGATAGAGAGGTGAAGTATACAAATGATAGATGCAGTAGCACAGCTGACTGTTAGATTGATAAAATGATAGAGAGAGAAAGTATACAAATGATAGATACAGTAGCACAGCTGACTGTTAGATTGATAAAATGATAGAGAGAGAAAGTATACAAATGATAGATACAGTAGCACAGCTGACTGTTAGATTGATAAGATGATAGAGAGAGAAAGTATACAAATGATAGATACAGTAGCACAGCTGACTGTTAGATTGATAAAATGATAGAGAGGTGAAGTATACAAATGATAGATACAGTAGCACAGCTGACTGTTAGATTGATAAAATGATAGAGAGAGAAAGTATACAAATGATAGATACAGTAGCACAGCTGACTGTTAGATTGATAAGATGATAGAGAGGTGAAGTATACAAATGATAGATACAGTAGCACAGCTGACTGTTAGATTGATAAGAAGATAGAGAGGTGAAGTATACAAATGATAGATACAGTAGCACAGCTGACTGTTCGATTGATAAGATAATAGAGAGAGAAAGTATACAAATGATAGATACAGTAGCACAGCTGACTGTTAGATTGATAAGATAATAGAGAGAGAAAGTATACAAATGATAGATACAGTAGCACAGCTGACTGTTAGATTGATAAAATGATAGAGAGGTGAAGTATACAAATGATAGATACAGTAGCACAGCTGACTGTTAGATTGATAAAATGATAGAGAGGTGAAGTATACAAATCATAGATACAGTAGCACAGCTGACTGTTAGATTGATAAGATGATAGAGAGGTGAAGTATACAAATCATAGATACAGTAGCACAGCTGACTGTTAGATTGATAAGATGATAGAGAGGTGAAGTATACAAATCATAGATACAGTAGCACAGCTGACTTTTAGATTGATAAAATGATAGAGAGGTGAAGTATACAAATCATAGATACAGTAGCACAGCTGACTGTTAGATTGATAAGATGATAGAGAGGTGAAGTATACAAATCATAGATACAGTAGCACAGCTGACTGTTAGATTGATAAGATGATAGAGAGGTGAAGTATACAAATGATAGATACAGTAGCACAGCTGACTGTTATATTGATAAGATGATAGAGAGAGAGAAAGTATACAAATGATAGATACAGTAGCACAGCTGGCTGTTAGATTGATAAGATGGTAGAGAGAGAAAGTATACAATGATAGATACAGTAGCACAGCTGACTGTTAGATTGATAAAATGATAGAGAGAGAAAGTATACAAATGATAGAGACAGTAATACAGCTGAATGTCGGAGGGGAGGTATATATAATCTGATGATAGATACAGTATATAGCTCACCTGACGATTAAATTTTCTTTAGCATGGCCTGCAGTCAGGTAAATATCTTTTAATGATAATGTATTCGCAGGAAATGAGCTTATATCCGGAGTATCACTGAAGTTTACTGAAGTATAAAAGTGTGTTAGCATGTTGTGCCAATTATTTTCTACAGCCACTGTCATTCTGAAAAAAATGCTTATTTTATTTCAATTTCATAAGTATTCAGGGAATAATGCTAAACATGTAACATCTTGTGACCCGCATGTTAGTGTAGTGGTTTAATGTATTACGCAGGAACATATGTTTTTTCTCTGATGTAAATTTAAAACATTGGGTACGTAAATAGTATCTTGATATCTTTATTTAATTAACATGGTTTAGGTATTTGTCTTAAAATTGACTGAAATCTGTACATTAACATTATGGTTCATCCACAAAATAAACTATTAGTCAGACTATGTAGAAAAATAGGATACTGTTAATGGAAAATGTCTTTCACATCTGAATTGTTTTTTAATTGTTTTATCTCTTGATGCAATCAACTATAATATGGTGAAATATTTTGAAAATCCTATGGTGTTGTAAATGATTTGTAATTTGTAATAACTGCATCTGGACATAATTATTATAACCCTAAGTCGACATTTTTTGGTTAATTGCCATCTTAACCCTTTGACCACCAGTTTATCTAATAATTAAATTCAAAATAGTTGAAGTTGTGTCTTAAAATCAAGTTGTGAAAATTATTCATGTTTTATAAATAGGCCTTTTGCTGATTGAAAATACATTTTACTTTCAAAAGGAGTTTTTTAGGAGCTGTTAAAGGAGAGATTATAATTTTCCTTGGTGGTTGAAGGGTTAAAAATTTTATATTCATTTTCCACACTGGAAGCATGGATTAACCATATAAGTGGTTAATCTATGCTGAAAGTGTTCATAATCCTACACCAGAAGCTCAAAATGTTTAGTAAGCTGTGCGCACCTGAAAGCATTTTGATTGCAGATGGTTATAGCAGGAAAACGCACTGACTGGTTATTTTTGATATTAATGTTCACAGAGACGGGCCAGGTGACGTAATACATTATGGCGACAATCATTTGATTAATGAACAATCCAGCACCTAACACCAGCAAAGCCGCCCACAATAGCCTGCGTGACATAAAAACACAACATTATAATTGTAAATTTGTATTAAAATTATTAAAATGTTGTCGACTCTAAGCACAATACTAACGTTGAGGTACCCAAGGTGATGTTATGTGCTCTAGATCTGGCCAACATAAAGTTTGATTTTGACTACTCAAATATGATGTTATAGTTTCTAATGTTAGATACTGTATGGAATAATATGATAATAATCATCGCTAAAAACGGTCGCAAATACTGCCGTGCAAAGCCAAAAGGCAGTAGACCCTATCTGCATCCTTATAAAGTAAGCAGAAAAGTGCAAATGAGTTTATGTGTACGCCCACCCGGAAAACACAAAGCCTTTATATAACATTTGTACAACGTCGGCCCAACGTCTTTTACGTTGGTCCAGCATTGTATAAATGTTATACAAATGTTTTCTGGTTGCTGAGCTGCACTTCGATCCACAGCAGTCAGAGTATGTATTAGTACGTGACACTGGAATGGGTGGCACATACCACACTCTGACTACCAGAGGTTGTGACAATAGAGTGTTTTGGCCGTACAGAATAGATAGAAAAGCTATCTAATAGCTCTAGTAGCTAATATCAAAAATAATTGCTACCTTGTTTTCAACGCGCAACACGTTTATACTAGCATTCACGCTCAGAGTAGATATCGGCATTACAGACTGGGGGCCTTGATCATAAATGTGGAATCTGATAAACTGGATGGTTAAAAACAAACGACTATATTTATCCAATTCCTCAGGATCCAGTGAATCAAGCCCAGATAAATACTACCAATCTTTAATATGACCTTTAATCATCAAAATAGTAGCATAAATAGACTATTCAGTCAAAATTACACCAAGAAGACGTACTACATTTCTTTTGCTATTTATGTTTGTTAAAAACTATATTTTCACATTTTTGACCTCGGAATTGACTTTTTGATGACTTTGAATTGAAATTGACTTTGGAAATGACCTTGAAATCACCAAAATAATGCCATATATATTTTTTTTGAGTCAAAATACCATTTCAATTATCTTACTTGACCTTGAAATTGACCTTGAAGATGACCTTGAATAATCAAAATAATTTCAGAAATGGATTGTCCAGTCAAAATCACATGAAAATGAGGCATTACACTTGTTCCTAACTAAAATCATATTTCACCCTAATTTATACCCATACAGCTAATTGATCTTCATGTGACATTGAGGCTTAAAATATGTTTTTCCCAAATGGATTTTAAGACCTATAATTGGTTATGACATCTAGTCTATTATGCTACGTTTCCATGTGTCCGTATTCCGTCCGTAGCCATATTCCATCCGTTTTATTTTTTTGGTCATGTCCATGTGCACGTGTTTTATCCGTACAGTGCCAACGTTTGATCGCACCCTTGCCAACTAAAGGCTCCCACACACCGCAAAGACTCCCGACGATTGCTTAAAACGCGACCGGATGAAATATGGATTCAAAATAAGTGCCCGAGACTAGCACTTGGTATAACCTACAATGACGGAACAAGATCAATAAACCTGCATGATCTCACTAATGTCCCTATGATCAAAACTAGGGTGACGGCACTGGCGGTTAAAACATTTAGATCACACACAGTGTTTTAAGGAACTGATGTTGAAATCGTTCTAAAACGATCGGGCTCTAACGCAATTCTGGACCAATTGCTGGCTGCAATCCAGGCAGACGCATAAACACGGTTGACGGTTGACGGATAACGGTTGAACTCCTGTTCCCACAGAGAACAGGGGCTCTGGGTAAGCCGTTCTGTGTGACATACCAAAAGCAGTCTCCCGGACTTACTTGCCAATGCTTTGTACAATCACCTACCTCACCAGGTGAAAAGAGAGAGGCACTATAAGGTTTATGCCAGAACTAGTGCATAATCTCGCGTCAGCCCTCGCGCTGCGCGCTCTTATGATGGGTGTGGACGGAATACGGACACATGGAAACACAGTTCATAGCTTAATTAATATGCAATGGTTTAGATCTAAAATGATTAAGGTAATGTACCTCGATACAAATTAGTTGATTTTACTAGAACAAAATCACAATCAAAATACTTACCTTCTGATTATGTAGGGCTGAGGTTGCGTCATCTGTCTCAGACCATGAATTGACGACTCTTGTGAGAATTGATATAATACATTCAACCAGCCTGTAGGTGCATTGGCCAGCAGTATATCGTTGAAGCTACCTTCATTATCAACAGTCTGAGAGCTCATGTACATTGTTTTCATATTTACACACTCAGCACTAGATGCATTTGATATTCTTCTAGGAGATAGTAAAGATGTGTTTGTTGTCGGGGCCTCCTCTTGCCAACCACGATAACCATCTCCAATTGAGTCTCTTGTCAAAGATTGTTTTCTGCTGACACATATGGGATGTTTATTTTCTAGGGAATCGCCCCGTGAACCACTGAATAGACTGTCGTCTTCCTCACACACATAACTACTGTCACCACTATTGGTCTCGTCTGAAGACAACAGATTTTGGAGACAACCATCTTCTATTATTATTTTTGGGGGTGTCAAAGATTTAATGCTATCTCTTCTGTCAAGCGTAGAATCCATTTTTTAATATGTAGTAAAATGTGTATATAATATATTTTTGTGGATATAAAGCGGATGCAATGGCTTCAACAAAAAAACTCATTCCAACATAGATAATGAGATATATGCTGTTAAAATCTGCGTTATCTGCAATATGATATAACATTTTGTATTGTAAATACATTGATCGTTTATATAGAGATATAGTAGGTCAATAGGCCTACCCAACACAGATGATCAGCACTCTGACTAAGTTTGACATCCAGAAAAAAAGTATTACTGTAGATCTGGTCATTTTCGCGTGTTTAAATTTTCGCGAATGTCTGATTTTGACACGAAGTTTAAAATTCGCGAATTTTTATTTTTCACAAGCAGTGCTATTATTATACTAATTTTCGCGAGATTCTTGAATTCGCGAATTTGTCCTCCCCGCGAAATTCGCGAAAATTAAAACTTCGCGAAGATTACCAGATATACAGTATAATATAAAAAAAACATTAAAGCAGGTTAACTAAAAAATAATCAAGTCAAGGCAGCTGTGATATAAACTTGGCGCTGAAATATTTTCATACAATCCAAAGAGACCAAAGGGTTTTTTCAATTTGAAATCATTGTAAATGATTTAGTTATCTCTTTCCGCTAGAGCTCGACTTTAGACAGTCAGTATTGTGGGGAGGCTCCGTGACCGAGAGGTAGCGTGCTCGGCCTCAGACCGCCAGGGCTCGAATTTCGAATCCTGTGTCTGGAGGACAGTGTCATCTCAATCATCTCACCATCCTCAGGAGGTTCTCCTGGCCCAGTTTAGCCTATATGTGCACAAAGGTGGCCTAAAGCCCGATTCATTTCATTTCATTTATTTCGACTTCAGACTTTAGTCCAAAAAACTTTCGAAAATTGACGTCTACAGGCGTAGCTAGACGTTAGAATCTGACGTCTAAAGTTGAACCCCACGCTGTAACGGTTAATGAAACACCATAACGGGTAGCTCGGATGATCCATCGTCGGCTCCCACTATGCCCCCTGTGTCTCATACTTTGGTTCAAATCATGCCACCCGAGTGGCATGATTTCAACCAAAGCGAGTGGCCCTTCGCGAAATTAACAGCAGTACACTTAGCTGGTCTCAACTTTAAATCGACGAGACCGCCATTAACTTATCGCATAGAAAGGGGAGAAACAATGATATTTCAATGAAAGACCCAAGTACAATCAGCGGGGTTCGAACACGCCCCCCCTCTCCATCATGCCACTCCCAGTCAGCTCCGTCTTTTATTGTGTCCAGAATTATTATTTCAATAATAATGATTGGCTGGGGTTAGATAAGTCACACCTTCACTTAACTAGGATATTGACCGGGGGAGAGCGGGGTGAGGGGTCGAGATTGGACCCTTGGCCAATCAATTACTGCTGACCAGCCTGACATAGGATGGGGTCACAAGCAGCCTGTCTGACCGTTGGGCATACATCAGCCATCATATTATAATGATTACTTATCGTTCCATGACCTGGGCTGCTCAGGATGGCCAAGCATGCCTGCCAGCGGTACACTGCCACTGTTGACCAGATCAAAGGTCTCAAAATCAATACAAATAATAAAAATGGTCATATTTAAACTTAAAGTGTTTGAAATTTATTGCTGATTCCAAATATATACATTATATTACTCAAAAAAGTCATACAAAAGTCTTCGACGTTGGTCCAACATTGTGCAAATGTTATACAAATGTTTTGTGTTTACTGGGCATTGTCATGTTTATTTCTACAACCTATGACCTTGATTTCTTGTGATCAGAAATTTATACCATACACTATTCATAAGTATATGTCTACGATACTTTAAATAAGTTTGATCATGGGCGAAAATGAGGAGACACTATTGTGATTTGCTACTATAGACTGTTTCAGATTATTGGAATGTGCAACAAACTTTACATACAAAATGAAATGAATCGGGCTTTAGGCCACCTTTGTGCACATATAGGCTAAACTGGGCCAGGAGAACCTCCTGAGGATGGTGAGATGATTGAGATGACACTGTCCTTCAGGCACAGGATTCGAAATTCGAGCCCTGGTGGTCTGAGGCCGAGCACGCTACCTCTCGGTCACGGAGGCTCCCCACAATACTGACTTTCACACATGGATGGGGAAGAAACATTTTTGTTTCTTTCAAACCGCCGAAACCGGGAAACGAACCCCGAACTCTGGCGTGAAAGGCAGCGGTGCTAACCACTACCCTAGGGCCCCCGCCCACTTTACATACAGGTCAGGCCTAACCATGACTAAACCTTCACTGAAAATGAGGTCAACGTGGCCATTTCCATTTCGACGCTCCTCAAAATCCGCCTAATCCTTTAAAGCCGCCTAATTTGTTCAAGCATTCAAATGTCATCATAATATGCGGCCATTTCCATTTCGACGCTCGTCAAAATCATGTCTCTCCTTATATCTATCCGACATGGCTGTAATTTAAAATGGATGATGCTGACTTTTTAATAATGATAGTGAGTTCTTTTATAGCGCATATACAATGCTCTGTGCGCTTCACACACATCACCCCTGGTCACTGGACCTGTTTATTCATGTACACTTCAAACTCCATTTTTGGAGCATACAGCACTGCAATGAACTCTATGACCCAGATTATTTTGATCCGCAGTTTTTCTCGTTAAAATAATGCTCTGAAATGTTTGCCATAAGCCTCCGTGTATCTCTTTGATAGTCTGGATAAATTTGAAAATAGCCGAGAATCAGTCAAAATAGAGTCGCAGCAGTTATGTTTATTTGAAAAAAATTAAAGCAGCTGATTTTAAGCATGTGCTCATATGTTCACCCGATGTGAGTCAATATTAGGATTTTTACAACAAACAATAGGCATCGTTTATGTTCTTTCGTATTTTTTTGACAATAATATATACATGTACATGGTATATATTTGTAATCAGCAATAAATTTAACAATTTTAGTATAACATGGCTTCAATTTTTTTATCCTCCGTACTGTATAGTTATATACTCGAACATTAAGGGCCCCGCAGACAGAACGCGTGCGTCACGCGAGCGTCATGCGAGCGATATTTTGACGCGATTACAAAAAATCAATTTCATAGAAAATCAGTGTTTCATAACACACAGGACGCGTGCGTCAAGCGTAAGTCGCGCGTTTCTCGTGCGATTCTCAAGCGACAAAATCAAATCAAGAGTGATTTTATCGCGTGTCGCGTGAGATTCGCGTGGAAATCCTGTGAGTATGATGTGGGCAGTAAGGTATTTCACAAAGCCATGACGATCCCCACAATCCGAAAAATGCTATTATTTTCTAAATTCCCCCGAAATTCATTTTTTTTTAACTGTATTTTATCGTTTCTCTTTTTCCTTAAAGAATCCGTTTTTTTTAAATAATCTGAATAAATCACGCAAAAAAATACAGGCGTTCAAGGGCTTATGAAAAAGTATGTAATATGCTTCAAAATTAATCTGATACGACACCACTAAATCACAAAAATACACAGGGGTGGCTTTCATTTAACCCTTTCAGTGCGAGGATCGACTTTAGACGGCAGAATTTGACGTCCATCATAATTATGTTTGATATATCAACCTTCTGATGGCTAGAATATAATACGTTTCCTTATTAACCCTGTGGGGGCTAGATCACCACAATCATGCTTCATTTATTAACCCTCTAGGGGACGCCAGTACCACATGTTTCATGCACTAACCCTCTGGGGGCTGGACGTTTCATATATCAACCTTCTGGTAACCAGAGTATCATATGTTTTATGTATGCATCATCTAGGGCTTAGAATAACATAGGTCTCATTTATTAAGCCTGTATGAGGTCCATACTGTCATATGTCTCATGCATTAACCTTCTCATGGCTAGATCTAGAGTAGGCCTATCATAAGCTTCACGTTAACCATCTATAGTAGGCCCACCACATGCATCATTCATTAACTCTCTGAAGGCTAGATGATCATATGTCTCATACATTATTTTTTTATGTAAAATATGATCAAAGTACACGCATATGTGTATGCAGACATGAGTGTGGCCTACACCATGTGTTTCCAAGTCCCCTTTGGCTTTTTATCGCGTCCAAATCGCGTTCTGTGTGTTTTAAAAACCCATTGAGCAAAAAAAAACGCTCGCGTGACGCACTCGTTCTGTCTGTGGAGCCCTTTAAATGTAATGGACCTTGACAGTTTCACTTAATCCTAGATAGCTCCCATCGTGTTTGCTGGGGTTGTTATGATTAAAGTAGAATCGGATAGAAGGGAAATACTTGGCCTAGATGCAACTGTTTATGTGTTCTATGTAAATCATATATACATTTGTCAATACATATTAAATCATCCACATAATATTTAATATTATCACCACCAGTCATAATATATGGTACTCACCTACTTTGTGTTGTCAATCAAAACGTGCACGCAATAAGAGGTAATTCTGGACTAAATCGGGTGTGATATAAACAAGAACTGTTATCAAGTAATGTGACTATTTTGAACGACATTAGACCAGTTTGGGCTCTTCATAATGTATATTATCCATAGTGTTTCAGGCAACTACTAATTGTAGAGAATGCTGTGTGGAACCCTTGTTGAACTGGTGGTTTCAGGATCAAATATAGGCCTTCCAGAACCTCGCGCTGACTCATATGATTTAGTAGCAATAATATAGTGAAGTAGAACCACCCATTTTTATTGCATTGTGTCTCAAAATATCTGTAAACTAATCAGCTAAGAAATCGATATGAATGAAACAAACAGTGTAGAAAATATTATCTTTTAATAAAGTGGTTAATAGTGGGATAATCAGGGCGTAGCTGTCACTTGTAACTTTGAAAAGCTGCAGTTGAACAACGTTCAGGGGCGCAACATACTTGTAAAAGCTTGTTATGCTATTACACAATTGACATACCACTTCTAAACCACTGATGAGTAAAGTTAATCATAACAACTCATTCTCACCCAAATGAAATAAATGACAATTGAATCGTAACTAAAACGACTTTATGTTGTAGGGTTGGAATGGTCGCTGCTGATGTAGCCATCTCCCCACAAGAGTCAGCGTGGAGAAAGCCTATCATTTGGCATTCGGAGCATATATATAATTATATAGCCATTAACTCGCCGACATTTACTTACGCTGTGACACAGTCGTAAATAATTGTTCTACAAACGTTTTCGGTATAACATTGTGACCGTTTCTCCCCCCTATCTAGATAGACTGTATATACTTGGATAATGTTAGTAGGGTTGATCTCCCAGCAAACACGACACATCGATCCAATGTTGGAACAGTCGTGTACGTTGACCGACATTGGTTCAACATTGGATCGATGTGTCGTGTTTGCTGGACTGGCTCTCAGTTTGTTTTGTTCCCGTTCTAACTTGTTATCTTTCGATCACAGTTCTATCTGTATCTGTATATTACGTGGCAGTACGCACTATTGTGCTATCGCACCACGGGAGTAACTTAGCAAGGCCTGTTATCCTTCATGATATCATTCATGGCCTTATATATGTGCCAAGTACTCCATATTTGGGGTCTCGCAGGATGGAAAATGCGCCTACGTCCATTGAGGTTCTTTTACGTCCAACTCAAAGTCAGTCAGACGAGCCATCTGATTTAGCCTACGTGGTTCTCTGAGCCCCACGAGTGTATACAGCACCTGGCAGTCCCAGGCGGTCACCCATCCAATTATGAACCGGGCGCGACGTTGCTTAACTTAAGCGAACGCCGTATTCCGTATTCCAGACGCCTAACATAATCAGTAAATCTACAAAGAAATGTGTTAAGTAGACTAAGTAACGAAAGCGGACTTGAAATGTACGTTGTGATATAACGTGCTGCAAAAAAATATTATTGTAAAATAAAATTATCAAAGCTCAAATTTTTATTATCCATTTTCTAATATAAATAATTATTTTCTAACAAAAAAGACCTCGATGATCCGTCCTCCGGGAAATGAAATGAAAGGTTTTTTTATTCAGGCCAACTTTGAGCACAATTATAGGCTAAACTAGGCCAGAAGAACTTCCTGAGGATGGTGAGATGAAGATAACACTGCCCTCCATCCACAGGATTCGAAATTCGAGCCCTGGCGGTCTGAGGCCTTGCCATCCATGTAGGCCTATACCCGCTTCCATCATCACATTTCGCAGACGAAAAAGTGAAATGAACGCTTGAACGCTTCATTGCTGTGTCTCATGGACAGTCGGGTCACTGTTTGCGTTAGCCTGAACAGTGATATTGGGCTCCATTTTACATCCTTTTGCCGGTAGGAATCTCTGCCGGCTCAGCTGGCCTATAATATACGTCTCAGACACGTGAGGGTCACAGAGCTATTTAGAGCGATAATGCAAGTACGACTGGTGATGCAGAATATCATCTAGAAATGGTAAATCTTATAATTTGATTATACAATTTTATAAACTACATTGTTTATACCGATTTTTGCCCGAATAAAATAGCTGTAGCTGCTATTTGTTTTTTAAATGTGTTGTTTGTATAAGAATTTAGGTCTATGCAAATAAGAAGTGGCTTGCGATACTGTAAAATTTTGACTAGCTATTGACACTTCCATTCATTTGATTCCTATACGGTATTGGTAGTTCTGGACTACTAGTATCCATATTTTAATTTAAATAAAAATACACGCATTCGCAGTTTGTGATAGGCCTCTTTTTAGCGGCTTAACATGAAAGCTCCTAACCAGTGACAACCACCTAATTCGTTATGTGGTTTTAACCGAAGGTCATTCGTGAGAATGGTTAAATGTCACCTAAGAATACGAGGTGTGATTTATAGGTCGTTTGGTAATGAGATTGAAACTTTTATGGCAGATCATGTGACTCAGGGCTTCAAGGGTGTTTCAGGTTGGGTGGACAATCAAGCAGTGACAGTCATAATATCATTGCAATGTGAAATGATGTATGACTATCGCTGTCTGAGCCATAGTGGCTGTATGCAATATGTACACTTTTGCGCCGATATAAATATACTGTTCAAAGTCTAATAAATCAGTTGACTACATAATGTGTTGAGTTCCTCTTCTGGCGCTCTATATTATACATACATATTTAAATAATTATGGCTAACGCAGCGTTTTCACAAATGTTTGAAGATGTGATAGCGCATCACCAGCTTCTCGATGTGCTACAAAATAATTATAGACGAGACTTATAATACTAGACTACATTGCAGCAATATAAATATATATGTATACATAATAATAGCATTATAATAATTATTATATAGGTAGGCCTGATATTATTGTTATTACATTTACATAGCGTCTGTTCTCACAGATTCAGATGCGCTTAAAGGGCTAACTTATTCAATTTAATTACCACGATTCACAAATTGAAAATTCCTTCCATTTGTAGGCCAAATAAAGTTGGAGTGCTACTTGTGAATTGAATTTTGTGGATTTTAATATTGATCAAAAGTAGTCTGCTCCCTGTGTTAAGTTAAGCATAGTAGGCTACAAGATAACATGGTAAAAATATCTTCAATGTGTTTATAACAGGTACAACTGTATATGGCGCTAAACAAAATTAGTTTTCAATCAAAATCTTATTATATCTTCATATATTTCAAGTTAACGGATCGAAGGTAGATATTAACTAGTTAAACTATCTGCTGAGGCTGGTAAATGCTGTTATAACATGTGTGGCGAAGTTGTTACTCAGCCCCTTGTGGCGAGGTTACCAAAGCTGTGGCGAGATTACTCATGCGAGACTACCTGTGGTGATGCTGCCTTGTGGTTACTCGCATTCATTTTTTCACACACTATCACTCATTTTCACTTACGGTCGAAAATAATAAAAAACAAGTAGGATATTATTTTAGCATTGGGTGATTTTAGGCCTATTATTGTATCAGGAAACATTCATCCTTTGTATGGATTGTATTGGAAGCATTTATACATTAAAACATAACTGTTGATCCGTTGATGCTATTATTTTTTATGTTGATAAACATGTTGATAATGCGCTGCAACGAACCAAGTAAAGGCTTATTATTAAAAAAAATGTCTTATGCGTGTGAAAGGTAATAAATAAAATATTATATAATTTCATTTCAACTATATTAAGATTATATGATAATAACATTTTGTGTCATACTAAATGATTAAAATTATTACCTCTGTACAAAAAAACTAATGTGCTACGCATCACTAATCGTACTTGTTATAATGACAGTTTGAAGAAATACGTCGGGGAATCCCTAAACTCAATCGGCCAATGGGACTGGAACCTTCAAGCCCCAAATTGAATCAAATTGAGACTGGCCAACCATAACCTAAAAACCAGAGCCCAGTTTCTGGCCCAATATGTAGTCACAGGGCCAGTGGTCAGGCTAAGGGCCAGGCTAAGGGCCAGTGATCAGGCTATGTTTGCGTGACCGCCCACTTGTGTGAGCAGTGATTTTCTTATTATTGCTTGATAAATTAATGTTCTAATTTTTAAGAGATTTTCGATGCAATTACCAATATTTAATGAATACAAAAATTGGTAGCTACTACAAAAATCTAATATACTGTATGGACATAACATCTTATTATGTATTAGTATGTATTCGGTAAATAAGTGTAGGCCTACTATGCATGTATACAAATGCAGTCACCAGATGGCACCTGGCTATTCCTGTCACATGAGAAATGTAGTTTTCTATATATATAACGTTTTTCTTCATTCTTCAAAGCTCGCAGTAACCACACAGTAACAACGCCGAAAATTCACGATACTATTTAGCTTTTACAGTAGCTTACTGTAAGCTCTTGATTTGCTGATGACGTTTTTAGCGCAGCCCACTTCGCTCATTAGTGCGCTCTGAATACGTCCGGATCATGTAGCTCTCACTCCGACATTACTACGCTCACAATACGTTTAGTTTTCAAATCGATCAGAAATTTGGATGGGGATGGAAGTAACTCGTTACTGAAAAACATGATTATCCTGCCAATAAAGATAATTTTATCCAATATTGCCAGGATTATCTTGGAAATAAAAACTTTCCATATTTTCTTCCCATCAAGCCATGATATGAACAACAACTATACCAATTAATAATACCAACTATACCAATTAATAATACATATAAACATGATCTGAAATCAGTATCTTTAAATCAGCCTTGCGACCGATCAACGATTCAGAGTAGGTCTTGGCCTCCTAATGATAATTTGTCACATATGTACTTCAGCTTCATATAGATAGCTACACATTACACATGTTTGCATATTATATAATCGGTTCAAAGTTTTAGGATTCAGCTAAACTTTAAAAGTATGCAATAACACGTATTTAAGCAAGAATAATTATGACAAAAAGTTGATTTTATGGCAAACACAACTGAAACATTACAAACTTACCACTTTTCAACTAGTTTAACTCTGTTTGACGTCAGGATGGTGATAATAATATACAACATCTCCAAGATGGAGAAATGTCGTTCTTGTTCACGTTGTCGACCTTTGCTCCTGGTACCAATTCCATACAGACACTATATACACAGCGGGTTACTCAGACCTAGCAACCAGTCAAACCAAGAGCAGATACCCAGCAAACACGAGACGTTCACCCGGTGTTGGCTTATTGATATGCCAGCGTTGCAGACGGTGGGCTGTCATTAAGCCAGCAAGTCCACGTTGTAGTGTTAGCTACACAGCACAGTTGCGTTGTCTTCCATTCTGTAGATCTCTGCCGCCCAGCTGTCAGAGGGAAATACTAGAAAAAACAGACTCCTTACGTCAAAACCAAGACAATTTGTCTAAACAAACACTAGTTTTTGAATCGAGGCTGGTTGGATGTTGGCCAGCGTCGCATACGGTTAACCAAACATTGTTTGAACGTCTATTTGCGTACATCAACTTATCAATATAGATATGATGCATATAAATTATTAATTAATTAAATAATTAATTAATTAACTAATTAATTACTTGTTATAATGACAGTTTGAAGAAATACGTCGGGGAATCCCTAATTTCAATCGGCCAATGGGACTTAATTAATTAATTAATTAATTAATTAATTAATTAATTAATTAATTAATTAATTAATTAATAATTAATTAATTAATTAAATAATTAATTAATTAATTAATTAATTAATTAATTAATTAATTAATTAATTAATTTATTTATTTATTTACTTATTTATTTATTTATTTATTTATTTATTTATTTATTTATTCATTCATTCATTCATCCATTCATTCATGCATTCATTCATTCATTCATTCATTCATTCATTCATTTATTTATTTATTTATTTATTTATTTATTTATTTATTCATTTATTTATTTATTTATTTATTTATTTATTTATTTATTTATTTATTTATTTATTTATTTATTTATTTATTTATTTTCTTATTTATTTAATTATTTATTCATTTATTTATTTATTTATTTATTTATTTATTATTTTTTATTATTTATTTATTTATTTATTTATTTATTTATTTATTTATTTATTTATTTATTTATTTATTTATTTATTTATTTATTTATTTATTTATTTATTTATTTATTTATTTATTTATTTATTTATTTATTTATTTATTTATTTATTTATTTATTTATTTATTTTTTCATTTTTTATTTATTTTTTTATTTATTTTTTTATTATTATTTATTTTTTTAATATTATTATTTGATGATGAATGCCACTTGATCATGGAGTGTGAACAAGTGAATGATGTCAGAAATATTTATATTCGTGATGTATTATATGCAACCTCTACAGCCTTTTTGGACTTGCTGAAAACATCTAATACATATTAACTTGAACAACTATCACAATCCTCTTTTGTGCCATGTGTATAAAAGAGAATATTGGAATTATATTGTTGGCACAAATGCACATCAATTGTAATGCATTGAACTATGGGCCGATGACACCTTTGCAAAATAGCTTACTTACTACTCTTGTCATAGACATTACTTGTGTAACCAAGGAATTTCTTTGGTGTAACTAAGCACGGTGCTCAAAGGGGATGGCATTTTTAAACAAGACCAGATGCACTCGTGCGATCTATTCTACGAATAGATTAGGAACGCAGCATTGAATAATCCAAGTTGAGTGCACATAATTATTTGCAGTTATCCCACTCTAAACGCTTGGAATGTATATCTATATATCTTTGCTAGCTGTACTGTGTATCATATAGCTGTGGAAAAGGCCACGGCCTTCGGCCACGGCCTTTTCCACAGCTAAGAAAGTAGAGCTTTGCGGGCTACCCAATGAATTCATCCTGATCATACTCCGGAAAACAACAACAACATTAATTGGACTGCATTTTGAAATAAAAAGTGACTAAAATAAATATATGTCGAGGCAACGCACTGTCAAAGTATTATAATACATTTGGCTTGGTGAAATAAATTTCTTTGAATATATCATCATGCTTCTAGATAAACGGGCGGACCCTTTTAATAGACGTGTCTGCTAAGCAGGACAACACAAAAGGTGGATAAAGTGGACTATATTAATATAGTAGACCCACATCCCTGGTGTAACCTTCCACATACCATTCTACAACGATCCATCTCGGCAAGTCGTCTACATATGTTGTTTGTACAACCAAGGCGCGACGTCAGGGATCAATTACTCACTTACTGATCGACTCAACCCTAATCCTGGACCAGGGACGGGCCAATGGCACAGACGTTTGTTCAGCCCTGATACAACATGTCACCAACCCTGTGTTTGGAACCGTTTATTTAACAATGTCAACAAAACGAACTGTCATCATAAATTATGCTCATGTAGCCTGAGTCTGATGCTGTGGCATGGAGGATGACAGGAATTTAGCTAGATCTAGACGTGTGAAGGTTATATCATCATACCACTTGTATAACATTTTTGCGTCTAAGACGTTGAGCCGACGTTGTGTAAATGTTATTCAAATGATATGTAACTTCCTGCCATAACTATATACATGTAGCCTATGTAGCTTGAAATAACATGAAAAAATGATGTATGTACCACGTCAATTGTTAACAGACCCAGTAAGGACCAATAAAAACATTTTTATAACATTTATACAATGTTGGAGTCAAAACGACACCCAAGATATATTTAATATTCTACACAATATTTTGAAAAAAAGCAACAACATAGCAGGCATTTGCGCAAATTGATATTTGCGCCACAGAAGTTGTCAGCGAGACGTTAAACAAATGTATCCAAAAATGAATCGAACTAACGTTACTTTCAGCAATAACAATAGTACAATCAATTACTAAAAAAACTGTTATTTTATCTTAGTAGAATTAAAATGCCTAACGACCGATCTGCCTTTTTTTTATCGAATATATTTAAATGCGAAATAATCATTTTAATTTGATGTGGCATAAATGCCTTCATATATATGTGACACAAACACACGAAATCAGTCTCATCTGTCATTTTTCGAAAATAAGATAATGTTGTGCGAATAAATTAATAATTTCCCTGGTTTTCCATTAGGAAATATCGTTATTTGTGTAATTTTAAAAAATATTATTAAAAACTTAAGGATTTCAAAATAGCCATCCATTTCTAATCCCTGTTTTTATGATTTTACAAATGTGAAGTTAGAATAAACCACTGAAAAATTTGATTACACGTAGCTAATTATTATATTATTTATCGATTTATTTAATTGAACAAAATTAGAAATTTGGGAGTATTTTAGGCTGAACTGGTGAAATGAATCGGATGACATTGCCCTCCAGACATGGGATTCATAATTCGAGCCCTGGCAGTCTCTGTCACGCAAGCACTTCACAATATTGAATCTTTATGAGTGAGCGGGGAAGAAATATTTATTGCTTTGAAACATGAAAACACAGATCAAGCTATGTTATGTACGGTATTATTTATCAGTTTAATTAGCCTTATGTGAATAGTAAAACCACAAGTATCCTATGTAATAAATAAGTAGCCTATGGCTTGAATACTAATAGCTGGATACGGCATAGCTGCACATATGTGTACCAGGAGTACCATAATACTTACTCGGGTACTGGTATAGCTACATGTAGACAAAACATGTGTACTAGGTGTACCATAATATCTACATGGTATGGGTACCAGTTTCATCAGTTTAAAAAAAACATGTGTACCAGATGTACTGGAATACTTACACGGGTAGTCAGGTACCAGTATAGCTTGAAAAAAATGATTTGAAAAGTGATCATTACATTGTATCGTGTTATATTAGTCGACTGTACAAGCCTTTCCAACGTATTCAATACGTGTATGTTGGATTAAATACAATTAAAATATAAAGTCACTCAACCAAGATAGATATATCACAGTTTGAGTTTTATAGTTGACAGCAGGGGAGGGTTATTTTTCTTATACTATTCTAGATAACGCGTTGACAACTTTCCGAAATTGCTACTCCTGATAACATCTGAGATCGTTGATAAGGTGCATATAAAAGTACATTCCTGACTGGTAAGGTTCAGACCTAATCATGTCATTGTAAAGGATGTTGACGTAAATGCCTATTAGCGTGAGTGAATAGCACGGCACAAACCCGATGTAGGTATATGCCAGCCCCATCTAAGACGAGGCGTCGTACCAATGTTGGCTTAATGTCGGGCCAGCATCGCAGATGGTGGCCCAACAATAAACCAGCATTGGGTCGATTTTTTACGTTCGTTAAGCATAATATGACTGAAACTAATGGTATCAGAATGGCGGTTTATCACGTTACAGGGCGGGGGCCCCAGGGTAGTGGTTAGCACCGCTGCCCTTCACGCCAGAGTTCGGGGTTCGGTTCCCGCTCTCGGCGGTGCTCGGCCTCAGACCGCCAGGGCTCGAATTTCGAATCCTGTGTCCAGAGGACAGTGTCATCTCAATCATCTCACCATCCTCAGGAGGTTCTTCTGGCCCAGTTCAGGCTATATGTGCACAAAAGTGGCCTAAAGCCCGATTCATTTCATTTTATCACGTTACATGTTAGCTTATAAAGTCAATTACTTGACGGGGCGTAATGCCGCTTGTGTGCACATGTAGGCTAAACCAGGAGAAGGGTACGTACCGTTTGTGTGCTCAATTGAATTTTGATTACACTAAAAATATCCCGACAAAAATATCCCAACACATAATATGCATTCGCTCCATGTTTGATTAATGCTGGGCCGCTGTCAGTGATGCTGCACCAACATTAAACTAGACATGAATTGTGACATTTCAAGTAACAATAATATTTGGGCTAAGTTTTATTAGTTTTTTTGCCAGCCATTTTGAATTTGGTTGGGTTATTTTTATTATGACAGATGGGTGGGAATTTCGCCTATGAGTTTTTGGCAGCCATTCTGAACTAGAATTTTAGACTTCGGACTTCAGACTTCAAATTTCAGAAGTCCCCACTGAGCTTTTGCACTTTTAAATAGTTATAAATTTGTTTGTCAAATGGAATCGCACTCAGAGTGCCCAGTACACACATTTTCTTGTGTCTCTGTTGACTTAATGTTGTATAACTAGCCACGACGCTAGCCCAACATTAAAACAACATTGATTCAACGTTTTGTGTTTGAATAGAATTGCAACTGTTATTTTAATTGTAGCATTTAAAAGGTTTCAACTGCCCATACCAATTACACACTATTGGTTCAATACTGGGCCTCTGTCTGAGACGCTGGCCCTGAATTGAAACATTGGATAGATGCATTTTTATTATCAAATCTAGAGACTAAAGGGTGGAGTCAGTCTGGACATAGGGGCACCCTGTTCACCCTCCTGACAATGAATGGAGAATCACCCGACGTGTACACTATTGAACCAACATTGGAACCTATTATAGGCCTATCTGCTCACTTTACAAGTGAGCAGATACTGCCTCTTGAATTTGAAGAGAAGCATAGTGCGGTATCTGCTCACTTTCGAAATAAGCAGAAACTGCCTTTTGCATTCAAGAGTATAGTGATCCAGACAATCCTGGATTAATCCAGAAGAACACGATGGATGTCTTAGAAAAGTCATAGCACCCCTCCTGACTACTCTGGGAATGTTGTGTCAAGTTGATTAGATAAAAACTGAGGGAGAAGTAGCGTCTTACAAAAACGTGCCAAGAATAATAAGTTTAAAGTTCCGTTGAAAAATCAATATATAGCCCAAATATAATAACCATTGGTTTAATGTATGTGAATGCTGGGTTGTCCCAGCCCAGCAAATATAGCAGGACATGATGGGGTAAAACGCACGTTGAAGCACATCTTTGCGAGGTATTTGCTTTTTTAGTCCAAGTAGGCCTATAGTCAGTGCCCCCAATGAATCGGGATGCACAGTTAATTGTCTGCAAGAGTTGGCATATACACAAGGTGGAAAGAGAAACATTTTAATGTTGAAAAAAAATCAAAATGTTTTGCAGACTGTTATTTACAAATATTAACGTCTATGCGAGTGATGTTCGAAAAGTATTGAGGCTTTTTTATCTTATAACCCCCCCCCTCCCAGGAATGGGGTAGTTGATCGGAGGTCATTTTGAGGTCTTTGCGTGTTCGCTTTTTGGTATGATTATGTCACTTTAAAATGACCAGTCATCCTTGAGGACTCCTAAGTGTCCTCCGAATAACCACATTTTTTAAATTTCATGGTATGGTAATTACACATACTAAGACATTACCACAAAATAACTAATTTTTTAAATCTTAACATTTAAAACGCTAGAAATAATTATGCTTTTACACTGAACTGGCTGCACACATTTTTCTGGTTAAAGCCATCAGTTAACGTCTTCATTTGTATTGGTATTTTATCGGTAATTTTATGGTATGGTAATTCTACATACTAATAAAGGACTACTAAATGACGTCTCATTTCCCGACCACAAAATGGTTTAATTTTAGAACCCTTATAAATTACTAATTTACACATGATTTTGACTTTGCACATCTCGAAAACCTTACATATTTGAAATGAAGTCTTTACCTATAAATTAAAAAAATCTTTTTTTTTATTGGTTATTTTATTGTATGGTCATTGGCTTTGAAGTTAAAAAGACGTGGTTCTGACGTCTTCAGCAATGACCCTTACCATCATTCCTGGGGGGGGGGGGGGGAGCTCGATCTAGTTAATTGGTGAGAATATGGGTTTATGACCCAGGTACAAACAAATAAAATGCATTTAGGGGTGAAACACCACGATAACCCAGGGGGGGGGGGGGCGAAACGCTCCCTTTCGTACATAATAATAAACTACAATATCTAGATAATAATAAATATAATAATAAATATCATCAGTGATTATTCATCAAACATGTAGCCTACTATAGAACGGTCGTGCAATCAATTGTGGATAATAAGTTATTATTAATAACATAGTTCATTTATTCAGCTTAGATATAGTCTTTGAGCATTTTACAATTTATATAATACATGCATGTAAGCCTACGAGGAGAAAAAACGAAAACAAAATATTCGAAGTGTGATCCGTTGGAAACGAGAATATACAAAAGCAGCAAGGTTACGAATAGTTTTGACATGATCTGTGGAAATTACCGCAATAAATTTATACACGGAAGGGTATTCAAAATATTATTTAGGTATATATATTTGTCTTAAATCGCTTAAATTTAGAAAGTGATACTCATCGCCCAAGACACCACACACCTCACAAATGCGCTGATTATATGGTCTTGATCGATGCCATTTGCCTGACACAACAGAGAGTCGGTGATTTTTGGTTACAAATTTTACAAAAGCATATCTATGTTTCGGTATGACAATTTTAATAAAATATTCACTATAACATGGCCTAACTTTATATGATTTATATATCAGATCATCTGAACTGGCAGATAAAGCAGCATTCCATTTGGTCAAATATAAATCCTGTAACCTCTGTTTACACAGATGTAAAAAAAATTATGGTTCACAATGTTCTGGTTATCCCAAGCAAAATTTAGACCCATATTATTTAATAATGAGTTGAAAAACATTGTCCAGCTTGAATTGCTCATTCCCGTGATAATGTTAATCCAGTATTTTAAAATTCTTATTTTACTAGTTATTTGTAATGGGAACCGTCCCAACTCTCCACATATAAAAGAATTAGCAGTACTCCGTTTGACATGCACAATTCTTTTACAAAATGAAAGATGTACACGCTCCACATCTAGAGCACTGTGAAAACCCCACACTTCCGAACCAAATAATAATATTGGCTGGACAAGTTTATCAAAAAGTGAACAGAAAAAATTGAAGTCTGGAGCATATAATTCATGAGTGTCATTAAATAATTTATATACCGCTTTTAAACCTCGATTCGCTAGGTTTGATTGTGTTTGTGAAAAGTTTCCACTGCAACTGAGTACGAGACCCAGTTAAGATATACAGCATTAGAGATAGTCAGAAATTTGTCACCAAAGAAAAATGATCGTCAAGGGATGAAGTACACCAATATGAAGACTTCAGTGCAAAGTGAGCTTTAAAAGAGGGGGGTCTGTCCTACTCTACGTACCCTACGTGAGCAGTATTGCCAAAATACTGTGTCAAATGTTAACACCTAGGACAGTCAAGACCAGCTAATATAACCCAACTAATAAGTCAAGACTAAGCCCTACTCCTAGAACCTAAACTATAGAATGACTCTAAGATTTCTTCATAGTACACCCTACCACTGCACACTCTTTGAACGATCTGAGGCATTGTATATTATATTAACAACCACGATGACAAATATGTATATTGTTACAATATTACACCTTGTATATATAAATACAGGAGGGGTGCAAACCTACATTCAAGCAAAATATTCCCAGCAAACACGAGCACTTGACCCAATGTTGTTTCGATGTTGGACCAGCGCCGTAGGCAGTGGGCCACTATTGAAACAACATTGGGTCAAGTCCTTGTGTTTGCTGGGTTGTCAGTGGGATGAAAGAAAAATTATATTAGTAGTATGACGTAATAAACTGTTTCACTCCACTCATATTTATCAGCAGTAATGCCCCTATTAAATATCTGTTTCATGGTACTCCATCGACTGTGTTGTGATTATGACGTCATATTAGTTATAATAATTAAATTTTCTGTGACATGTTTAAGAAACAAATAAGCTATCAGGCATGATTTTTCTAGGCCTAATTATTATTAAGTTTTAGGATAGGTCTATACAATCATCAGGTCATGTGTATTTATACATTTATGGCTATACCCATACGATGCCTGCCGGTAGGCCCTATATAATGCAATGATACATAAATACTAGACGTGTATGGTAGGCGTAAAATCTAATGAGGCCTACGAGCATAGCCTATCTGTTTCTTGTAAATAATGACATCATAATTACGGTACATTTTGTTCGACCAGAAACATTATCACATCGTGTGAAATGGAGATTCCCCAAAATAACCCGAACGAAGTCTACATAAAATAGGCTACTGTTACACCAAGGAATGATTACACGGGAATTAAAGCGACACAATCAGGCTAAAATCATAAAAAACAGGGTTTTTATTTTGACTCCTTGATATGTCCATAATGTCAACACAGATAAGACTATGAGAAATAAGGACGAAATTTAATTTCGGACATGAATGTCCAAAATAAGAAATACAGGAATAACTGAATAATGGGGCTTTCAGCACACTTGCTACGTTGCCACAGCAGCCCAAAATTTAAAAGACTTCCGCAATTCTGGTCAATGGACATGTTTACATATTATGGCCAAATTAAGAAGCTAAAATCAAAATACTGATTTTGTGATGATTTTAGCCTTATTGTCACGAGGCCGATTATCCAGCTACACAACCAGGAACCTGGTCAGGTCACAAAGCCATGGTGGGCGGGGGCCCTGGCGCAGTGGTTAAAGCTGTCTGCTTGGAAAATTGAAGATCGCGGATTCGAGCCCCACTCTGGCCCTCAAGCTCTCCGCTCATTCGTAAATATTAAATATTTTGGGGAGCCTCTGTGACCGAGAGGTAGGGAGCTCGGCCTCAGCCCGCCAGGACTCGAATTTTGAATTCTGTGTCTGGAGGGCAGTGTCGATTTACAATCCTCAGGAGGTTCTATAGCCAATATGTGCACAAAGGTGTCCTAAAACCTCATTCAATTTATTAAATTTACAAGGCCATGATATGTTGGGAATCGTAAAATCTGGTTTCATATCCGTCCGTTCCACCTACATAGCCTTTTACTAGTTTACAGATATGCCAAATCAGATAGCCTTTTACAGATCTGCCTACTTAAAGCGACACAATCAGGCTAAAATCATGAACAAGAGGCCCAGGGACCTTGACGCTTGTCAACAGCATTGCAAAATATCAACTACAGATGGGTCAGAGAATGTATATCTATGCCGCTAGTATATATTTATACTAGCGGCTATACAAAGAAATACTCGTTAGCGCATTTCAGGAAAAAATCCTTTTATTTGACAAATATGCACAGCAATGTCAGTGAATGCCCTTATTACCTATTGGAAGCAAATTATATTAAAATGGCCGTCTATCGGCCATTTTGAGTTTGAGTGTTTTTGTGATATTTACGTAACTTAAAAACAAAGCAAAATATCTGGACCAAGCATGTAGTACAAATTGGGAGGACACAAGTATAACCCATGACAAATTTCGCAGAAATAAAATCCGAAATGGCCAACTGGCGTTCATTTTAAATTGTTTTTTCTCATTATCTCGGAAATCTTGCATAATAGCTAAAGCTGTAATATAAAATAAACCTTGAGAAAGTTTGCTGATCTATATCAAATTTAAAAAGGCCGACTGGCGATAACGGAGGGCTGCTTTCGTGCTCGTTTCCGAACAACTCATTCTAGTTATTTTTGTAATAAATGAGAATCAAAGTGGAACATGAAACAGAGTGAAGACAGAGCTGTCAATTCCACTTTGATCAAGGACCTGTTAATGACCTGTGATTACCAGCTTTCTGACCAACGCAACTTGCGACCACAAAAATGTGGCAGGTCATTATTTGACTTGTGTCGAATGACCTCAACTTTTTTGTCATAGGACTTTTGGAAACATTGATGAGCAAACCGCTACATGATCTGACTGTGTGGTTGAAATCACGCTGGCTAATCAGGGCTGTTGTGACAATATCTACCTCAGGCTGTCGCTGTTACGTGCAGAAAACAGCAAAATCACCGCGCGGCTATCATTCTGAACAGCACGTAGGAAATTATTCAACCCTTTGTGTCCAATGGTCAACTAAAGATATTCCCTATTCAGTTGTGTGTTGGGCTGGTTAAAGACATCTCGCAGGGGTTTCTTTCAAGATGAAAAGAAGTAAGAGAAGCAAGTCAATAAATAGGGGTTGCGGAAATATAAGTAAGGGGGTCCGAGGGCATGCACCCCCCTGGAAAATTTAAAAAAAACAGATGCAATTTAGTGCATTCTGGCATGTTTGAGGTGAAAAATTTGGATGGAAACAAGCCAGTTTAGGGACTGGCAACATAATTGTGATTGAACTGTCTGAGTTATCATGACTGCAAAAAGCCATGTCATGTAAAATTATAATATTTGTAATCTTGCATCAAGTTACCTACTTAATTATGAGCTGTACCATTGTCCAAGTTAACATACTAAGTTCAGTGCATTAATTAGAATAAATTATACCAAAAATATGACCAGTGTTGAATGTAGATCTATCAGGTATATATAGATCTGAAATGGCCAATGGTCTTTTGTGCCTACAGTAAGTATACAAGTGTAAATTTCCACAAAAATAGTGATCTTAAAAAAGACCAATTTCCATGACAGAAAACAAGATTTCGGCATGTTTTGTGGGGACCAACCCGGGGCTACGTCCTATCATGCATGACTACTTGTCTGATCTTTAATCATGTTACTTAATAGGCATAATAGTCTAATTATTTAATTACTGTATCACCCCTTATAAACGCCCCCCCCACCCCAAATACTCCCCCCCCCCGTTTTCCAGATAGGCTCCATGTATACTGGTTTGAAAAAATCTTCTCTCTTGTCTCTAATAGACGAACCAGTTCGTTTGCTGAAACGTCGGCCGATTTTGCATATAGGCTCGTTCGTTGTGGTCAAGCTTGTTCAATGGAAAATTAGTCTTAAGCCACGAAAAAAACTCTTGTTTTACCATTAGACTACTTCCCATGGACAAACTGTATATATACTGAGAGAGATTAGCCGTGAATGAATAGCACATGGGGTCTGCACACGCGACCAAGAGACGCCAAACGAATGCCGGTCTAATGTAGGTCATTATTGACCACGATGGCCCAGCATTCGAACAACAGTGCACCACCGTCTCGCACCGAACACATTCACAGCCATACACTTTAAGACACGCGTCTGTGCTCGTGCAGCTGTTAACTTCAACACTGGGTCAAAATCGAAGACGCCGGCCTCGCCTGTTTGCCATTGAGAATTTCAATGATAATACATCCATAACATTTGTTTTTTAATTCTTATTTGGCAATGTAGCACCGATTAATCCAGGTGTTTCGCGTTGAGTTAGAGTGTAATACAGGGCCATATAGCGTGCACAGTGTCAGCCTTGATCTGTCACAGCTATTTTTCACACCTGAATTCGGCCCATGGATTAAGTAGGATTAGTATGAGTGTTTCATTGCATTGGCTCAGTGATCATCATTGAGAGCGACAGATTGATAAGCGCTTTATTCAGCCTTCAGCGTTATTTCTAACGCTAATTAGAGTGACGAGAACAGAATAGAGCCGGATTACACTACAGGTGATGACATCAACGGGACTGAGTGCGTCGTCACCTGGTCGCTCACCACTCACAAAACGCCAGTAACTCGACAATGTATATTTAATATTGTTCTGATTTCTATTACACTGGCCCAACATTAAACCAACATTGGCTGAAAGAAAGTCCTTTCGCTGGAGAAGCAGTTCATATATGGTCTTGATCAGAGCACAAGCTGCCATTACATTTCGGCAAACAGAGTAACAGCATACTTTCGTAGTACGCAGCTACTGTTGTTTGCTTTTGCACGGCAGCGTATTGGTGATAAATTACTATAAATTAAATTGCATTGCAATAAAAGACGTTATTCAGTCGTATTACATGCTAGAAATGTATAAATTATATCCATTTGCACTGCCTTCTACCGCCAAGGCCAAAAATGTACTTTTAATATTGCATAACACTCTAGATGAGAGCGGTGGGAGAGGGTTACCACTCCATGACAGACTGCGGGCGGCGTGAACCAGCCTCTTTGCTGTAACGTGGTCACAGCCACACAGCAAACACGAGACGTTGAAGCAATGGTAGCCTAATGGTGGCCCACTGTTTACAACACTGCCAGCATTGGCCTACCAGTAGATTGGCTTTAACACAATAAATGTTCACTCGATGCTAGTTTAATGCTGGCCCATCTTCTACTGGCTCAGCAGTAAAACAGCATTAGCTAAACGTCTAGTTTTTGCCGGAGTCACCCGCAACTTGATACACTGACCCAATGTTGGAACAGTGTCATAAATGATGGCACAACATTTAACCAACATTGGGTTAGTGCATCATCTTGACTTCCTAGCACCAGCATGACATAGAAAGCTTTTGCTCACAGCAAAACCAAGTATCTGCTTATTTCACAAGTGTGCAGATACTGTCTATTAAAAGTGCTGTTACAAACAAGGAGGCAGTGACATCAGTGTAAGGGAAGTATATACTTGATTTACAAGTGAGCAAATACATTCTTTTGGCAGCGCTATGGCAGGAAGAGCCGATTAAAAAGCAGTGAATGCCTAGTTTACCAGGGAGCAGATAATGCCTTTTGACTTTGTCCAGGTAAAACAAAATTTAAAAAACTTACTCAGTTCTAGTATATGGACATGTAGACATATTATGTACATATCAAGGAGCCAGAATAGAAAAACAGATTTTTCGATGATTTTAGCATGATCGGGTCGCTTTCATACCCAGCAGCCACAATATGTTGAATCGATGTTGGTTTAGCGTTGGTCCCTGGGTATTTTCTAAAATTCAGTAATTTTCGCTCACTTTGAGATGGTGATTACTTTATGGCTCTCACCAAAGTGTTACAAACTGTTCAAATGTGTGCATTATCACATATTGTTGATCTAAAACATTAATTAAAGTAAATTAAAATATTGAATGGCATTGATAACAGCACAAAGTGAACCAACGCAAAAATATGCTTTAACCCTTTAAACAAAAAAAAAATCATTTTTATCCATGAAAACCGACTTAAATTACAACCCTTTTCTGTTTACACAAAATAGGCCTGTGTGTCCTATTCCTCCAATTCTCCATCCACTGTATACAAGTCATCTGTATCTGCTGTTGGTCGTACAATTCGCGGCTTGTAGTGGATGAAGATTCAAATTGTAAATTAGGGCCAAAAAGGGTTAAAATTACGTCATTTATTTTCTCAAGAAATACTCCATTTCAGGAGGATCCAAAATCACAAAAGGGAGCGACCATTTCACTATCAGGGGGAGGGGGGGGGGTCGTGCTTCAATAGCTTGGTGAATTTTCCTCTGCAGAAAATTCGCGGGAAATGAAACCTCACAAATATATGACTCGATTGAGGCATCGACAAACAAATTATCAGAAGCCTTTCCTGAACTCCCACATTTTCTTCACAGTAATGGTCTAGTTACTTATCTATCACAGTTTGCCATGTATACTACAGATATCAATGATGGCCATTTTGAATTTGATGAAGTTGAAATTTTTCAGGGCATATCCCTCTCAGAGTCCGCATATTTTGTTTTGCAGTAATCATCTGCTATCGGGCACGGTTTGCCAGATATCAGGCATATTAAAGTCAATAATGGCTGATAGTCAGCCATTTTCAATTTGATCCGAATTTAATTTTTACACGGCATATCCCTACCTAAATCATATAACATAAACGCAGGGATTAAATTAAATTGTTTAATTACTCTGATTTTAATATGTATATGCCGCAATATTTTATTTTTATTTTTAAAGGAAAAAAGACGGTAATTAAAAACATATATAAATATTTCACCTGTTAATATCGTGGCTCAGTTTCCTGTGTAAGTATTTTCATATACAAATTTACATTGTTTTATTTCACATTAGACGTCTATTTCATTTCACAATTTTCAAAGTCAAACGTTTATCAGCGACAAAAATCCTTGAAATATCCATACCTGAATTGCATATTGAAATTCGAAGGAGAGGGTATAAAAAGTGGCAGAGAGTTTATAAAAATATAATTGAGGCGAGGTACTTATATTACAACTAATGTTACAGTGTGGCCTGTGCAACCAAGACAAGGAATATTATCACTTGAACTACATTACATAAGAGATGTGTGAGGTTCGTTGAAAATGTGATTATTTGATCTTTGCACATTTAGTCCAAATCAAATGGTGCAGAACTAAACGAATTCCTTGGGGTGATGGATATTCCCTGCTAGGATGAATATTATGATTACTAACAAACTCTTTTCCTTTAGAGGGGGCGGGGGGTATAGTAATTAATGTTAGGAATTGTCCATCATTTCACTTCTTCAAATGATGTTATACTTTTTGCTTCAATACCTCAAAAGTAAAAAGACATAATTGAATAAACTCAAGATAATGAGATCCATAAAGGCAATACAATATATTTAATATTGACAGATTACAACTAATGATACATTTATGTCGATGATTTCAAAATGCATAAAAATAATACAATGATAACCTGGACGCCGTAAAAACAAACGTCCATCTCAGTAAACACGAGACATGAAGCCAATGTTGGGTCTATGTTGGGTCACCGTCTACGACGTTGGCCCAACATTTTCCCAACATTGGCTCCAAGTCTGTGTTTGCTGGGATATCTGCTACTTAATATCAGAAGCAGATATCACCGTGGGGTCTGTAGAAGACGACAAATACAATAAATTACCTGTTTATTACAATAAAGTGTGTGTGGCACAAACGGACGGAGTATTTCACTGACTATTGTGAATAACTAGGCGTAAAACATCACATGTATATAACATTCATTGAGCATACATTGGAATGTTTATACTACAGCATGGTACGATTTAAAATTGATTATTGTACATTCTAGATCTACACTAGAGTGACAGCGATACTATATGTAGATGTAAACTTTGGAAGCAAAACATGAATAAAATGATATCCATCATATCTTTTGCTAAAATTTTTTGCAATAATTAATTTTATTCACAGATTTAAAAACGACATTTTTTTATCATCCATCAAAGCTGAGAGACACCCAGGCTTACTTCAGCTGCGACAGGCGAGGTTTATTTCTGAAAAAAAAAGAAATACAATGAAAAGTAGTCACGAATGAGGTGTAAAAAGTATAAATAATTTTAAATATTAAAATATAAATTTGTTTTCACACAGCGAAAATGAAGCACCCTTCATCGTCAGCATCAGAGCTGTGTCAGTTTGGTAAGGGTATCACTGAAAAAGGCTAAATTAGTTATTGCCCTGATTTGAATAGTAAAATACAATTTAAACAAAAAAGAAATAAACAAATGCACACTCAAGACCGCCACCCCCTCGATAACTTCGTAAAAAGGTGCTGTGGTTATTGCAATAATTGAAATGCACCTGTGCCAATGCTCTCTACGCATTATGGAAAAGAAAAAATGCCAAACTATGAATGGAATCTGATTTAAGTTATATAGATGAATATATATTTCGATTTGATAGTAGGATTTATTATTTAATTTCCTGAAGATACTTAGTTATGTCATTCAATTAATTTCAAGATTTTACAAAAGTAATCATTCTTGTTCCATTACATTTGGATGTATTTGACTCCATGTCTACTGAAGAAACACATGTATAACTGACTGGTATACTAAGCTCATAGAGGAAGCGACAATTAGAGGTAGCGACATATTGATAAAGAAGGGTGAGGTGCGTCAAATAGAATATGGGCATTTCTCATAATATATATGGTAGTAACAACTTTGCATCTCTCTGATAAAATAACCAAATATTGCACAAAATAAAACTCTGCAGCTATACAATGTTTGTCTGTTGATTTCTTACTGATCCAAATAAATAATTCTCAGAATGGAAACAATTAATTTTATACCAAGGTATGGTAAATCAATTTTTCAACATCAAACAAGATCTTTTCACAATCCATACAAACCTGAATTGAGAATTAGAGGGCTTGAGCGGAGGAATGTTCACAGCTTTCCACTGAGCCTCTAACTTTGAGAATATTCCTCCAATATACTGAAAGAGACATATGAATTGGATTATTTAATCTAGGTTAGCGTTTTCAAAATGTATTTGATTGAAGTTCCACTTACTCAATGAGATGAGAAAACAAACATAACTTAATCCATTTAATAAGGGAACCATTGACTCTAATGGACACAACTGGATATTAATTATTTTTGCCTACATGACTGACTCTTATTTTATTGGCAGTGATATGTCATGACACAGAAAATAACACAAATTAGTATTGTATTACATGTACTAGCATAATGGAGCAACACCAGATAGAAATATTGCTCTCCCATATATTCACTGCCATTGTCGGGCAGTATGTCAAGCATTTGGTCACCATAGGAATAACGGGGACAGCATCGACAAAAAGCAGGCAGAGAGACTCAGATGTGCTTTTGTTGTGAGGAAGTGTATCAAGCATGTGTTATGTGTTCACAAAGCAACATACTTAGAATACCTGTGTCTAACACACATGTGTCAATTGTGAATTTGCGAAATTGAAAATGTGCTGTTTTTTGTTGTCGTTTTACAACTAAAATTTTACTTTGCTTAGTGTTTGTTCTTTGCTTTCAGAAATTTCTGCAAAGTTGATCTGCGTTACATTAATTAACAATTCCGCTGCTGAATTGTTTGTTTCTATTTTTTATTTGTTCGAAGCTGGATGTGCTAATGCAATTACCAGCTCCAAATGACGAAAAACATATTAATAGATCACTAGACACTTCCCAGATTGAACTATTTCATAAACTGATTACATTCCACAAACTATTTTGCCAATGTTAGTCGCATTTAATTTCGTTTGGAACTACATGTACATAACTTGAAAGTGTCCTTACAGTACAATGGTTAACCCTCAACCTTTAAAGCACTGAATATTTTTTTAAAAACCATAGAGACCAAAGGTTGTTTTTTTATTAGAAACCATCATAAATGTCTTAGTTTGCTCTTTCCGATACATTTGAATACCTATGTTATAGTCCAGTTGCCGTCCATAGAACCTAGAAATTGTGAGAAGTGTAAGGCTTTTTGATTGATTCATGTTCCCAATGGGTCAATGAACAAATTCAGCTTTGTTGCCCGGACGGCAACTTTGGGCTACTTTTTTAATTAGCATAATTAACATAATTAGCAATAGGGACTAATGCCAAATGGTAATTTTAACCCAATGGACGTACACAAATCTCTAATACCACATTTCCATATAATTCAGACATAAGGAATTCATTTCTGAGGTTAATGGTAATAAAGATATCCAAGTGAAAGGTCATGATTATGATGCAAACAAAACTAAACTGACCAATAATATGAAATGGGCAATGCCCAGGAAGCCCACAACCCAATCAGTGTAAAAGAGTAACATTAGACATAAATAAATTGCAATTTAATCTGAAGTTAGACTCAACAGAATTGAGTGTATGCCTAAACATATACATATCTATACCTATGATATAGCATTTTAATGTAGGACATACCAAACGTTGTTTTGCATGAGTTTTCTTTTATGGGGGTGGGGTAGGCCTAGTGGTTACGCTAATATAATTGATATAGATTATACAATGTAATTATTGTGTTAGCAAACACGAGAATGACAATTATCTGTTTCTTCAGATCATTATTTAGAGGCTATGTAGGCATAGGCCAACAATTGTTGTACTTTCATTAAAACATGTGGGTTATTTTGCTTCACAATTACCATAAGTGTGTGCAGTCGGGATGCTTAAATCGTAGACCTATACAGCTGTACTCGAAAACACACCCTTGAATATGTACTCGAAAACACACCCTTGAATACCCCAAAACACACCATGATAGAGTCTAATTTGGCATGTTAGGTCATAATGGGTTCTTCTGTGGGTATCAATTCTAGGTGAGTAGCCATATGCCTACAACTGAGTCATTCATAGATCCGTATACAAACTAAGACAAAGAAGGGGGGTACAGAACGACCATCCTTAAGTGTAATAGGGGGGCTTGGGGCATCCCGTAGAAATGTTGAAAAATTGGCTCTAGCTGCATTCTTGCACAATTTAGAGGTAAAAATTACTTCTTTTAATGGCAATTTTTATTTAATTTTTAGTCTACCTTGCAGCTACACACAGGCTACAGTAGGCCTACATAAGAAAATAAACAGTGTATTACTTGCTGGCAAAACACAGGGGTTCGTGTCGTGGGCCACACCACTTGAAGGTTGATGGAGGTCCACATACTTATCACTATATGACAATGATCCTGTTTCAATAAAAATAGTGTAGTAATCATTTGGCCAAAAACAAGTTCTCAATTAACACAATCTACCTGGGTATTATTGGCAAGGTGTGAACAGCAACAAACCATTGAAACATACTCTAACATCCTAAAACGGCATGTACAATAAGTTTATATATACAAAAAATCTAACAGCTCATTGTTTTTTATCCCCACGATTTCGTCCTTTTCCTCCTCTTCTTCCTTCTCAACATGAATTTCCTCTGATTCTTCCCTAGTCAGTGAATAGCAACAATCATTTAAAACTGAAATGAAATGACTTGGGTTTTAGGACACCTTTGGTTCACATATAAGCCAAACTAGGGCAAAAAAACCTCCTGAGGTTGGTGAGATGAATTATACGACGCTGCCCTCCAGACACGGTCTGAAGCCGAGCACACTACCACTTAGTCGCGGAGGCTCTCCGCAATATTTAAGACTGCAATGATGACACCAAGAAGCTTGGGAAGTAAATTTCATCACTTGCGAACCTCCTGCAATCTGCCAGACAAAGTTAGTGGTGTCTTTAGTTGCTTCTGATCTGTGACATTTACGAAGCGACAGCCTCCCACAAAAGCATTTGGAGACGAGCCCGACGATTATGAGATCCAGGATGATATCTGTAGGGGGGGGGGGGGGGGCGGAGGGAATTCAGTGTAGGAGGTTTCTTGCGACAGATGTTATACCGGTGCAGCTGACAATATTATATTCTCTCAGTAGTCTGATAAGAAAAATGACCTATATCCATCAATTCACTTTGTGTGACACCCTGTTTCCCCTGTACCTCATCTAGCGCAGGATTATTGGTGTATTTTTAATACTAGGAGCTTGCCCTTTCCACATGGGAAAGAAACTGTAGCACTGTGACAGACCTTGGCATTTCATTCAAAGTGCAAGGACGGCATGGTGGTGATATAGCACTGATCTGTCCCACTTCTACATGAGAACACGTGCCTCACCTTTTTTAGCAAATTTCAACATGTAGCTTAGCAAGGTTATTTTAGCCTCATTGTGATCTACAAGACAGTTTCCTCTTCCTATCATGTTGATGCTGTGTCCATGACTGAAACTCCAGAGAAGTTGATCCAGCTGGCGCTTGTTGGCTGTGGTTTATGGCATCGCGAGGTGGAAGTCGAGAAGTAAGTGTCAGTTGATATATTGCAGCACCCTCACCAGCTCTTCTCTGACGCTCATAATCTTAGGCACTTAATCCTTCATAGGCCAATTGAGCAAAGATAATAAAGATAGTTGCACCTTGGTACTTTTCACCACTTGTGAGGCATGCCTTGCAACTGTCCACAATGTCTGCCACTGTTCCTAACGTTCGCATATGATGTGATCAACGAGCAACACATTTGGTTTTGGTACATTTTCGCTATCACTTCTCAATCGTTTCATCAGTACCGACGTGTCTGTCTTTAGCAGATATCCTATCCAAATTCATCGACCAGAGAATGTGGTACAGGGGAGAGGTCGTACTGAGACACTGAGAGGAGTTGAATGTTTCTTTGCTGCCCAATGATGTGAGAACGTGCAAACAAAGCCTTATACACAATTGAAAAAAGTAACTTGTTTTATATGCCTGTATCAACTATACATACAGTTACATCACGTGATGTCTGACGACCTTGACATATTCTGCTTAACCGTGACCTGTACCTAAAAGTTACTCTGGAAGCCCTGAAACACTGGACTGCCTGGACCACAACACAGCAAACTCTCGCATTTGTTGTTTAAATATCAATTTGATAAAATTACATAGCATTGACATTGACCTTTATTCATCACCCATTGTTATAAAAATATGTAAAAGTCACCTATATTTCAAATTGACCACGATATTCACCAGATACACCAGTGATGCAGACTTGGACACTGTAACTCGAACGGTTATTTAGAACGGTGTTTAGATATTGATAGGAATTAAGGCAAGCGTGACCTTTGACCTGTACGATTTGTAAAAATAGGTCAACGTCACCCATGTTCGAATTTCACCGAAATATTCGCCAGATACAAATGTGAACACTGTAGCTGGAACAGTTATTAATATCGATAACAGTTATTAATATCGATTAGCCATGTCTATTGATGAATGAACGGCACGACGGACGGATGGCCGGACGGAGAGACAGAGGAAAAACTTTTTTGGCAAGGCAGAGGATAAATAAAAGGTCAGGAGTGAATTTTTTGGATCTGACCTAAACACAAGTTTGATATTGGCCATTTTTCTGCAACTACTGGTTCAAAAGTAACTTTTTACCTTGGACCATAATGGAGATTAAGCCGATTATGCTAATTATTTTAATTGTGCTAATAAAAAAAGTTGCCCAAAGTTGCCACTTGGGCAACAAACCTAAATTTGTTCAGTGGCATCATAATAATATGAATCAATCTTACACTTCCCATCATTTCTAGGTCCCCATTGAACATATAAGAGCAACAACTGGACTATTATGGGTCTGCGACCATTATTAATATGTTTACTCTTACAGTGCGAAGAACTACTTTTGACGTCAGAATCTGACATCTACAGACGTCAGATTCTGACAATTAAAGTCGCTTCCGCACTGTAAGGGCTAAATCACCTGTACTGATTATATTCGTTTTTTAACATTTTTTATTAGCACATTGCCTATCAGCTTTTAAACATGTTTTAAATGAAACGTGACATCAATCAGCAAGATTTGAAAATAATAGACCTACATTTTGTCAAATCTGAATAATTTTCAATCACTTGAAGTTGTGGATTGCGTCAGCGAGACACAACTTTATGTACAACTTCGCGTCAGCGAGACACAACTTCATGTGATTGAAAATTCAAATTAAATCATTTGGCAGTCAAAGGGTTAGCATTTTTTTTTAATACCAAAGCTGTACAGTTTTAGGTTGTCAGTATGATGCAATGCTCACTAATATATATGAAGACAAAGAGCAAGATTCTTCAGGAATTATTTTAGGATTAATAACAAACCTCTTTGTGACGAAGTTTCTCCATTTTATCCGCATTCAGTCTCAACTTGGTCAGATAAGCTATAATATCATTCATTCGTCTTTGATCTGTAGCATATTTTTATGCAGTAAAATTTAATAATTCATTATAACAATAACAAAGGATCTAATTCAATTATAAAATTGATTTTACTGTTATTTTTTTGAAATTGAAGCCATAACTGATAAGAGTATACTTGATAAAAAAGACATCTCAGCCGTAGACTCTGTCCATCAATATCAAGAAATAATAAGGAACAAGAGCACACTCGACAATAGCCCGCCGCCATTATTGAACTTGAAGTCATTATTGTGGCCACAAGGTCAAATTATTGACGTAAAATGCGAAAAATGACAATAAATCGGCCATTCTGAATTTTTTTCCGGCCATTATTGAACTTGTTTGAGAACTGGTTATTAGTTCCATGCATAACAGATTTGAAGATGATACATGAAAAACTTTTCAAGTTATCGCGCCCACAAGGTCAAATTATTGACGTAAAATGCGAAAAATTGCAATAAATCTGTCATTTTAATTTTTTTTCAGCCATTTTTGAACTTTTTCAAGAACCACTTATTAGTAACATGCAGACCAAAATTTGAAGAAGATACGTGGAAAAGTTATCGCGCCAACAAGGTCAAATTATTGACGTAAAAGGCGAAAAATCGCAATAAGTCGGCCATTTTAATTTTTTTTCCGGTCATTATTGAACTTGTCCGCGAACTGGTCATTAGTAACATGCATAACAAATTTGGAAAGGATATATGAAAAACTGTTATCGCGCTCGCAAGTAAATGTTAATGCCGACCCCGAACTTCAATTGCAATAGCCCACCTTTTTTAATTAAAAGGCGGGCTAAAAACTGACCCCCACTACCTACCATTTTTTTTAAAATGGCTGCGGCAGCCATTTGTTTTTAATGGATTCATCCCAAAAGTTAATCAGATTATCAGAAATACCTATAGAACAACCATACCAAATTTGAATGCAATCCAACCAACGGTTCATAAGTTATCGTGCCCACAAGCTTTTTAAACAGCCAACTTGAAAAATGGTCGCTTATGGCGTGGTGCCAAAACCCCAAAAAAATATATGGGATGAATTGCCCAGGCACATAGGTCATGTCTGTAAAAAATAAACAAAACTCCTCAGTTAACTTTTTAGTGGGAGCTGAATTTCTGACCGGCCAGCCGGCGGCCCGCCTGACCGCCTGCCCGCCCGCTTGACCGACAGCCTGCCTATGGTGATCACTATACCACACGGCCTTAATGGCTGAGGGGTAACAAAATACCTTCTTCACGCTGTGCATCTTGATTCCATCTCAAAGAGCGACTAGAATCCCACTTCCTTTGTTTAATTGTGCTGTAAAATAAACATTGTCTGTTAAATATTTATGAGAAACAAGAATTTATAACAATAATCATGCTAAGAGGGAAATATTGTGAAATATAATATGAGCAATTGTGAGAAAATACATTGTGTAATAAATTGGATGTGACAGTTTGCGGCCTGACAACATTAAAATCATTCATGTTGTCAGCTTTTTTGCTGGGCATCGCCTCACTTCCTACATCCCGCCATTTTTTTTTTAAGCTAGAGAGTTAACTTCAACAGTTTTGAATAAAACAATTTTTTTCAAAAAATAACCCTAACTCATGAAGAAAAAATGTCCCACCCTCCGCAAAACAATAAAAATGCCTAATAAAGCTGAAGAGGCTACTTTTATAACTTTTGAGTTTAACCCTTTGGACCCGATGTACCGATCTATCGGTATTTTTGTAAAGTCATATATACCGAAGTACCAATATATCGTTATGAAATTAACCATTTCAGGTCTAAATATTGTGTAATGAACCAAGTTGAAAAACACAATAGAACACAAATTATAAATAAAATTATGACATCATAATTTACTGTCTCAACAAGCCACAGCATTATAATAATATTAATGGAGTACATGTAATACTTTGTTAATTCCGTCAAGATAATTGTGTGGAGCCTTTGCAAAGCAAAATATGGTCACTAATAATATCACCAATAGGGTCTACTGCTCCAGGAGGCTTGGTGGGAGAGGCAGTTATCCCCCGAAGGCCCGGGTCCAAAGGGTTAACCCCCCCCCCCTTCCAAGCACACACACACCTGAAAAAAGCTACTCCCCTCCCCCCAACAAATACCAAAAATTACCTTTCAGATATTTTAAAGGCTGTAGAGAATACTTCAACCATTTCAAGTAAAAAATATTCCAAAAATAATTTACTACCCCCCCCCCCTCATCTCAAACAAAAACTGAACCCCACAAGTGTTTTAAAATATGGAAATGCATTGAATGCATTTAAAAAACAAATTCTGCCACTGTGAAAATTTTTAAGATGTCTGCTGTCAAATTTGTTTATAAGCAATGAAAGAGTGTGGTGTGTAAATGCCATATTTAATATTGTTTTCGATGTCTAGAAACAGAGATTTACATATCTTGACTCGTAGATATAAAATGTCTGCTTATTTTCTTACCTGAAATCCGGAGCATCAACTAATATAGCTTCTGGGTCTACTGTCACCCTAGAGCGACGAGGAAACTTATGTCGCCGGGCTGTAAAACAAAATAAGACATTATGAACAAAAATTGTGTTGTTGATGGTGGTTTAGTGTTGATTTTACATGAAGAATTATTCCTAATATATTTAACAGATAATTAAATAATACTTTTCCTTCAGGGAAACTTGTGTTAAATGTGACATACTTTTAGTGTCTTCCTCTTCCCCATCATCATCTTCACTCTCACCAATATAAGACTCATCATCGTACGTGACTTCTCTCTCAATAGTCAATGCTTGCAAACGAGGCTGTGGGCGTGACTAAAAAAAATACAGATTGTAAAATACAGCTGGTACAAATGACAAATAATTATGTTCTCTATTTTTCTCTATAAATTGCTACTTTTCACTCATTGGAGGGCTTGGTGTGGGTTATTTGATAAAGTTGTAGGAGGGCAAAATTTTTTTATATGGTCAAATTCAGAGATATTGTATTATATATATACTACATGAATACTGCAAGATTGGATGATGCATAGCTGAATATCATAACTAAGCAGATTATAATCTACCGGCCACTATAGAGAATTGAGTATTATCTGCTGATGGAGTAGGAGGTTTAGCTGTTTAGTTGGAGCAGAGCCCAGTATTCAGTGGCCTCGAACAAAAAAAGGACCATATTTAGATTGCAATATGCTCTAAAATGCACAATTTCAGACCTCATTGAAAAAAAATTCAACGGAGCATGCCCGGAAGTCGCTAGAGATTCGATGAAGCTGCCTGTGACAGCTGTGATGAGTAAATTTTAGTTAACCCTTCCACCAGTGAATTATAACATCATAAAATGCCTGAGCGCTGAATTAAATAATTTTTTAATTAAAAGCAATAAATACTGAATGTCGCCAAAAGGCCACATCCGCGGTCTGCCAGGTGGTCGCCTTTCGGCGCCACCCGCAGTGAAAGGGTTGAAAATAGAAAGACCTCCCGCCTTATGGAAGCCAAATCCTGGCTCCACCACTGGAGCTTAATAGCAAGCACATGCACATCCTTCCACAAGAGGATTTTAATCAGAATACACAAAATCTTGAATATTATTTTGTCAAATATGTATGAACTGGTATGTGGACAGGTGTGAAGAGCTGGCATGTGGCCAGGCGACCACAGCCTCACCCTACCTACGGTATATACATGTGGCATAATGACAGCGCTGGGCCATCACCTGCAATTGTCAGTCCATCAATAGACCAAAATGGTTTAATGGCTTGTGATTGCTGGGATAGGTGACATAAATGCCTTCGGGGGGAAGGAGGGGGGGGGGGGGCACCTCCATGTGATTGACAGAGTTTAACATGCCAGTATGCTGTGTACCCTTTATTCCCAGCAAACAGGGATCTATCAGTGCTGATGCTTAACCAACATTAAAACAGCAGTGTTTAGTGTTGGAGGTCATTCAATGGATTGATAGCCACAAGTAATATAGAGTTGCTAGTTTTATTTAAATTATCCGATGGAAACATTGGTGGTGGGTGGAGACGGTGGGGGGGGGGGGGGGGATGGGTATGCTTAAGGGGTCTAAAACATCTATGGTAAAATTCAACCGTCTTGTTGTTTGTTATTTGATCATTTGTTTTAAATAGGTTAGAAATAACAGGTTAGGTTAGAAAATATCTATAGTATAGATATAAATTAACATTTCAAGTAATCGATCAGTCAGCTGAGCATAGTGTCTCACCTCATTTTTATTAGAAGTGTCGTCGGAAAGATTTGTCTGAGAACTAGCTGTGCTGACATTATCACCACGCAGTCCACAAGCCTGCTCATCTATACTGAATATGTCCAGGTTCAGATCCCTGCCACAAAAATACTCAAAATATACATGATCAGTGGAACAGGCATAAGGTCACATTTATGCAAAGATATCCTTTCACCACTAAGCCTGACCATAGTCGTTTTTAATCCGTTTTAGTAGCAGTTTAAGTCAGTTATTGAGAAAGAAATGGGTGTTTTAAAATCAAGATTTGAAAATGTTTGGTCTCAAGTTTAACAAATATTAGTAATTTTCACCCACTTGAAGTTGTGGATTGCAGTAGCGAGACATAACTTCAAGTGGGTGAAAATTTAAATTCTATAATGTACCTAGTGCTTTAGGGTTAACTGTAAGATTATCCTCATGGGGGAGACAAGCTATAGAAGATAAACCCATACTCCACAATAATGATTGAAACCCAGATTAGGGTAATCTGAGGCCAGAGAAGATCTCACGGTCATGTGAGCGTAACTTATAATGCTAACCCTTGAAGCGCTGGATTTTTTAATGAAAATCATGGGAACAAAGGTGCTTTTTTCAATTTAAAATGATCATAAATGACTTAGTTAGCCCATTCTGATTCATTTGAATACTTATCCTATGGGTCTAGGACCATTAGAAATATTTTTATTCCTACAGTGCGGGGGTGGACTTAAGACGTCAGAATCTGACGTCTACAGACGGCAGAGAATCGATCCCCGCGCTGTAAGGCTTAAAGGTGCCAAAAAAAAGAGTTAGATGTCATGCGAATAAAACATTTAAATGGACTCTGTGGGATGACATGCCAATTTTGATATTTAGTTTATTGTTAAGTAGTTGTAGATTTTTAAAACAATTTTAAACAATCCAGAGAAAACTCGTACAAAATATGTGTACATCTAAAGGATGGTTGAATGTTAGCATAGTATTGGGCCATTGATTGATTCCATTGAATGGTTGATGACATTGTCCCAGCAATGGGCAGATAATCAGTGCTGCAGGAGAATACCCCAATCCCACACTTTTCACATACTGTACCAATTAATGTCGGCAGCTTTGAAGTGCCCTGAATCCCACAAGAAGGTGGGCATTAGAAAAATCGTGGTATAAAGTGTTGTATAATGCACACAGTTTTGTTTACATGGCAATATGGTATACATCTTTAGTCAAGTTCAGTAGTAGGCTAATGTCATATAAATGTTAGCCTATGAAGCTGCTTTAAATTAATGGAAAAATATGAGTCACATCCACTTATAATAAAAATGCATTTGTTAGACTTTTCATGTGGTATCTAGAAGCAAATTTATTTTAATAATACATGTACTTACTCATTCAGGTCAAATGATTTATCGTAGACTTCACAGATGGCTTCTCTATGCTTCAATAGATCACTATATACCTGTCTCTTGTCAGCCACACGGGTATCACCGCTAGAAGCCTCCTTATTTTCTTTGGTCCCTTCCTCTTTCCCAGCCTCTGGTAGCTGTACTAGATGGTCACGAACTTTACAACCCTGTATAGGGATAAATTTTGATATATTAATTCGTCTGAACTAGCTGACTATCAGTGGGTTCATGAACAGATTAAATGATAGACAGACAGGAAATGTGTATGTAAATACAATTTTAATGAGATTCACCAAACAGCCAATTACTGACGCCATGTTTTTGGACCAGATCATTTAAGCAAGTCACCTTTCATTTAAGAATTCCTTCAAACACTATTATAACATTCTTACAGTTCCAATTATATGGCTATCAACTACCACAAGCTGGTTGTCATCACAGACACGAGCTGATGAACCAGCTGTGCAAAGCCAAAAGGCAGTATCTGCTTACTTGTAAAGTAAGCAGATACTGCCTTTTGGCTTTGCACAGATACTGCCTTTTGGCTTTGCACAGCAGTGAGCCTACCTTGTTAGTTTGTGTTGGATCAAAGCGGAGAGTCCTCTGGTTACAACATGTGTAGGATCCGACTAGAGCACCAGTGTCAAACTGCGCTTGTTCTGTGTGGTAAGGACAGTGTCCTAGCTGTGTACACGGGAATGTCTCCCCACAACGTGCACACGACAGAGCGTTAATACTACCCCAAAGTCTCCAGTACACGTGCTGCCAAGACTTCAGCTGTGATTTCAGTTCTAATAAGTATTCGTTAACATCCCAAGTTGGCTCACGTATGTGGCTATAGCACAAATTACCGTGCTGATCTACAGACATCCTGCAATGTGAAAAAATAAATTGTATAATACACATATGAAGCAAGATAGTAGTGAATTGTACTAACTTTGGAACAAGTGTTTGAAATTTATGACGTTTCGATTTGATTCGGCAAGCTTTGATGACATACAGGTGTCCTGGCGGTGAAATGGCTCAGACATCCCGATGTTAACAATTACAGCTTCAAATAACTGAGAAATAATAACAAACACTTCAGGTTTATATTATTTTTGTAAAAAAAAACAACAGGAAAGGCCTACAGTGTAAGTGTTGAGGTCTCTACAATAAAATTAAATTCCAAAAATATTAGTACCTAATAAGTTACTTCTATAATAAATGTACCGTACTTGATCTTTGAGGTAGCAAAAATTAGTGAGAGCAACAAGGTCTAAAATATCAGCTACCTGGTAGAATTACATCTTATTCGGCTTTCCAAGTTTTTTGTCAACAAAGACTTACAAATACTGCATCTGCAACATAATAATGAGTAGAGAATAGAATTATTTACATTAAATATAATAGTTATCATTCATTGAAGACATCCTAAAGCACGATAAATATGAACAGTATGTATAGATTTGGAAAATGTTCACATCGTTTAATAGTTACTGTAGTACATGTAATCACCTGCAGTTAAAAAAAACAAATTGTCTAATTGGCAAATCCAAATGAGATTACAACATGCAAAAGGTAAATGATTAAACCCTTAAAACACAAAATTAAGTAATTCAATTTTTCATCCACTTCATATCAGATATTACCCATAATTCTTATAAAATACTAGCAGATACATAGTGTTCTACCTCACTACCACACTGCGGGGATATTTGGGACATTAAAATCATCACCACATTAAATACACAAAGTACCCAAAATATAAAACTGGAAAAATTTAAATATAGCTTTAAACCAGGAAAGATTGTCCAAGGGCAGTAAAGGTGATTTACTTATGCATGTAGCAAAAAGTTCCAAACAAAGTTCATTTCTGTATATTTTTTTTTAATTTACAAAAAAAACAAGACTACATAAGTCCAGGAGCTCCCGCTCCGAATTAGAATTTGATTTCAGCAATTTTGTAAAGGGTTATTAATGTAGTCCTTGTCTAGGTCAAAAATCAAGACGCAAGACAACTAGGTCTAAGAAGCCCAGTCTAAGAGTAAGATAAGAACTAGACAGTCTGTCAGAGATTGCAAACCTCCATTGAAATTAATGATCCTAATCAGTATCCCAGTAATGGTCTACCTATCTGGCATGGTTTACCCGATATCAGGCCAATCGAGTTAATTAATAGCTGATTTACGATCATTTTGAATTCGATATAAATTAGTTAAAAACTTAGGGTGCATCTTCCCCGAAACCTCAAATTTTGTTTTATAGTAATGGACTAACATCTAACACAGTTTGCAAAATATTGGGCATGTGAAAGTAAATAATGGCCGATAGGGGGCCATTTTGAATTTGATCGATTTAGAATTTTTCAAGATGCATCCTCAGCTGAAATCTCACATTTCATATAGTAATCGTCTAGCTATCTAGCATGGCTTACCAAATATCGGCCATGTGAAAGTGAATAATGGCCTAAAGGCGGCCATTTTGAATTTGATCAAGTCAAAATTTTCCAAGATGCATCCTCAGCTGAAATCTCACATTTTATTCTATAGTAATGGTCTAGCCATCTAGCACGGTTTACCAAATATCGCCCATGTGAAAGTGAATAATGGCCGATAGGAGGCCATTTTGAATTTGATCAAGTCAAAATTTTTCAAGATGCATCTTCTCCTGAAATCTCACATTTTGTTTTATAGTAATGGCCTAGCCATCTAGTACGGTTACTAAAAACCGGCTATGTGAAAGTGAATAATGGCCGATAGGCGGCCATTTTGAATTTGATCGAGTCAATTTTTTTCAAGATGCATCCTTTCTTGTAATCTCACATTTTGTTTTATAGTAATGGTCCAGCTATCTAACACGGTTTACCAAATATCAGCAATGTGAAAGTAAATAGTGGCCGATAGGCGGCCATTTTAAATTCGATTGAGTCGAAAGTTTTTAAAAAGCATCCTCTCTCGAAACGTCACATTTTGTTTTATAGTAATGGTCTAGCTATCTAGCACGGTTTACCTGATATCAGGCCTATCGAGGTAAATAATGCTGATTGTCGGTGCATCCTCCCCCGAAAACTCATACTTTGTTTTATAGTAATCACGTAATGGTCTAGCCATCTAGCACGGTTTACCAAATATCAGCCATGTGAAAATGAATAATGGCCGAAAAGGCGGCCATTTTAAATTTGATCAAGTCAATTTTTTTCAAGATGCATCCTCTTGTGAAATCTCACATTTTGTTTTACAGTAATGGTCTAGCCATCTAGCACGGTTGACCAAATAACGGCCATGTGAAAGTGAATAATGGCCGATAAGCGGCCATTTTGAATTTTATCGAGTCAAATTTTTTCAAGATGCATCCTCTCCTGAAATCACACATTTTGTTTTATAGTAATGGTCTAGCCATCTAGCACGGTTTACCAAATAACGGCCATGTTAAAGTGAATAATGGCTGATTGGCGGCCATTTTGAACTTTGACAAAATGAATTTTTTCAAAATACATCCTCTCCTGAAGCCTTACAATTTGTTTTATAGTAATGGTGTAGATATCTTGAGCGGTTTTCATGACATTCCACAATATCAGGCCTGTCGAGGTGAATAATGGCTGATAGGCGGCCATTTTGAATTTTATCAACTTTAAATTTTTCAGGATGCATCCTCTCCTGAAACCTTACAATTTATTTGATATTAATGGTGTAGCTATCTTGAGCGGTTTTCATGATATTCCGCAATATCAGGCCTGTCGAGGTGAATAATGGCCGATAGGCGGCCATTTTTAATTTTATCAACTTGAAATTTTTCAAGATGCATCTTCTCCTGAAACCTCACAATTTGTTTTATAGTAATGGTGTAGCTATCTTGAGCGGTTTTCATGATATTCCGCAAAATCTTTCAGTCGGATTTACCGATGTTATAAATTAGGTCAAAGTGCTGGGTCAACTTCAAGGTCAAGGTCCAAAAACCTGAAAAGGCACAACTAGGGACCTTAGAGAACATGTATGTGCAATATGACTGTCATCGGCCCAGTACTTTTCGAGATCTGCTCCGGAAACGAAGTGCGCGTCAAAACGTCTAAATAGGTCATAGTTCTGAACCAGAAGTAGGTCAAAGTTCAAATACCCCAAAAGGCACAACTAGACCCCCTAGGGGTGTTGTGTGTAAAATTTGAAGACAATCGGACAAGTACTTTCAGAGATATGCTCCGGAAACGAATTGTTTACAGACGGCCCAACGGCCCAACGCCGTCACATCATCATTTTCTCCTCTGCAACCTTGCGTATTGAATTCATATTAAAAATATTTTAACCCGTCCATTAGCCACCTGGAAGTAACCCACATACCAAAAAGTGTTATCCTAGCTTATTTTCTCACAAAGTAATAGGCAAAAGAAGAGGCCAAAAAAAAACGGAGGTAGAATCCATAGCTCCCTTCGCTCACCTACGGTGACAGCGGGAGCTAAAAAATCAACTACATGTAAAATACAAACCTATATAATGTGGTTGCATTTTCTGGTGAGTTTGGGTTAGAATAATTCGGATCAAAGAGAAGCTCAATCATCTTGCAAAATATCTTGCTGCAAAATATATAAGATTAATGTACATGCTAAAACAAGAAGCAGTAGTGGACATTCAAGGTGAATTCTGTGAATTAGAATTCATAATAAATCAAAATGCAGTCTATTTGGTGACAATACTTCTGTTTTCTACTTGGCTACCTTTTAAATTTATCTCTTTTGTCGATAACATCATCTGCTCCATTGTGATCGAATAGTTGAGAGATTCTTGTAACCAGGCTGTCGCTGATGCAATTCATGTTGCTTGGAGTGGCCACAATAGAAGTCAAGTGGTGATGCATATATTCCACACATTCTTGAACCTGTACAGCAATATAAACAAATGAGTGACAAATAAATATATTACACATAGTACCAAATATGTTGCCAAAACTCCCTTCGAATAACTTTGACACTGATACATATTAAAAAGACAAGTGCTACATGAATGTTCACCCTATGGTGGTTTAATGCTGAGGGCACCACCTACAACACTGTCCCAACAATAAATCATCACAGGGGGAAGGTGGGACTGCCCACACCTAACAAAGTGTAGACATGGTAAATATTATATTATTACATATGTACCGGTACACAATAATGACTCAAACTCACCAGTGATGCCATTTTCAGGAATTCAGATGATATTAATATCGACACAACATTCCCTGGTTCTGAAAAAAATCCTAAACAATTGATATCATCTTCTCTATTTTTTGTGACACTATTCCAATTATCTAATAATAGCTATAATGAATTGAACAAAAGATCTATATGAGGGGACACTCTTCATTTTGCTATGTCGACCAATTGTAAATCCTACAATTCATAAACTTTTTTCATTCAACTAGATCATGGCTATTATCAGAATATAACCCACTTATAAGGCAATCTACTTTTTCTATAATATACATAATGAAGTTTAAGATCATTATTACAAATAACTAAAATTAGCAGTGTATTCAAAGAAAGAGTGGTTTCTCATAGCAGGTTCTACTGTACCACAATAAAAACTGGTTTTTCCATCAAGTAATAACCAGACTGAAAAATAAGTGGATAATAATTAATGTGGTATTTAAATTTACTGCGCAGGATTACAAATAACGATTACAGTCTCACTGTCTGACTCTGTTAGCTTTTCACAGACATAAAGAAGATGAAGGTTCACATATTGAATTAATTTATCTCTATTTATCAACTGTCAGTCCCTTGCTGTCAGTAGTAGGCCAGGGTTTCATCCTACTGCCTCATATATTATCAAGGTTATGCATCTGAATTTTGTATATCATTACACAATAGCAATAATTATAATTTATTCATGTTCCGGTTAGAAAAAAGTATAAGTAACAAGATCACATCTTTTGGTTTGTGTTTATTATTATTCAGGCCTATTCTATATGATTTATAGGATTGGTCTGAAGTAAAATTTTAGTGGATTATCGTGGTTGAATTTGTAAGATTATGTCTGTGAATGAGGTTTACAATACCATTTTAATAGTAACAATAGCTATGCTCAAACCTGAGTCCCTGTTGATTAAAATAGAAAATTATCAGCAAATAATGTATTAATAGTTGGTAAAATAGTGTATGTAAAAATCTAAGAACAGCAAAATAAATAGGAGCCTAAAGTTTTATGATAAATGACTGAGATGATATATTTAAATTGACATTATATTACCAAGATCTGGCATTCCTTGTGCTTCTTTAGTGTTTCTTTTGACATATTTCATCAACCAATCAAAAATTTGAACATCACAGTGCACAGAAATATCCACATCTTCCCAGCGTTGAGCATCAGTAGCAAAATACTCTGCAAAATATCGCATCTCTTGAACCAACAGATCTCGAGGGCACTGAAAATCTTGCTTCACTGTAAAGATGGAAAAGACTGAATGAGAATAAATAGACAAATAATTTCTAATAGCAGATTAGTCAATATTAACGAGACCCATGATCGGAAATGAACTCTAGCCATAGTTGAAGAATAATAATTATTGGAAACAAAAACAGCAATGCCCTGTTAAAAATATACAAAAACAGCTGTATTGTGTTAGATTAGACAAGACTCCCACTGATTATTTAAATACTGAGAGATACAAAGACTTTTTTATGTGAAAAATATGGCAGCATAAATGTGTCTAAATAAATCTATGAAAAGTGAATATTTTAATCAAGACCCTAGTCTGTTCCAGAACTATTCAAATTAAATCACAGACTGAGTGAAACTATGAATTTTGGGACAAAGGCTTTTTCTTCACAAAATTTGATTGGAAAACACCTACTGTAAAGCACTCCTCCAATTTAATATACAGTAGAACAACAGTTAGTTAAATACCTGCAGGACGTCCAATTAGAGAAGTGCAAATAACCATTAATTAGGCTAGGATAATATACATTGAGTACATTAGAATGTTTAAATAAGTATGTACTGTTACAATGTAGCTATAAGAAATAAAACACATACAAATGAAAGGACCATCCATGAGATTATTCAAAAGTGGTACAAATGAAAAGTCTGTCCCCAAAGTGAGCCAGCCAATTTTCAAGGAAGATATACAATGTAGTCTTCATATAAATATGTCTTGTACGTGTACAAAAATAGGCAGATTATAAGCAAATGTTTTGGAAATATACCACAATACCATTTAAGATTGCAACCTGCTTATGCCAACACCTATTGAGAGTAATTATGCTCATAATAATGAGGCGATTGGGGGGATATCATAATATCTAAAGCCATTGCAGCTAATGGATCACAAGTGTCAGACCCTCAGAAAGATGTAGTAAATGATTCAGTCTCTGAACCAGTCACACTTGTATCGGCAGGTGAGCTTCATAATAAAGTAGAGAGGGGTCTTTTTATTTTGCTCTTCGAAAAACAACTCAACACAACTGGATCTCTTGAATAAGACAATTACGGAGATTGAGAACAACAGTCAATTTAAAAGAGGCAAACATATGTAAACAGAAAGACATTCACTGTTATTTTTAACAAAGTGCAATAAATAATTTGAGCTAAGCCTACGAAAATTTGTTTATTAAATAAACACATGTATCTATTACATTGGATGTGTTTTGTTCATATTTTTCTAGTGTTCCAAATTAGTCATGCCCCTCAATAAACAACCACGCCTCAGGTAATCAAAACAATTTCATAACAAAATAGAAATAGCTGTAACTTTGGCTTAGACATCTTATACAATCAAAAAAAGCAAGTAGACAACCTACGCATTTGTAATAGCTAAATTTCTAACTATGATATTCTTACCATTTTTAGCCTCGTCACAAACTCTTATAACCATAGTGGGGCTAAAAAGATATAAAAAACATTAAATATAAAAACATTAACTGTAAACCTTACACTTTGGTGATAAAGTGTTAAAACAACACTGATTGAAAAAAGTAGCAATTCAAATACATAAATAAAACTGAAAAAGTCAAAGTGTAATAATTAAAAATACCAGAACAAAATTGTTAGTAACATTGTTAGTAATAAAAGAATAAAAAATTAGCATCTTTCATAACCATGCAAATATTTTTCATTCAACTATAAACTATTTGATGCAAACAGTGACCATGTTTTTATATAAGGACACTATGGTTTTAGATGAGCGCGCGCATTAGATTTAGGCCGCACATTATCGAAAAAACAAGACTACATAAGTCCAAGAGCTCCCGCTCCAAATTAGAATTTGATTTAAGCAATTTTGTGTAGGGTTATTAATGTAGTCCTAGGCTAGGTCAAAAATCAAGACGCAAGACAACTAGATCTAAGAGGCTCAATCTAAGAGTAAGATAAGAACTAGACAGTCTGTCAGAGATTGCAAACCTCCATAGAACTTAATGATCCTAATCAGTATCCCAGTAATGGTCCACCTATCTGGCACGGTTTACCTGATGTCAGGCCAATCGAAGTAAATAATGACTGATTTAGGGTCATTTTGAATTGAATTTTAAAATTCAAGGGTGCATTCTCCCGAGAAACCTCACATTTTGTCTTATAGCATCTAACACAGCTTGCAAAATATTGGGCAAATGAAAGTGAATAATGGCCAATAGGCGGCCATTTTGAACTTGATAGTCTAAATTTATCAAGATGCATCATCTCCTGAAATCTCACATTTTGTTTTTATAGTAATGGTCTAGCCATTTAGCACGGTTTACCAAATATCGGCCATGTGAAAGTGAATAATGGCCAATAGGCGGTCATTTCGAATTTGATCAAGTCGAAAATTTTTCAGGATGCATCCTCAGCTGAAATCTCACATTTCGTTCTATAGTAATGGTCTAGCCATCCAGCACGGTTTATCGATATATCGGCCATGTAAAAGTAAATAATGGCCGATAGGCGGCCATTTTGAATTTGATCAAGTCTAAATTTTTCAAGATGCATCCTCTCCTGAAATCTCACATTTTTTTATAGTAATGGTCTAGTCATCTAGCGCGGATTACCAAATAACGGCCATGTGAAAGTGAATAACATTTGGCCAATAGGCGGCCATTTTGAATTTTATCGAGTCAATTTTTTTTATTATGTATCCTCTCCTGAAATCTCACATTTTGTTTTATAGTAATGGTCCAGCTATCTAACACGGTTTACCAAATATCAGCAATGTGAAAGTAAATAGTGGCAGATAGGCGGCCATTTTTAATTCGATTGAGCCGAAAGTTTTTAAAAGGCATCCTCGCCCGAAACGTCACATTTTGTTTTATAGTAATGGTCTAGCTATCTAGCACGGTTTACCTGATATCAGGCCTATCGAGGTAAATAATGCTGATTGTCTGCCATTTTGAATTCGTAAGTTAAAAATTTTCAGGGTGCATCCTCCCCCGAAAACTGTTTTATAGTGATGGTCTAGCCATCCAGCACGGTTTATCAAATATCGGCCATGTAAAAGTGAATAATGACCGATAAGCGGCCATTTTGAATTTGATCAAGTCAAAATTTTTGAAGTTGCATCCTCATCTGAAATCTCACATTTAGTTTTATAGTAATGGTCTAGCCATCTAGCACGGTTTACCAAATATCGGCCATGTGAAAGTGAATAATGGCCGATAAGCGGCCATTTTGAAATTTTATCGAGTAGAAATTTTTCAAGATGCATCCTCTCCTGAAATCACACATTTTGTTTTATAGTAATGGTCTAGCCATCTAGCACGGTTTACCAAATAACGGCCATGTGACAGTGAATAATGACAGATAGGCGGCCATTTTGAACTTGATGTAGTTGCAATGTTTCAAAATGCATCCTCTCCTAAAACATTCCAATTTGTTTTATAGTAATGGTGTAGCTATCTTGAGCGGTTTTCATGATATTCAGCAATATCAGGCCTGGCGAGGTGAATAATGGCAGATAGGCGGCCATTTCGAATTTTATCAGCTTGAAATTTTTCAAGATGCATCCTCTCCTGAAACCTTACAATTTGTTTAATAGTAATGGTGTAGCTATCTTGAGCGGTTTTCATGATATTCCGCAAAATCTTTTAGTCGGATTTACTAATGTTTTAAATTAGGTCAAATTGCTGGGTCAACTTCAAGGTCAAGGTCCAAAAACACGAAAAGGCACAACTAGGGACCTTAGAGAACATGTATGTGCAATATGACTGTAATCGGCCCATTACTTTTTTGAGATCTGCTCCGGAAACGAAGTGTGCGTCAAAACGTCTAAATAGGTCATTGTTCTGAATCAAAAGTAGGTCAAAGTTCATATACCCCAAAAGGCACAACTAGACCTCCTAGAGGTGTTGTGTGTAAAATTTGAAGACAAACGGACAAATACTTTCAGAGATATGCTCCAGAAACGGTGACGGCAGGAGCTAAAAACATTTGGTTTTTTTTCTGACCAGCGCGCGCATTGAATTGTTGCCAATTTTCGAAAAAAACCATTTAATTTTGGTAGAAAAAAAACATTTCAAAACAAAAAACAAGTTCATTCCAGAAAAAAAAAAAAATTCCAGCTTTGTTTTTTTTGCTTGTTTTTTTCGTCGCCCTCATTACCTTTATTTAAAATACCCGGTAGGTCAAAATTGTTTTTATTTTGTCGCCCTCGATAACTTTTCCAGAAATTTGTAATATTTTTTTTATTTGGTCGCCCTCATTACCTTTTCCGAAAAAAGGTGGAATGTTTTTTTTTCCTAAATGTTTTTTACCGCCCTCCCTCATTAGATTTTGGATTTTTTGTGATCTAGAACAGAGAAATAAAAACAAGTGGCCTAATATACATCCACCTGCCTGTCCACACTGTGGATATCACAATTGATATAACTGTTCCTCAGCAGTGATATATATCAGCTATCCAGCCAGAAATACCAAGTTAAAGGAAATGGAAAGAGGGAGAATTCTGTTTCCAGTGCAGACACAGACACTACACAGATGAGGACCTGCTAGGGGGGGAAGGGGAGAAATAGGAAAAGATGAATCCAAATAGTGGCTTCTGAGGAAACATTTCACAGATATTGAACGATTTACATTGCTTAAAAATGCCATTCATGTTTTCATGCTGTAGAAATGAGAGCTCATCAATCAGCATGTATCCATAAGAAGAGACTGACTCTTTATGTCAACACTCTATGCTCACTAGAAACAGCTACTTTGTATGAATCATTGGAGGGTTATGGAATAATAACAGCTAAGGCCACAACAAATTAATTTTATGGTCGACGAATTTGCCTTTTGCTGAAATTAATAAATATTTATATATTTATTTAATTGCTGATTGTGGTTCGAATGTGCTGAAAAAAATAAATAGGTAATCATTTATTCACCGCTTGTGATTTGACTGTATTAGGTACCGGGGTAATAATTTTTTTTAAATTCCAGTACTCAAAAATCTTTTTTTATTAAAAGAAGCATACTTTTTTATAGATACATTAGTTTTTGTTATCAATCCAGGGGCGTAGCCAGGAATTATTTTGGTGTACGCACGAAATGCTTTTATTCGTATATATATTTATGTCAAATTGCTTGTGAATATGTGGCGAGCGTAGCGAGCCGAATTCAGCAGCTGGGGGTTTGGGGGGCGCTGTGAGCCCCCCATAGGATTTCTTTGTTGTTGGTTGTTTCTGGGTGCACTTGAGATTAATTTCTGGAGACATAATTGAGCTGTTAATTGACTACCCCGGCCCCATCTCTTGATCCGCTAATGCCTCTACCCAAACTTTTTCGTATTTCCGACTACTTTTAGATGCAGTTTCCTTGTACTTGGCAACATGATTCACTATTATATTTTTGTCTCGTGTCCAGTAAACACAAAACATTTGTACATTATTTGTACAACGTCGGCCCAATGTCTCAGACACTAATCCAACATTGTACAAATGTTATATAAATGTTTTGTGTTTACTGGGGTATTTGTAAACGTTATTCATTTAATATACATTTTATCTGAGACTGTAGGTGAGCCTACTATCCATGATTTTTGCGAGCATACTTATGCCCATCAGTGGGAATTTCCCTCCACTACAAAAAATATTTTGCGAAAACAATGCAAAGCTCTCAGTGAATATGTGAAAAAAATAGTCTAACATACCCCAATAATTGATGTCCTAATTCACATCGATTTAATTTCGTTTAATATATGAGATTGGCATCCTAGAAACATTATTTTTTACTCTTCATACGACAAGTATTTGCATTTTTTTTTCCTAATTATAAATTCTTCCTTTTGCTAATAAGAAAATGCTTGCGGTGAGCGCATCCGCATTTAAGAACCTTCACTTAATTAACCCTTTAAAGCCTCCTGATGAAAACTACATGTAACTTAATATTTTATCACTCATCTCAGGTAATCTTCATACACTTACAAGTCGATCAGTGCGACAGTAAGTCGGTGCTTGTATTGGAAGGAAGATGGTTAATTCAGGCCTGAAAAGGGTAAAAAATGAATTTTAAGTCTAATTTTAACGCTCAAATAGTCTAATATTAGCTACTGAAGTCTTGGCCTAGATGATAGCTATACACTAAATAATAGGCATAGCTATTATCCCCCTCAGGTATTTGCGCTATGTCACTGTTCAATGCCCTATTATTTGATTATCATGGCTAGGTTACATTGCATTAGGCCTACTACGTACGGCAGGCAAACATTATAGTAACTATATATGTTTGCCTGTCGTCTGTGTTAAGATAGGCCGGCTATGTTAGGTCCCGTTAAATGTGAAAATAACACTCAATCTCTTAGCCAGGTTGTACGCACGTGCGTACATGCTGGCTACGCCACTGCAATCTAGTATGAAGACAAGATATGAGTTGACCTGAAAATGCACTGTGAAGGAATTGATTCATATATAGGCCTACCCTGATGACATCGCAAGGCTCTGACACACTGAAAGCCATGTTTTAGCGGGCTTGGCTCTACTGTGATCACCAGAGCGCGCTAGCTGACTAGGGCCAACACCGCTACCGTCTTATCGGTAGGCGGAGTCACTGTCTTTTTTACACGGGCAGCTGTGGAAAAATGGTCGTTAGTGCGGCCGAGCTTCACGCAATGTGAGTAGCTTGGCTTAGCCGGGTAATATAGGCCATGAGCTTGCTTTAAAAATATGCCATGATGTACTTACTTTTTATTTTAACCCTTACAGTGCGGGGACCAACTTCAGTCGTCAGAATCTGACATCTGACGTCTAAAGTCGACCTGCACTGTAAGTAAAAATATTTGTATTGACCATAGACCCATAACATAGATATTTAAATGAATCGGAAAGAGCTAACAAAGACATTTATGATGATTTAAAATTGAAAAAAAACCTTTGATTGCAATGTTTTTTACAAATTAATTCGGCCCTTCAAGGGTTAATTAAGAAAAAGACAAATTATACACCCCTCCCCCCTAAAATATGCCATGAAGATTTTGTTTTTTCACTTCGCTCGCTCGCTGCTATTTTTGAATCCAAAAATCTGTCAATAATAAATTAATTGGGTGTGGCCTAACTGTCACTTAAGAATAGATGGAGATAGGTTTGGCTTTTGTTGTACATATCATCCTCATTGTGCAGATCAAATGTATACATGGTAGTCACTAGCCACCTTCATGCCAACTTAAAATCAATTTAATATCATATATTGACCCGTTTTTATAGTCGGCATCAACACAGGAGCATATGAAAAACTAAGAAAAACGTAAGACCTCTATTCATGCCTGTATAGTATGCCTGAGCTTATTTTGTCTTTCATTGGAAATTGCATAATTTGACAATTACTGCCCTACATAAAACAGTTAGATATGCCATAGACTACGACATAGACATTTTTAAGTTCTGTAATAAAACTGAATAAAGTTTTGGTTTAAAATTAGTGTTCAGAGAAGATAAATAATACTGTTACCCTGACAAATAATCTTTGGAATATAATTTACTCAGCTTTTTGGCAATATTAGGACCATTTTAAAAATGTAAATAATTTTCAAGTTAGAAACGATTCTATTAACTGCCAATAAAATAATAAGAGAGGAGTGCTACCATTCTGCTACCATTTCTGCCTATTGAAAAGTGGACATTCATATAAGTAGAACAAATATCGATGGGTTAAAACAATAGTGTGCTAAGTGACATTTTTGGCCTTTAGAATAATAACCAGCTAAGTCATCTATAATATGTATAAAGTTTGAATTTATTCAAAATTCAGGTTATAACAACAGATCAAGTCGACTTAGCACATTGTTATTCTCGGGAAAAGGAGCACATATCAGCATAATATCTGTTCAACACAGGACCAATTTGACTTGACACATTGTTATTCTCGTGTTATATGCTTATGGGCTCTGTTTCTGGGAGAACAACGGTGCAAGTGGACTTAGCGCATTCTTATTCTGAGACATGTGGAGACAACACAGGGGAAATGCCTGGACTTAGTTTATTGTTGATCTAGGAACAATCTCTGTATATTCTGTGTTCCTGGTGTAAGAAAGCGCTAAGTCAACTTGGTGTCTTGTTGATCCCAATTTTGCTTCTGTAAATCACTTTTGCAGGTAAAAAATACTCTGTTAACTTCACTTGATCTACTGTCAAATTCCAATCGCTGTGTGTTTCATCATTATAAGTCCAAGTCTACATGCTGATAAGTGGATTTAGCGGACTGTAGCTCTAAGCAAAAAGATAAACACAATTTCGCTGTCAAGTCGACTTGACCCACTATTGTTTTAGACCATCGATATATTATAAAATCTACATTTTAAGAATTGGTTAATTTCAGCTAATTTTCACTGAAGAAAAATTATTGACAGTGGCACCACAAACTAGAAATGAGTTTTCGCAATATATAGCGAAAACGAAGCATCACCGGCATTAGAATTGAAGGATCACCATTATGATCTGTAAAGAAGGTAATAATGGTACCACTCTAAAAAAATTCCTCCCTAAATTAGAATAATCTGTTACAAGATTCAAGTAAGATGTGAAAAAATTACCCATTCTATTCAAACAATTTCAAGAGCTTACAGTACATGTAATAATTTCAAGTGTATTTAATAAATAGTTCCCCAAAAAGGTGAAAATTGACATAAAAAAGGTTTTAAAAAGCAGATATTAAAAATAATGTCATGATGGTTGCAAGTCAGCCATTTTAAAATTTGATCAAGTTGACATTTTTGAGGGCACTGAAACCACACATTTCGTTTTATAGTAACGCTCTAGCTATCTGGCACAGTTTTCCCGATATTACCCATATTTAGGTCAATAATGGCCTCAAGTTGGAATTTTTTTAATTTGTTCGAGTTGAAATCCAGAAGGCACATCTACAGCCCCTAAGGGATGTATGTGTGCAATATGAGATTTAGGGTTTCCTAGATCTGCTCAGAAAACAAAACGTGGCCGGAGATCAGGCATATCAAAGCTAAATATGGCTGATGGTCGGCCATTCGAGTAGTTGAAATTTCAAAAACCCTAAAAGGCACATCTACACACCCCAAGGGATGTGTGTGTGCAAAATCATAGAAATCCATCCACGGGTTGACGAGATCTGTTCTAGAAACGACATGCGGACAGAAGGAACGCCTGACATTCGAGGCGAAGCTATGGGTTTGCAAACTGACTGACTTTATTACTGCGGGGATCGCAAAACAGCTGACAGGACAGCTTATCTAGCTACTAGCTTTACTAGCTACAGAATGGGGTAATATTTTAATATTTAAATTAGCCTAATTTTTTCTCTACAATTTAAAAAAGAAGCCTGAAGTCCTATATCATTCCCCGCCATAAATTAGGCTAGAGTTTTTGCAGTCACAAATATTTAAAAAGTGGTGGCCATTTTAAATTTCAGTAAAATCACCTGCACATTTCCAGATGGTACGTACGCAATGTAATTGTAAAATGTGAACTATTTGCGACTTCAATTTTGGACTTTTTGCGCCCACAAAAAAATGTGAAGTTCATCTATGGTGGCCATTTTTAATTCCAGTAAAACCACTAAAAATCACCTGCATATCTCCATATCGTGGAGAATGTGATTGTAAAATTTGAATAATTCCCAACATAAAGTTTTTGAACCCACAAAAAAATTGAAGTTGATCCGTGATGGCCATTTTGAATTTCTGTTACACCTTGAAAAAGTCACCTGCACATCTCCATCGAGGGGAATTTTGAATTTTAATACTTTTGCGCCCACAAAAAAATTTCAAGTTGATCTCTTGCGGCCATTATGAATTTTAGTAGCATCTTTAAAAATAACTTACACATCCCCATGTTGCGAAAAATGTAATATTAAAATTTCAAAAAAAATTGAACAGTAGTTTTTGTGCCCACAAGAGAATGTGACGCCGGACAGAATCATGGCACTACTAAAATCCCCCTTCCCCTACGGACGGGGGGTAAAAAGGCTTAGTTTGTGAATTTGTGAAATGATCAAAGAAGGATAAAATGAGATTACATGTTTTTTCAGCAGGAATAAACACTTTCATTTCAAGAAAAGAGAGCTTAATAATTATGAAAATCTAAATACTCGTTTAAGATCAACAGCCAAATAATATGTAGGATTTAGTTACTTCTAAATAATTTACAGTTCAAACCAAACAGCAATCAAGAGTAATTATTTGGGCTACATATAATTTCAGGTAATTATTTTCATTAATTATAGTAACTAATGAGTAGTAGACACACATTCTTATTCCTACACCAACTATAAACATGTTACTGAAACTTACTTATGACTTGAAGCTTTTATATATTCAATGTAGCTGTCACTGAATAAAATAGGTATTCTACCATTACTTTTATAAGTGACTGATTGATTGATTTTTTTAATGAAAGCATTATAATAAATAGCTACTATTAAAAATACATCTAAAATTTTGAATGTTCAAAAAGCTAAAAAGACTGATTTCTCTCATTTTCACCTAATCAGATGTCCATGTATGTACTAATAAACAGTTTTGGGATGGAATAGTAATTGTAAGAGATTTGAAAGTATTTCATATTAATACACAACCACTCATTTAGGCCTATACAAGAAATGTACTAAATGTTATGCCTGCTGCAGTCCTATATCAAACAAAAGATATATGGTTTAGGACCTAAATTACACAACTTTCCCATTTATGGGAATTTATGTTAGACCCATCCTTCCATGACTGATGCACAGATGGTAAAACTACTACCCGGTACCACTAATACCACTGTTTAGCATAAAAATCTGTTCTCCAATCACTATCACACATTATGTGTTTAAATAAATACAAAAAAACATACCCCAATTCTGCAGACAGTGGCCTCAATATTGTATTCTGAAATATCACAAATTATGAGATATAATTACAAAAGTAGGCTATGATTATAAATATCATACATATGAATAACTGTGCACTAACTTTTTTGAGGACAACAAGAAAAGGGTTAAGACTTGTGATGATAAAATTTTCAGTCACTTGAAGTTGTGGATCGCGGTAGCGAGACACAACTTCAAGTGACTGAAAATTAACTGTTTGTGGTAGATTGATAAAGTATACATATACAGTAAAACATGCTATGAGCAGCCACCCTTATGAGAATTCAACCTCCAATGGGAGACAACTTCCACAAAATAACATTTTATATACAAATGAATTTCCTATGGGCAGCCACCTGCCTTGAAAGGCCACTTTTCTTCAAGTGCCCCAAGGGTGGCTGATCATAGCAGGTTCTACTGTATGTATACGGGTGCAGCGAAAAGGTTTATGGTAGTTGATTAACAATAACATACAGTACATTATAATATTGAATGGCCTGTAACTCTTAAATTTTTTATCCACTTAAAGTTGTGTCTTCCTACTGCAACCCACAACATCAAGTGAGTAAAAATTACTTACATGCATGTGTACAATATGAATCAATTTCGCGAGATTCGTAAATTCGTGGATTTGTCCTCCTCGCAAAATTCGCGAAAATTAAAACCTCGCGAATATAACCAATTACAGTATGCCAATCTAGCGAATTCAATGTCCATCTCTCCTTCAAATAAAACAGCTATAGACATGATCAGCACATAAACCCTTACAACACTTTTAATTCATTTTTGATAAACGATGGAAACCAAAGGGTTTTTCAATTTGAAATCATCATAAATGTCTTAGTTGGCTCCTTCTGGTTCATTTGTATACAAAGGTAAAGGTAAAGGTGCAGGTTTATAGTCTGATATCAAATCTGAAGACCTATCATCCGACTTTACATCTTACCCCCTGGTCACTGGACCCGTTCTTTCGTGTGCCATTTCAACTCTACGGAGAGCATACAGTTCTGCAGCTGTTTCGGCGCATTGTACTTATCGTACACATTGCCATCTCTGTCCTACCAGGTACTCATTTTCACCTGAGTCAAGTGAAGCATTTGAGGGTGAAGTGCCTTGCCCAAGGACACAACATCTTAACAATGTCCCAAGAATGAGAGGGGAGAAACATGATATTTCTCTGAAAATTCTGCACCAAGCGGGATTCGAAACCGCACGGCAGTCAGCGACATCGGCAGAGCGCCACGCTCTAACCATTGCGCCATGTCCCTCTCTGAATACCTATGTTATGGGTCTACGGTCATTATAAATATTTGTACTCTTACAGTGCGGGGATCGATTCTAGACGTCAGAATCTGCCGTCTACAGAAGTCAGATTCTGATGACTAAAGTCTTCCCCGCACTCTAAGGGTTAACACTTAAAGCGCTGACAATTTTAGCATAAACAATGGAGACCAAAGTTTTCTTTTTAAATTTGAAATCATCATAAATGTCTCAGTTAGCTCTTGCAAATTCATTTGTATACAGGTCTATGTTATGGGTCTATAACCATTAAAAATATTTTTACTCTTACAGTGCGGTAATCAACTTTAGACGTCAAATTCTGACTTTAGACGTCAGAATCTGACGTCTACAGATGTCAGTATGTCAATACCTACGCTGTAAGGGTTAATCATTTTCCAAGAAAATTCCCCACTTCTGGCTGAAATTTCTCAATTGGAATCACACCATATACCTGACAGTTAGAACTACCTACATGTAAGTTTGGTTGTCAATTTTTAAGGGCCATTCAATAAGAGCAGTACTATAACATTTTATTATATACTACATATGTATTAGATTAAAATATGCATGTTGGCACAAATGTAAAAAAACTTTTAAAACTAAATTGTTATTGAACAATTTGGCATGAAGTAGTATAAATTAAAAATATACACAAAATATTCACTCACCTTGGAGCTGACATCTTTATCTCCTTTCAAACCTGTGGAATTAAATTCACATCAGGAAACTCATAACAAATTAAATTGAATTTATTAAATCAAAAATTTATCATGGTTATACTTTCTTGCCCCTAATAGAAGAGCGTTCGGAATAAAAGCACCTGTTTGAAAAATCCTCTTTTTTTGTTATTAGAACCTGTCCACAATAAAAGCACCTCTTGGAAAAAGAAATCCCATCAAAAGTAGAATAAAATAAGAACAAATATAAAGCCAAATGTGCATCATACACATAATAAATACCAGAGACGCTTTTGAAAGGCCATTGTCTTCATAGATGCTAGCCATTAACAAGGAAGGGTTGCATAAAGTACACTTGATCTTTATTTCTAGTATTCTAATTACTTGACAACTATTTGTTTTACAGTAACTTTGTCTAAATTTATTGGCCAAACTTGTCTCTCAAGTATAGGTCTATTACATGATATGATTTGATACAGATGCAACAGTACAACAGTAATTTTATGAGCACATATCTCCTAGCATGATCTCTGGTGAAACAGATATCAAAAATAGTGAGTTTCCTTTATGGTGTGGACTGTGGAAATAATAGTTAGGTGTTAATTTCTTATGGTTAGTATGCACCTTTGTTTTTTCCGGAGCTGGGGCGTGATAATCTTCCTTCACTTGATGCTCCATCATCTTTTGTATTCTTAGCAGCTGGAATGGCAGCTTTAGTAGCTCCTACAGTAATCCCGGTACCAGAACTCATGGTCAAGTTTGCTTCCTTTAGAAGTTCATCATATCTATGTTGCCACTAAAAAACATTATTACTGGTATTTAATGATTTACTACTGTAGTATAGAGATCCTCGAAAGTTTTCTAATGTTAGAGACACCAAAAATAATGCCAAATTTACCACTTACAATCGCATTTAAGAAAACAAAAATTGGGGGGATGACCCCTAATTTTTTAACACCCACCAATAATAATGCCTTGGACATTATCCGCTAGCTGGTAGATACATACATGTATAATACGATGGTCTAAAACAATAGTGGGTCAAGTCGACTTGACAGCGAAATTGTGTTTATCTTTTTGCTTAGAACTACAGTCTGCTAAATCCATTATCAGCATGTAGACTTGGACTTATAACGATGAAATAACACACATCGATTGGAATTTGACAGTAGTTCAAGTGAAATTATTTTTACCTGCAAAAGTGATTTACAGAAGCAAAATTTGGATCAACAAGACACCAAGTTGACTTAGCGCATTGTTACACCAGGAACACAGAATATACAGAGATTGTTCCTAGATCAACAATAAACTAAGTCCAGGCATTTCTCCTGTGTTGTCTCCACAAGTCTCAGAATAAGAATGCGCTAAGTGCACTTGCACCATTTTTGTCCCAGAAACAGAGCCCATAAGCATATAACACCAGAATAACAATGTGTCAAGTCGAATTGGTGCTGTGTTGAACAGATATTATGCTGATATGTGCTCCTTTTCACAAGAATAACAATGTGCTAAATCGACTTGATCTGTTGTTTTAACCTGGATTTGGAATAAATTCACACTTTATACATATTATATAGATGTCTTAGCTGGTTATAATTTTAAAGGCCAGAAATGTCACTTAGCACACTATTGTTTTAACCCATCGAATATTCCTTTTGCACTCTAAGAGTACATATATTTATGTCAACTTGACATTGCAACATAAAACTACAATCTTTTTTTTGGAGATTTTTAAAAGTTGGGACCATTGTTCACACTACCTGTAGAGCACTACACTTCTGCTAGGCGCCCATATGCAGGGCTCGACACTAACGGTTGCCTGATTGCCAGGAGCAACCGATTTTAGGTGGGGGAAAGTAAAAAAATTCAGACAGACAGCTAAAATCTTGAAACGTATTTATTATCATGATCACACCAAAAACAAATCAGCACACGACCAGGGTAGGGTTCTTCCTTTGAACCAAGCATAATACAAATCCATGAAGCAGTTCAACCTCTAAAGATTTTGGCGGCCATCTTGGATTCTGTTGAAGAAGCTGAATAATTTCTTAGGGCCAATACGCATACTGCAAATATTTAGAAATAATCCGGGCAGGGGTGTATAGCTATATTACCAAATTTTGATTATAGCCAAAAGGAACAAAACTGAAATATCCGCCAAAATTCTGAAACGTAAGAAAAGTTTTTATTGTCAGAATCACACCAAAAACTATTCAGACAATGTGCAGGGTAAGGTCTTTCCTTTAAACCAAACATGAAACAAATCCAAATGGGGTTAAAGCTCTAGAGAGCGACATAGGAATTGGGCGGCCATTTTGGATTTTGTTGAAAAAGCTGAAAAACCCCGAAAAAATTTACAGGGCAAATTTACTAGGGCCAATATGCATAGGCTACTGGGTGTATGGCTATATTTTGCTGATGGCCAAAATGAGCAAAACTGAAATATCCGCTAAAATACTAAAACTTAAAAAAATCAGTTTTTATTATCGGAATCACACCAAAAACTTTTAAGCACACCGCCAGGGTAAGGTCTTTCCTTTAAACCAAACATGAAACAAATCCATGAAGCAGTTCAAGCCCTAGAGAGCGACATAGGATTTTAGCGGCCATCTTGGATTTTGTTAAAGAGACTGAAAAACGCAAAAAAAAACAAGACTACATAAGTCCAGGAGCTCCCGCTCCGAATTAGAATTTGATTTAAGCAATTTTGTGTAGGGTTATTAAAGTAGTCCTAGGCTTGGTCAAAAAGCAAGACGCAAGACAACTAGGTCTAAGAAGCCCAGTCTAAGAGTAAGATAAGAACTAGACAGTCTGTCAGAGATTGCAAACCTCCATTGAAATTAATGATCCTAATCAGTATCCCAGTAATGGTCTACCTATCTGGCACAGTTTACCCGATATCAGGCCAATCGAGGTAACTAATAGCTGATTTACGGTCATTATGAATTCAATATAAATTAGTTAAAAACTTAGGGTGCATCCTCCCCGGAAACCACAAATTTAGTTTTATAGTAATGGACTAACATCTAACACAGTTTGCAAAATATTGGGCATGTGAAAGTGAATAATGGCCGATAGGGGGCCATTTTGAATCTGATCGAGTCAGAATTTTTCAAGATGCATCCTCAGCAGAAATCTCACATTTCATTTTATAGTAATCGTCTAGCTATCTAGCACGGTTTACCAAATATCGGCCATTTGAAAGTGAATAATGGCCTAAAGGCGGCCATTTTTAATTTGATCAAGTCGAAATTTTAAGATGCATCCTCAGCTGAAATCTCACATTTCATTCTATAGTAATGGTCTAGCCATCTAGCACGGTTTACCAAATATCGCCCATGTGAAAGTGGATAATGGCCGATAGGAGGCCATTTTGAATTTGATTAAGTCAAAATTTTTCAAGATGCATCCTCTCCTGAAATCTCACATTTTGTTTTATAGTAATGGTCTAGCCATCTAGTACGGTTACCAAAAACCGGCTATGTGAAAGTGAATAATGGCCGATAGGCAGCCATTTTGAATTTGATCGAGTCAATTTTTTTCAAGATGCATCCTCTCTTGTAATCTCACATTTGTTTTTATAGTAATGGTCCAGCTATCTAACACGGTTTACCAAATATCAGCAATGTGAAAGTAAATAGTGGCCGATAGGCGGCCATTTTGAATTCGATTGAGTCGAAAGTTTTTAAAAGGCATCCTCTCTCGAAACGTCACATTTTGTTTTATAGTAATGGTCTAGCTATCTAGCACGGTTTACCTGATATCAGGCCTATCGAGGTAAATAATACTGATTGTCGGCCATTTTGAATTCGTAAGTTAAAAATTTTCAGGGTGCATCCTCCCCCGAAAACTCACACTTTGTTTTATAGTAATCAGGTAATGGTCTAGCCATCTAGCACGGTTTACCAAATATCAGCCATGTGAAAATGAATAATGGCCGAAGAGGTGGCCATTTTAAATTTGATCAAGTCACAATTTTTTTCAAGATGCATCCTCATCTGAAATCTCACATTTCGTTTTATAGTAATGGTCTAGCCATCTGGCACGGTTGACCAAATATCGGCCATGCGAAAGTGAAGAATGACCGATAAGCAGCCATTTTGAATTTTATCGAGTCAAATTTTTTCAAGATGCATCCTCTCCTGAAATCACACATTTTGTTGTATAGTAATGGTCTAGCCATCTAGCACGGTTTACTAAATAACGGCCATGTGAAAGTGAATAATGGCCGATTGGCGGCCATTTTTAACTTGGACAAGTTGAATTTTTTCAAAATGCATCCTCTCCTGAAACCTTACAATTTGTTTTATAGTAATGGTGTAGATATCTTGAGCGGTTTTCATGATATTCCACAATATCAGGCCCGTCGAGGTGAATAATGGCCGATAGGCAGCCATTTTGAATTTTATCAACTTGAAATTTTTCAAGATGCATCCTCTCCTGAAACCTTACAATTTATTTGATATATGAATGGTGTAGCTATCTTGAGCGGTTTTCATGATATTCCGCAATATCATGCCTGTCGAGGTGAATAATGGCCTATAGGCGGCCATTTTTTATTTTATCGACTTGAAATTTTTCAAGATGCATCCTCTCCTGAAACCTCACAATTTGTTTTATAGTAATGGTGTAGCTATCTTGAGCGGTTTTCATGATATTCCGCAAAATCTTACAGTTGGATTTACCGATGTTCTAAATTAGGTCAAAGTGCTTGGTCAACTTCAAGGTCAAGGTCCAAAAACCTGAAAAGGCACAGCTAGGGACCTTAGAGAACATGTATGTGCAATATGACTGTCATCGGCCCAGTACTTTTCGAGATTTCGAGATGTTTACGGACGGCCCAGCGGCCCAACGCCGTAACATCATCATTTTCTCCTCTGCGACCTTGCGTATTGAATTCAGATTAAAAATATTTTAACCTGTCCATTATCCACCTGGAAGTAACCCACATACCAAAAATTGTTATCCTAGCTTATTTTCTTACAAAGGCAGAAGAAGAGGCAAAAAAAACGGAGGTAGAATCCATAGCCCCCTCCGTCTCACCTACGGTGACGGCGGGAGCTAATTACCGGGCAAATTCCCCAGGGCCAGTATGCGGCGGGCGGACTCAGCAAAAACAATAAGTCTCCACCACCACATAGTAGATGGAGACTTAAAAATGCTGCGATTGACATTAGTTATATCAATATTATCTAACTATAATGGCAGTGATGCCAATAACAACAATTAACCCCTAAACCAGTAAATTAAATAATTTAATTTTTCAACCACTTGAAGTTGTGTCTCGCTGCTGCAACTTACAATTTCAAGTGGGTAAAAATTACTCATAGTTGTTTAACATGTTTAATTTGAAAGCAAACATTTGCAAATCTTGATGTTCAAAACTCATTTCGCTCTCAATAACTGCATTTTAAACTGCTAATAAATGGATTAAAAACAGCAAAAGTCACGCTTAGCGTTGTAATGTACATGTATTTCTACAGAACTACTGACCAGTACTATCATACAGTTCGACATAGTCAGGTACAAAATTAACCGATCAAATGTTTAAACAATGCTAATGAAGAACACTACATGTACATACAGTGTATACCCATTTCATTTTTAAAGTATTTTTTAAAGTATTTTTTTCTGAAGGAATTAAATTAGCTGCTGTGACCTCATTTTCAATCGATTTGTGCTCATCTTCAAAGTTATTCAAGCTATGGTTACAACAGGCTCTCAGCCAGCGCCAGATTTAGGTGTGGGGGGGCCCAAGGCCAAAAGAGTTATGGTGGGCCCCAATATGCAGGGGGTCTCCGGGGGGCCGCTTTAGGCCCCCTAAAAGCTGACGGCTTTTAGTTTGCTGGAGATGATATATCCCGAATTCTTAGATTTTTAAATCATTGTTTTATCCTTGATTATGACACAGCCTAATACAAACACTTTCAATTAAAAAATATAGGTAGCATATATAGTATAGGTAGCAAGGCTACAAGTTTCAACAGATCCCTGTTATTCGGCTTACCAGTTATTCACGAATAGAGACAGTCTAATAGGGATTTTTATATGGCTTCCTGCCAATTAAAAACAGAGAAACTTATGAATTGCATGTAAATTAAAGCACAAAGAGCCCAGCCAGTTATTCAACGATCGGGACACAAAGGGATTAGGGCCCATTTCAGTCAGATGCAAGGGAACTTGTGAATTTCATGAAAATTATCAGCATTCAGCAGTAGAGCACAGGGGGGGCCCTGAACTAGTACTTCCCCGATCTGTACAGAATAGGAATTAGGCCCCTCTGCCATGCAGATGCTGTTAATTATGTCAAAGACATCAGGAAAACATGAAAATTATCATTGTATCACGGCAGTTGCTGCATCACTATGATACAGAATAGGGCCTCCCAAAACTACAATTGATATAGTCCTATATATGTGAGAGAATGAGCATGTCGCATATAGTGCGTGGGCGAAAAAAGGTTTGAGTGGGCCCCCCAAATGTGGTGGGCCCTAGGCCAATGGCTTATATGGCCTACTGGTAAATCCGGCGCTGCTCTCAGCCAAACATTGAATGAGGCCTAAAAATTAAGTCACCATTTTCTCAAAAATAAAAAACTGCTACTGTAAAGCCCTCTCATTTCACACCCAGTCAGGTGGGTGCTAGCAGTAAAACAAAATTACCGTGAGTAATACTTCAGAGAGAAAAAAACCAATCAGATCAACAAGTCAATATTGGGGAATCAAGTAAATGAGCTTGCATGTGGCACTTACAAGTAGTAGTGGTGGAGGAGGCAGTGATTTACTGAACACATAAATGCAGCCCCCTACCAAGGAATGCTATACAAAACTGCTACAATTTGTACAAAATAGTCTTAAATAATGATCACCTATTCAAATGTTAGTGAAGCACACAACTGCATACCGATATGTTGAGGGTGACAAAATATAATGTGAGACAGGAAGAGATTGATAAAGTTAGAGTAGGCCTATACATGTACCCCATTTAATTACGATACATGCAAAGTCAACGGAGTCATGCAAAGACGTGTACAACTTTTCTTGGTGATAAACAAACTTTCAAACATTAGCAAAGATTTTTGAAATTATTGATCTTGATAAAGAAAATAATAATACTCATAAATAAATCATACAATACCTGTCTTGCAGTTGTGCCAGGGATAAGCTTCGATAAAGAACTCCAATTTTTATCTCTTAGTTGGTTGAATTGAGAAGAAGCTAATAAATTTTTCAGCATGAGATCCATTGCCATGATGATTGTATTCGAGAAGAAAACTCTAATTTCTGTAGCATATAAACTATTCAATTATCCAGCTGGATGTATAGCTGGCAAGTAAACTGTCTCAGATAACATTTTTGCTGCAAATAAATTATTTACATTTACTGCAAACAAATACAATACGAGTCACAATACATGTATGAAAGGCAACAGAATTAATGATGTAAATTTTATTGTCAGTTATAGGGTGGAACGGGGTAATTTGGGACATGGGGTAAATTGGGACACCTCTGGGGTAAATTGGGACACCAATTTTTGTATAAATTTGTTATATTTTCGCCAAGTCGATAGATAATGAACCTAGTAACCTAGTAGACTCGTGTTAATTTTCATTTATCGATAATTAATTAAAATGACTTTTTAAAGCTGTCATATTGAATTAAATATCAAAATTTGAGAAGTAATCATGAATGGTGTAATTTTGTATTTTGGTGAGCCATGTGTTTTTCTGTATAAAAAAGAATTAAGCATCATCTTGTTGAAAAATCATTTATGTTCAAGAAGTTTACTTGTCATTTCTCAGAAAAAAATGATCTACTAACAAGAAAAACTGACTTTAAAAGTAGATTTCAATTACGGGGAAAACACAGATATCAGTAGGATGGGTGTGTAACCAGTAAGATAGTATGTGACCAACCAGTAGGATGTGTGTGACCAGTAGGCTGGGTGTGTGACCAGTTAGATAGTGTGTGGCCAGTAGGATGTGTGTAACCAGTAGGATAGGTGTGTGACCAGTAGAATAGTGTGTGATCAGTAGGATATGCATGTGACCAGTAGGATGGGTGTGCGACCAATATGATGGCTGTTTGGCCAACATGATGGGTGTGTGACCAGTAGGATATTGTGTGACTAGTTGGATGGCTGTGTGATCAAGATGATGGATGTGTGAACAGTAGGATGTGTGTTTGACCAATAGGATGGGTGTTTGACCAGTAGGATGGGTGTGTCACCAGTAGAATGGGTGTGTGACCGGTAATATGGATGTGTGATCAGTATGCTGGGTGTGTGACCAGTCGGATGGTTGTGTGACCAGTAGGATGTGTGTGTGACCAGTAGGGTGTGTGTGACTAGTAGGATTGGTGTGTGATAAGTAGGATGGGTGTGTGACCAGTAGGATGAGTGTGTGACCAGTAGGATGGGTGCATTGCTTCACCTACCCATTTCTAACATGGCACAGCGCCATGGTTCCCTTTGCTAGCGCCATGTTGCCTTCGTGACCGCCATGATGCCCTTCGAAATTATTTGGAAGGTGCTGTGCCCCTTTTAACATGTTTAACTGTTGTCATATCATATTTAACACCACACAGCTAGCTGCTAGGCAATTGTGACTAATTACACATTAGTGAAACACCTTGATAACGTGTGTACACCATGTAAACTGGTGTCGTGCGTTCACACCAATGACGTAATACCTGATAGAGGCGTGTCCATAGTGATCCTGACTGACGATGTTTACATACGTAATTGATACTTCCCAGGCTACAGGTTCTCTTAGTAATCTCAATGGGAGGGAGGGGGTGCACTGGAAATGCATAGACCGGTGACCATCTGTATGACTAGGTGCTCCTATATAATGACAGGTGGCCCTTGCCCTCACCCCCCCCCCCCCCCCCCCGCTGAACCCTAGATGAAACACTGGGGACGTGTGTGACCAGGAGGATGGGTGTGTGACAAGCAGATGGTTTGTGACAAGTAGAATGGGTATGAGACGTTTAGGATGTCTGTGTGAGCGAAACGATGGCCATGCGACTTGTTGTATGGGTGCGTTATCTTTAGGATAGGTAAGTGATAGCCATATATAGGACGAGGGGGATTTGTCTGTGAACATCAGGATGGGTGTGTGACTGCACTGCAGGCCGTTAGGCACTGCTACGCCGCATGTTAAAGTTTCCAGATGGCCCCACTCTCAATTTCAACGTATTGTAGTAAACATGTGATTGGCCGGCTGTCCTGCTAAAAGTACCCTGATCGGCTGGCGAATATATTATGGAGGGGGAGGGGTGGGTGTAGACAGACATCTGTGTGGATAGCTGTCGTTATTTTGAGACGTGCGTGCCATCTGTGTGTGGTTGGAACAGGCTACACAGTGCTCTGTGTCGTGTGTGACCAGAAGGAAGAGTGCGTGACCAGTAGGATAGGTGTGTGACCATTACGATGGATGAGTAACCAGTAGAATGGGTGTGTGACCAGTAGGATGGATGTGAGAACAGCAGAATGGGTGTGTGACCGGCATAGTAATAAGAAATATGATTTTTGTTGAGTATATGTTTCTGGGGAACAAAAATATTAGACAGCCATTTGTTTAAATTCCACCTTTTTTGATAAATGTTTTTTTTTATTAAATCTAAGTTTTTCTCTTTTTATATTTAACTTGTTGGAAGAAAAAAATAGCCCTAAAGTTGTTTTTAGTTCATTTTCCCAAAAAACCAGCCACAATATAAAAAAAATGACTTTTTTAAAGGGGTAATTTGGGACACCATGTTTATTTTTTCGACATATTTGGAATTTTATTACTTTTTGATTGTAATGAAGTTGAAAATAGCTGCAAGCAAAATATTGTGCACATTTTCATAGCACTGTCACCTCTCTCAGTCAATTTTCTAAGGAGTTAGTAGGTGTCCCAATTCACCCCAGTCAGGGGTAAATAATTGAGACACCTTGACCTTCCTACTAAAAAGATCTATTAAACCGAGAAGGAAGTAATTTATCTGATATATTCCTATATATTATATTAGCAGACATACACAATGTATAGAAAATCTAAAAAACAAAGCGGAATATTCATATAAGAATGACCGCGACTATGGGGCGGAAAGTCTGTGTACCAATCTGACAACATGGCGGGGGCCGGCCACCTGCGATCTCAATTGTCTTTCTCTTTGTTATCGTTCATTTTCTCAACTGTTTCAATAATTTTAGCTGTTTTCAATACAGTTATATGTATATTATGATGTTCATAACATATATTTGTATATTTAGTAATAAACTTCTGCCTCATATCCACACATTCATCTTCTTATTGATCCTCTTTCACTTTATAGGTCTCCCTCGCTATAAATACCAACCCTTCATTTCCACCAGTTGTCCAGTAGAGAGGCTATGGACAGTGCCTATACTAAAGTAGGCCAAACAGTGAGCAAAAAGAACAAGGCAGTGGCTGATCATACGTGATTCTTCATAATGTAACTCTATGGGCAGCCTCGTTTACGAAATGACGTGCTCCCATTGACTCCCATTATCTGATTATAACTTTCCCGAACAAATATCTAATCAGCATATGACCAGGGTAAGTTGCTTCCTTGAAACAAATCGGTGAAGCAGTTCAAGCTCTTCAGAGTAGCATGTGATTCGTCGACCATCTTGAATTTTGTTGAAAAAAAGGAAAAAGAAAAACAATTCTCCTGACTTTTTTCTCAGGGCCACTGAGCATACACAAAAGATCAAATTTGAGCTGTATAACCATATTACCAAAATTTGATAATAGCCAAAATGAGCAAAACTGTAATATCAGCTAAAATCCTGAAAAGTTGAAAAAATATAAGTTTTTATTATCATAACACACAAAAAGTTAATTAGCACACTTACAGGTAGGGTTATTCTTTTGAACCAAATATGAAATAAATCCATGAAGCAGTTCAAGCTCTAGAGAGTGATATAGGATTTTGGCGGCCATCTTGGATTTTGTTAAAGAAGCTGAAAAACGCAAAAAAAAATTACTAGGCAAATTCCTTAGGGCCAATATGCATACTGCAAATATTTAGAAATACTCCAAGCAGGGGTGTATAGCTAATTAACAAATTTTGATGATAACTAAAATGAACAAAACTGAAAAATCCGCTAAAATTCTGAAACGTAAAAAATCATAGTTTTTATTATCAGAATCACACAAAAAACTAATCAGCACATGTGCAGAGTAGGGTCTATCATTTAAACCAAACTTGAAACAAATCCATAAAGCGGTTCACGTTCTAGAGAACGACATAGGATTTTGGCGGCCATCTTGGATTTGGTTGAAGAAGCTGAAAATTGCCGAAAAAAAATTACATGGCAAATTTCCTAGGGCCAATATGCATACTGCAAATATTTAGAAATAATCCGAGTAGTGTTGTATGGCTATATTACCAAATTTTGATGATGGCCAAAATGAGCAAAACAGAAATATCCGCTAAAATACTAAAACGTAAAAAAAGTTTTTATTATCAGAATCACACCAAAAGCTTTTCAGCTCACAGCCAGAGTAAGGTCTTTTATTTAAACCAAACATGAAACAAATCGATGGAGCGGTTCGAGCTCTAGCGTGCGCCAATTGATTTTGGCGGCCATCTTGGATTTTGTTAAAGAAACTGAAAAACACACAAAAAAAAATTACCAGACAAATTCCCCAGGGCCAGTATGCATACTGCAAATATTTGGAAATAATCTGAGTGAGGGTTTTAGAGTGAAAGCAGAAACAAGTGGCGGCGGCGGTGGCGGCGGGCGGACTCAGCAAAAACCAATAAGTCTCCACCACCACATAGTGGGAGGAGACTTAAATATGCCTTTAATACTTTTATTGCAGTGACAGTGTTTCACAAATTCACATAAATCTTGAAAAAGCAGCAAAATAACTTTTTGTGATGTAGACCTACTTAGTTAGGGCAGGCCTAGTGCCAGGCTAATAACAAAAGCCCGACCTAGCCCAGGCCAGGGAGGCTAGGCCTTAACCAGGTTCAGAAGTCTGGCCGGACGAATAGTTGCCAACTGGTGGCTTCGTCACTCTCAGTAAATTTTTAAATTGTCCAATAAAATAATGCTGAGCGTTTTCTCGTAACAGCCGGCATGCCAGAAGAAATATTTGACCACATTCCATAGTTTTCCGTGAGCGAGAAAAATGCTGTGTTACATCGAAAACAGAGCAAATATACCACATAACAATCAGAAATTTGGGCATAGCCTTCAGCCCCAGTTTTTTGGGGGTTTTTCCTCGAGGGGATCATGAAAAAAGATAAATTTTGATGGATTTTCATCCTTATGGCTATGAAACTTCCATTTTTACCCTCAGTGCGCCCCATGGGGAAGCGTAGAGCAGCCAAACAAAACTTCACTAGTGCAGCCTTACCTAGGTATCTCAATTCTGAGATTCCCACATTCCAAACTGTCCAAACGGTCTTAATGACCAGAACTTCCTCATAGGGCAGTGGACATACTCTATTTTAATTTTTTGCATTTTTTTTTAATTAAAATAATTGCACGTGTGTAAAAAAAATATCAGAAAGGGCCACAGCATGCCTGCTAAACTCAGGGCCCACCTCTACAAACATTTGTTGCAACAATTATGGAATTGAAGGCGAGAGCTGGCACCATTTTTCGTAATTGCGAGAAATCTAATTATGGGAACCCCCGGAAAAGGTGATGAAAGTGCCATTCAAAACAAATAACTTTTTAAACTCTACATAACGGCTTCATTTCCAGATTTCTACCAGTAATAGTGAGCAAAAAGAACAAGCAAACAGAGAAAAATATGTCTTTTAGTTTTATTGCAGTGTATCACAAATTCACATAAATCCTGAAAAAAACACGAAAAAACCATCAAAATGACTGTTTGGAATCAGGGATGTACCTAACTCTCAATAAAAAGCGCCAGCATGTATTCGTACGGGAGCTCATTAGAGTAAGGCTAGGCGGCGAGTAGACCTACGTCACCTACAGTCTGTTTAACCAGATCCTGGGAGTGCCTTTTTTCAATTTGCTCGATCACCCTTTAAAAATTTCTCTCATCATTTTTTCATCTTCCCCTAATATCCCTGAAAATTTGGTGAAATTTTGTTGTGTATTTTGTAAGTTAGACCATTTGGCATGTAATAGAATTTTTGTTTCACGGTAGGGCCTAAGTAATGAGTAATGAAAGCTGTAATTTTGAAAATTTATTACATGCCAAATGCAGGGATCGACACTAACTGATTCCAGGTAGTAGCCCAAGGGCCAGTAACTTCAGATAATTACTGGCCCTTAACCTTGTCTTTTCTAGTCCTTAGTGTACACTGTATCAAAGGGCTTTTTCATTGGCCCCCAGGGCCAGTATCTCAGGCGATTTACTGGCCCTTAGTGATTTCTACTAGCTTCGGGCCAACGGGCCAGTGTTAGTGTCGATCCCTGAAATGGTCTAACTTCGATATTAAAGGGACATGCCCAGGTCTAAAATCATCAAAAAATCGGTGATTTTATTTTAGCTTTATTATATTTTGTGCACTTACAATACAAGTTCAGCCTCACCGAAAAGACAGCTAAAGGCAGCAGGATTCTACAGGCTCGCTTCATTTCTTGATGTGCGGTATTTAATGCATGATCATCACAATATATACAAAATATAAAATAAAAATATTAAAATAGCCGAATTCGGCAACTAAGAGTCCGTCAATGAGCGCTATACATTACAATTTATTATCAATGGGCAGTCCGTCGTCTCCGAAAAGACACCTAAAGACGGTAGGATTATACGAGATCGCATTATTTCTTATTATAGCATGTTTAATACGTGATCATCAGACTATGTGCGAAATATAAATTTAAAATATTAAAGATAAGTAGCCGAACTCGGCAATTTAAAGTGCGTCAATGAGCACTATACATTGCAACATTGCTACGCGTCAGTCACACCTTCTGATCTCCAGGCTGGAGGCTCACTAGAAACGATTTATATTTTACTGGTAATTATTCAATACATCGACAACAAACTGCTATTAGATAAAAGTTAGTAAAGATACGAAGTGTGCTTATATAATAATGTAATATATGTATTTACCAATGGTCATTGCCGCTGAAATGACGGGCCGATTGTGCAGGAAAAATAATCAATTGTCATTTTTACTAAGGATTTTTACTATGGAGCACAGCGTCACATCTTCTGGTTTCCCGGGTCCAGGTCAATAAGTAACCTATTTCAATGATGGATGGATATTTATAGATATTTATTGACGGCGTCACTGAAATGAATAGTCCAATAATTAATGATTTCAAATGTATAGATGTACTTCATTATGCTTGCAGCTTTTAATAATTGTTCGTTGTTTTACAAACATCGTAATTAGACTGTTTATGAACTTGAATTATCTGCACAATACTTAATGTTTCCAGCATGAATAAAAAAAATCACATGTGATAACACGTATCTGTCACTTTTAACTATTTCTGGGAATGACAACCTTTCACCTAGTTTGTTTAAGCTGTTGGTCACCACAAACACCTCACGTGTGGAGCAGTTTAAGCTGAGCACAACTTCACACCTTCGGCTCTCCAGGCTGGTGTTGACAAGAATGGTTTTAGCAAATAACAAATGTTCAGAAATGATTGTACCCGGTGATAATTACTTACGCTTATGCCCGTTAATGAGGTACACATAGTCAAAAACTACGCTTTGGTGACTTCTATGACATCAGGAATGCATTTCTTACATTATATAATGCTCAGCGTGATCATTTTGCCTCCCTAGCAAACAGGAGACGTTCACCCAACATCGGTTGAAAGTTGGCCCACCGTCTGCGACGCTGGCCCAGCATTCACACAACCTTGGGCCAACGTCTCGTGTTTGCAGGGTTATCCCTCGCTGTATCGAATAGGCACAGATAGTGAACAGACTGGTGAATACGTTATTGACTATGGCACCCTTTCCATCCACAAGCCTGAGATATGATGTATACATCATATTTCAGGCTTGTGGATGGAAAGGGTAGATATGATGTATACATCATATCTCAGGCTTGTGGATGGAAAGGGTGCCATAGTCAATAACGTACATGTACACCAAAATTGATTTCATTATAAATTATCGGAGTAAGTACAGGACAGGTACTGTGTAAAGGCATAGAAACCTAAATCTTAAAATTTACTCAAATTTAGACATCTTAAAATTTACTCAGTGCCACCCTCCCCCTTTTTCACTGTGGAGGTGTTGACAAGATTAGAGCAATCTGCCCAACGGTAGCTGCCATCACTTAGGGCGTAGTTCAGCGTTGATTATGTTGTGACAAGATTTTAGGGAGAGGAGCATCACTTTGATTACGTAGCACTAAGTAACCTATTGAAGCTGTTATCTCGAAAAAGAAATACTCGCTAAAATATTTATATATAGTATACAGAACCGCTTTGCATATTAAGTTTTAATCAGTATGAACTTAACGCTGTAAATTGATAAGTAATTGCAAAGTGTACATATACAATGTCATAACAATTAGAAAATTATCGTGATTATGAGGCTTAATTGAGAGTACAATAGAGGTAGGTCCCTTGACAAAGTCATGTGATATATTTATTTAATTATCAATAAATGCGAAATGTTTTACACAACTTTTAATCATATAATTTTCTCATATACAGCACAAGTTTTTCTTATATAATCTTTTATCTACTTTTATGTGTCAAAATGTATTATGTAATTTTTACCAGCTTATTTATATTCTCATATATACATTTTAATTATTTTTCTATATAATTCTCACTCACGTTTTTACATTTCATGTTACCTTACCGCCAGCCAGCCTGCTTGTTTTAATTGTTATCTTTATTGTTTATTTTACATGTCGCTTGACTAGCTGATTAGAGCTAATGTTATATGTTTTACTTTGCGACTGGAAATAAAACTTATCTTATCTTTTCTATCTTATTAAATCTAGTTATAAGTTAGTAACATTATTATATTACTACAGCATGTATCAGAAATAGTTTTATAAAACCTTTCCGATGCTTGGAGTAGGTGATGTTTGGACTTGGTAATTTTAGGTGCAGTTTTTTGTATATTTGAACCACCCATTGTAAATTATAACTTTGTAAGTTTTTGAGATATTTTAAAGTGTAATACATCATTGCAATCGCTCAGGCACCTAGTATTAGCTCATCTTTGTTATATTTCCATATTTTAAAAAAACCTATATAAAAAGAGACTTTAATGAATTGCCAAAATTGATCAATCTTTGTACAATTATGGCTTTGCCAATTTGCAAGGTATTGTCAAGCCAAATATACCATCGGAATCGCTTACTTAACTAGTATTGCTATAATTCTCAGTAAGTGATAGTTAAAAAAGAACCTCTATAAAAACGGTTTTAAATGAATAAAAACTTTAACATCTTAGGCACAGCGTCGAGACGCATATCAGATTATAGTGGCTAAAAAATGCTTTCTCGTGATATAACTATTTTCACTGTATCTTAAATACTTTTCCTGTTATTAATGAAAAATCATGTTTCAATGTGGTTTTCAATGCAAATAATTATTTGGATACGATGCAGTTAATACCTAGTGCACTCTTGGCTTTACAAGGTGCCTTACACAACTAATTAGCAGCTGACACCAGCGTTGGCAGGGGATCAGCTAGGTGTGATAACTAAGCTATCCCAGTACAATGTTTAACTTCGTCAATTTCAGTGATACAGACATGATGTCCAGAAAGCTTATTCTATTCTGAAAACAATGATATAAATTATATTATGATAACACGAAAACTCGCAAAGTTATTAAATATAGAAAGGTAGGAATATTTGGCCTCCCATAGTAATAATGTATTATCCCTAGCAGATTCTTTTGGCCAGCCAGCCTGGAATATTTGGCCTCCTATAGCCATAATGTATTGTTTCTAGCAGATTCTTTTGGCCGCCAGTAACATACACGCTGTTCTCTTACCATAAAGTCTCCACATTTTTAGTAGTAAAAGATGTAATCGGTGTGAAATCAATTGTATTTGAGTTGTAATTATTCATCATGAAAATATGTCAATTTCCAGGTGGAATATTAATTAAAGCTTCATAACGTATAACAAGCAATAATAAGCGAGAAATATTCAGGTGTAACATAACTTTTTACAATCATCTGATATCATTTACTATGGGTCCCAAAGTGTCCGCATATTTTATTATATAGAAACGAACCCGTGGCACCCATTAATTACCCAGTAAACACGCCACATCGACCCAATGTTGGACCTATGTTGGCCACCGTGTCAACGTTGGCCCAACATGGGTTGAACATTGGGTAGATGTGTCATTTTTGCTGGGTAATGATCCGTCAATGATCTGTTTTCATTACGTATTGCTGAATCTCATCACAGTTTATTGTATGACTAATGATGTAATTTAAACTTTCTTCACGGTCTTTATGTATGATTTTGCCGATTACATTAACATAACATTTGGTGTTTTTTTGTTAGGAAATGTTCATATATATGTAATATAGTGGGCTAAGGTCCACACTGAAAAAGGAATATTTAATGAACTGTGCGACTTGTCATAATATCTATGCATTTGAGCACCGTACGTTATGTATGACAATGACATTTTTATATGCCAATAAACGGTGGAAAACAAAAAAGTTTTCTGTCTTGATTTAAGTGAATGGTTTACACTGTTACATCCGTCCAATTACATTGATAATACATTGCAATGTATAGCGCTCATTGGCGGGCACTAAATTGCCGATTTCGGGTACTTGTCTTCAATATTTTAACTCCATATTTCGTATACAGTCTGATGACCATGTATTAAATACCCCACATCGACAAATAATGCGATTCCGCATCCAGCCGTCTTTAGGTATCTTTTCGGTGAAGCTGAACTTGTATTGATAATACATTGCAATGTACAGGACTCATTGAAGGACTCTAAGTTGCAGAATTCGGCTACTTATCTTTAATATTTAAATTTTATATTTTGTCTATAGTCCGATGATCACGTATTAAACAAGCTATAGTAAGAAAAAATGCGATCTCGTATAATCCTGCCATCTTTAGGTGTCTTTTCGGTGAGGTTGAACTTGTATTGATAATACATTACAATGTATAGCGCTCATTGACTTACTTTATATTGCCAAATTCAGCTACTTATCTTTAATATTTTAATTTTATATTTCGTATATAGTCTGATGATCACGTATTAAACATGCTATAATAAGAAATAATGCGATCTCGTATAATCCAGCCGTCTTTAGGTGTCTTTTCGGTGAGGCTGAACTTGTATTGATAATACATTACAATGTATAGCGCTCATTGACGCACTTTAAAGTGCCGAATTCGGCTACTTATCTTTAATATTTTTATTTTATATTTCGTACATGGTCTGATGATCACATATTAAACACGCTATAATAAGAAATAATGCGATCTCGTACAATCCTGCCGTCTTCAGGTGTCTTTTCGGTGACGCTGAACTTGTATTGATAATGCATTGCAATATATAGCGGCTCATTGACGTACTTTAAATTGCCGATTTTGGCTATTTATCTTTTAATATTTTAATTTTATATTTCATATATAGTCTGATGATCACGTATTAAACATGCTATAATAGGTAAAAATGCGATCTCGTATAATCCTGCCGTCTTTAGGTGTCTTTTCGGTGACGCGGGACTGCCCATTCATAATACATTACAATGTATAGCGCTCATTGACGGACTTTAAAATGCCGAATTAAGCAAGATATAATAATAATAAATTTTTAAATTTGGTATGTACAATGTGTGGGATGTAGACTACTAAACACGATACAATATGAAATATTTATTTCCTATATCGTCTATCCCGTCTTTTCGTGTCTCTTTGGTATACTGCCAGACCTGGTGAAACTGAAACAGACTGTTCAGGATTAGACTAACGTTAGCCTACTGATGATCTGATCGACGGGAACATATATTATCGCCCAGACGTAACCTAGTTTCTTTCTTATTAAATTTAAAAGAAAAAAACTTGATGTAGCCTAGGCTATAATCTATCATATATTTCAAGTAGTACCGGTAGTCTAAATATAAAACCAATACGAATAGCTAACACTAACAGTCAGTCATGTACCATGTCAATCATGTAAGTGGCAGTGGGATCTCAGATTGTTTACAATTTGTCGCCAATGAGATTGATAAAATCTGAAAATGTTCGTTACAAATTTTTGCGACGAAGATATCAAGTTCGCCAGCTCTGAATCATATAACGTCTTGATATAATTATAGATAATCGGTCAATTGAAATAAATGTAAACTGCCTTAATTCCATGGACCCATTTACCTCTTTCCGCCATCCTCCGCATCTAGTGTCACATTCTTCTTCTTCTTCGTGTGGACAGCGTTCGCTCCTTTCTTGGAGCATTGCACGCTGTAGCCGTGGATCAGGCGACTCGCTCCGCTTATCAGCGCTGTGCACGCCGTGGTGTGTGTGCACAAATTACGTGTCGGAAACTGGTGTTAAGAGTGCTAGTTGCAACCCAAAGGGAAAACAGGAGATTACAGCAAAACAAAAATTGTGCAGTGAAAACAAAGGTGAATTAAAAAACCCTACGGTTTACATAGTATTTAGTCGTAGGCGGAAGGAGTCCAGTGTCGGAGAGGAGACAACATGGAATGGGAGGCTGTTCCAGACTGGTATAGTGCAGGGTAAGAAAGAAAATTTGCAAGGGTCATTTGACGGGCTCAGCGGAATATACCTCCACTGATGGAATCCTCGTGTTTGTCTGGTGGATAGGGTCAACCACCTCTGCCAGGGATCTCCCATTGTCGTATGCACTATTCTGTACATTGTATGCAGTCTCATATTACTGCGACGCACAGCAAGGGATTCCTAGCCAAGGTGGCTAACCAATGCCCGGCCGATTTTACTCATGCAAAATACCGGTACCGACTCTGAATCGTCAATAGCTAGCTTTATAGGGCCTACAACATGATTAGTTGTCAGTAAATTAGACCTACCTTGTATTACGCCAGACTCTCAGTTGCCGGTTGCGATTTTCGCCAGCTATAGGCTACACATAGGCCTAAGTGCCGCATGACACTTTGTCTGCTGATTTACATATAGAGCCTATTGTACGTAAATATTTCACATATTGATCATCACTATGAATAATTGTACTACTTATAATTGACAACACTAGATTTACGACAATGTTTTATAAATTTTAATATTTTAATTAGGGGGCCGAACAGGTTAACAAGAGTGTGCCAGACAGCACTTACACACAGGGCTGAACTGAGGAGCGAACAGGCTATCGCTGATGGGGGCCGAACAGGTCATCTCACTTACAAGAGGCTAGAGCGTGCTGGACAGCTTATGTATTACTATTAGAGCACTTGTGAGCTCACAGGGCTGGGCATGTGATCGTTGGTGGGGGCCGAGCAGGTCAACATGCCATGTCACCCACGACACCTCTGACCTGATGACTTATGTATACTAGGGGGCCGAACGGGTAAGAGGCCGAACGGGAAAAAGGGCAGAACAGGAAAGGGGCCGAAACGACTGGCATTCATCTCGCTAACACTGCTGGTTTTATGCCAGCGGTTGCAGACATACCTTGCAGCACGTCTCTGCACGATCTCCACTTTTTTATAATATCAGATGTATGTGGGCTCCAAACCGTAGAGGCATATTCCAGGTGAGGTCGGACTAGAGATTGATATGCTTGGGTCTTGACAGCCTGCGATGAAATTTTCAAGTTTCTGCGCAGGAGGCCAAGAACGCTATTAGCTTTTGCTGTAACATTGTTGATGTGGGAGTAAATTTAAGATCGAAAGTAAGTGTTAGGCCAAGATATTTAACAGAATCTGTACTTTGGAGTGGCTGGTCATGTAGATTGTAAGATGCATTGATTTTAGATTTGCTTCTGCCGGTCCTCATGGTTAAACACTTCTCTGCAATAAACTGCATTAGCCAAGTCTTTTCCAAGGAGCCGACAGAATTTAGGTCAGATTGGAGTAGTTCGGTGTCTTTTTTTACATCTGATGGGGCGGTAAATAATACAGTCATCAGCGAATAAGCGGACTGTACTATTCACGACCCCATCAGGGAGGTCATTTATATATATAAGAAAGAGTATGGGTCCCAGGACAGTCCCTTAGGGCACCCCCGACAATACAGGAGCACTGTCAGAGGTAGCACCGTCCAGGACTACTCTCTGGGATCTAGAACAGAGAAAGTCTGTGATCCACTCAAGTGTATCCCCTCGGATGCCATACAGTTGAGTTTGTAATTTAAACGTTTGTGCGGAACCTTGTCGAAAGCTTTGCTAGAGTCCATAATAAGCATGTCTGTTTGAGTTGTACTACTGGCCAAGTCCTGAAAGAGGGAGAGAAGCTGTGATTCGCAAGAATAATTTCGCCAAAAACCATGCTGAAGAGGAAATAGAATGTTCTGATTTTCAAGATGTTTCATCAATTTACTTACAATAATATGCTCCATAATTTTTGATGTTATACATGTCAATGAGACTGGGCGATAGTTACTTGGCTTGTGCTTGTCACCCTTTTTGAAAATTGGAGCCACATTAGCTTCTTTCCAGTCGTCCGGCACCTGTCCAGCTGTAAGGGAAATTTGGAAGATAATTTGTAGTATGGGGGCAATTTCATTACTAAGTTCCTTTAAGACCATCGGAGGTATTGAATCGGGGCCTGAAGCTTTATGGGGTTTTAAGTTATCCAAAAGTTTTTTAACGCCAGGAGTAGAAATTTCAATTTGGGACATAGAAGGGAAGGAGCTTGGTCCTTTGTCTGGCATGGATCCGATGGGTTCTTGAGTGAACACAGAGCTAAATTGATTGTTTAGAATTTTAGCTTTGTCAGAGGCATCGCTGAAAGTGTCTCCCTGGCTGCGCAATGGGGCAACACCCGCCGAGTCCTTTCGCATGTTTTTAATGAAGGACCAGGATTTATTTTGTTTAAATTTTCTTTCAGAGTTGTTATCTTCTTCCGAATAGTCTATAATATCTTCTATATACTGCCAGTATGTCTGTCTCATTTCTTTTTGTAAACTGTGCAGAATATTTTTGCGTTTTTTCGAAATCCTGGCAGAAGGTTTGGCTAATTTCTTTGATTTTGTGTGATTTTTTTCTTTCCCGAATCATTTTCTTAATTTTTGGCGTGACCAAGGGAAGGTGTTGTTTACCATTGAGCTTTTTCAGTGGAATGTACTCGTCCATGCTTGATGTTAAAGTGGATTTGAATTTTGTCCAAAGGTCGTTAGCTAAATACCCTTGGTTGGCATTTTTTATGCTAGTATAGAGATAATTTAGGTTTGATCTAATGCCATCCCAGTCTGCTTTTCTATACAGACATCACATATCATGACAAAACCTGATCTCTCCACAGCCCCTCATCCCTCCTACAATACAAGATGAGGTTCATCCCGTATGCAGTGGGCCCCTCATCCCTGACTCGAGCTGATAGATGAGGATTACCCAGTGTGCGTTGGGCCCCTCATCCCTGAGAGATGAGGTTTATGTAGTGTGCAGAGAGTCACTGTGTTCAGCCTAGTGTTCAACCAGCCCCTCACTCTCTCAGGGTTAAATTTACACACTAGAACCCAATTAACTTTGTACTTAGATAAAACACCGTCCAAAATGCAATTAACTACAACAGTAAATATAGCATCAGCTTTTTTTTACACCGCACCTCGTGATCAGCATTGATGAAGGGTAGGCCTAACGGTAGGCTGGTCACAAATACCGAAAACCACTTGACATACTGAAAACTACTTTTTAAACACCTAAAACCACCCTATATCCACCGAAAACCACACATAACCTATATAAAATATTATATGGAGTACTAGATCCTAGGAGTATTTCTCCCAAATTATAGAAAGATTGGACGCATATCGGCGATGATATCGTATTATCTGATATTGTATGCGTAATACATAATGTAGACATCGGGTCTGGCCCTCTGGGCAGTGGTACTGCCAGTGCCAGTGGGTTGTAAAACTTTGACATCTTTGTTTGGGAAATAGTTTCTAACTTTTCTTGTACCCCTCCCTCATTCAGTTATCATATTTCATCGCTCATACTGAAAGACGGAAACCTTTATTATCGCCCAGGCTGAGGGGTGTACAAAAGAAACTCTTTCCAAATTATTGCAGAACCGCTTCACTGTCTCAGACAGTGTCTGTCACCCAGTTTCACTGCTCTGTGTCACTCATTCAGTCTCAGTGACACAATCTCACAGACACTTCACAACCAAGCTATAAAGCCTCAGGCCACACTACCCACAGGCTGTAGCAGGCCTGGTAGGCCTACTGGTAGGCCTATAAATGTCGATCATGACCCTAGACCTATTAAACCTTTGAACACGAGATTATTATGCTACTGCGCTGTTTCTGAAACGAGATTATTTTATGACGTCATAGTTATCTCATGCAATCAAACCCGGAGATCTCCGGGCCTCGTATCTGAATGGTCTCCCTGAAGCACGGAGATCTCCGGGCCTCGTCACAAACGGGTTAATCTACTACTACTAGGGGGCCACCATTCGATCTCAAGGGGTGGGGTTGGGGCTGAAAATTTCTAATTTTATTACATATATTTATTAGAGTCTGCCCAGAATTACTTTTTCAAAAATACTGCATAGTCTATTGATAAATTTAATTTAACAAAATTTACAAGGTTGTTGGGATTGTTATGAAACATTGTCTTTGTCAAATTTCATGAAAATGTGGTTGATTTTAAATTGATTGAGAAATCGGTGAGAATCATGCGAACCTTTGTATGGGGTATAGAGTAACGCTATCACAACGCCAACTCAGGTACAGTCTCTGACAGTATACATATTTACTGATTGAGTCAAAGAAAATATTTAGTTAACATAGAAATATTGGTGCCCTTTTTATATTTGAGGTTTTGGCAGCTTGATAAAAATTAACAAATTCATGTTTGTGGGTAAACCTGCCAATGCAATTTGTTTAAAGATATAAATAATGGTGTGGGCCACGTTACAGAAACAACCACTGACAACAGGAGTGCTGTGGGTTTCGAGAGCTTACCCAAGCTTTTTTTGACTGCTAGCTGTACCCATTCTCTTTGATCCACCCTGCTTACAGTAGACCCTATTTAATATTACACATGTGGACTACCATATTTATGATAATAAACACCCATATTCAAATAAACGCCCCTCCCCTGATTTGAAAAAATAATCCACGATCATGGATTGGTACAGTAACACTATATATCCGGGTAGACATAAAACACTATTCCAATAAGCGCCCACTCCCCCTATATCTTTTGTAATAAATTTACAGTACAATTATAAACACCTGCTGTGATCCTTCTCAGTTTCTTATATACAGACTCACACTGTTTGATAAGCAGGATAAGTGAACATTTAAGAAGATATTTTTTACTGTTGTCACTGGTTATTGGTTATAGGCTCGCTGCAATACCATAATCTAACATTGTTAGATTTAAATATTAGATTCAAAGCCAAATGTTTGACTGAGTCTCAGAATATATGTAGGCTATGTGATTTTAACCCTATCAGGATACTTAATCATATATTTTAAACAAATTTGTGTAATGAAACACGGTAAGGCCTATAATATAGCATATTAGGGATGGTTGGGCTTTATTTGAGATATAATATCATCTATTTTTTATTCACCTGGAGTTGGGAATTGCAATAGCATTCCCCATCTCAAGGTGAATAAAAATAAAATAAAATAAAGCTAGATGAGTGATGCTGAGAAATTAGACAAGAATCTGAGAAGGTGATGACTAGGTTCAGCTTAAAAGATATATGCATTTTACCCCACTGATTTTTTTGTGAGTATTTTTCATTTATTTGAAGCTAACACAAGATATGTTACAAATTTTAGTGTTATTTTATATTTGCTTGAAAACGTTTACTCCCTATATACACATGTACAGCCATAGCAGCAAAAGGCTCAAAATAAAAAATGAGCCTAATGGCAGAAAAGACTGACAATTATGTCAATAAAATATTATATGTGGCTGTAATAATGATAATAGGAGGGGGGTTCAACCAGAATCATAACAGGGAAAAGTAAAAACAAGTAGTTTTTGGTTATGGAATATGCCATGGAATTGGAATCTTGAGTATTTTTTAAATAAAAATATACCCATATGGATATAGTTGATTCTAAGTCGTGCTTAGCCTTTTATTCAATATATTGTCGAATGGTTGTGCTTTGCCTTTTATTCAACATGTTCAAACTTCAGTCAATAAAATTTGAAGTAGAAATAACTACGCTGATTCAAATTGTATAAAAGTAGGTAATATTTATCCACTTAAAGTTTTGAGTTGTGGTAGCGAGATACAACATCAAATAGGTTGAAATTTAAATTCTATAATTTAGTGCTTCTCATGTTCAAGAGTTAACTCAAGGCTCTACACTAACGGTTGCCCAGGGAAACCGATTTTAGGAGGGGGCAAGTAAAAAATTACAGACAGCATTTTAAATTTCAGCGATCGTCACTCACAACAGACAACGCATATCAGTGGCAAGTCGGGCAAGTGATAAATTTTGGGGCAAGTACCCCAAAAATTTTATTGACCTTCGGGCAAAAAGGTCCAATCAGTTAGTGTCTAGTCCTGTAACTAATTTAAAAATTGTCAACCCAGTGCTATGCAGTGACCAAATTTAATAACAAGGAAATGCTGATATGTTGAAATGCGGATATTTATCAGGTTTTTCATATTATATTTTGAACATTGTGTTTAATTTTCTATATTTCTGATTGTTATCTTAAAACATGAACAATTTACCCAGTATTTTTAATTGATTGCTGTTGGTCTTCACTATTTTATTTTTAATTCATTTTCAGAGAATGTGGTGATAATAACACAAAAATTAAATTACAATTAGTTTGAATTGTTTTGAGATCTGATGAAAAAAGTCGAAATGTTAGAAAAAATCGCAGTCTGGAACATTGCAATCCATTTTTAGTTTGTCGACTCGACAAACTTTTAAGCTGGTTTTCCACATAAACGTCTGTCGTTAACTTCCGTTACAATCTGTTCTGTCTGTGCAATGTCAGAAGGCAATATCTGCTCCCTGGTATACTAGGCATTTACTTTTCCTGCCATAGCGCTGCCAAAAGGCCGTATTTGTTCACTTGTAAATCAAGTATATACTTCCTTTCTGCTGATGTCACTGCCTCCTTTTGGCTTGCACTGACCCAATGTTGGTTAAATGTTGTGCCATCATATATGACACTCTCCCAACATTGAACCAACATTGTGTCAGGGTATTGAGTTGCCGGTGTTCCCTGCAAAAATGAGACCTTTAGCCAATTCTGTTTTACAGCTGAGCCATGGTCGTAGACGATGGGCCAGCAGTAAGCTAGCATTGGGTGAACGTTTATCTTGTTAAGGCCTATATACTGGTATGCCAATGCTGGGCTAATGTCGGCCCAGTGTTGTGAACAGTGGGCCACTATCAGGCTAACATTGTGTCAATGACTCGAGTTTGCTGATCAGCTGTGACCGCAACCCAGCAGACACGAGGCATTGACCCAATGTTGTTCTAATGCTGGCCCGCCGTCTTCGACGTCGGCACAACATTAAAACAACAGTCGGTCAAAGCCTCGTGATAGCTGGGTAAGTGTTCATGAATGCCAGCAGTCTGTCGCGGGAGGGCTAGCCACCTTCTCCCACCCCTCTCTGCCTCACTTGACACAACCGTGTTATGTTAGGCAATATAACAATTAGGTCTTGGCTAAGATATTTATCTCCAAAAATTGCAAATTTTGTATTATTAAAATTAGATTTTTAGACTCTCCAGTAAAAGGCATTGCACATTGATATAATTTATACACTTCTGGTGTGAAAAATGACCGAATAATGTAATTTATTGCAATGCCCGATCATGTGGTAAGTTAACCCTTTCATTACGACCATGTGACATGAAAAGGGGACAAAGTATGGTGAACTATACATTTTTATTTATGAAGTTTATTTTGCCTGAGTTTGTGTCCTATTTAGGGGAAATAGAGGTGCTGTGTGTGAGAAACGGTTGACATTTCTGTACACCAGTCCTTGTGAATATGTCCAATATAACGTTCGGGGTCCCTAGGTTAGGCAGGCCTACTTTCGTCTTTAAGAAGTGTTCAGATAAAATATATGTTCATGATTAAATAAAGTGATTAGACCGTAAAGGGTTTTGATTGGAATAATATTGGCAGCCTCGCAGACAGTGGCCCAGCATTACATCAGCATTGGGCCAATGTATCGTGTTATCTGGTATTTCTGGCGACTGATGTAAAGAATACCCAGTGCCTGACTTATAAAGAGTAGGCCTAATTGTGGGATTCCCACAAAAAATAAAACTGGCCCAACATCATTCTATCGCTGCGCCACACTTTGAGAAATATCTTTGTTTTTGACGCAACAAGTAAATTTTAGTGGGCCATAGGATTTTTGAAGATAAGGCCCTGCCTGCTGAATTAAAGGGACTGGCTCAGGCTAAAATCATACAAAAATCAGTGATTCTATTTTGGCTTATTAATATGACCATATAATGTAAACATGTCCATAGAATAGAACTGCAAAAGTTTTTTTAATTTTTGTGCTGTGCATTTACCAGTTAGGCTAGATATAGAGACGAAATTCCCGTATTTCTTATTTTTGACATGGTAGTGCCGCCAATAAATGCCCATTACGGCCCACACTGTCAAATTTTGAGCTGTGTATCGCTGTACTAGTTTCAGTATTAGTATTCAGCGTTGTTAGAACAGAGTCAAGGTTCGGCATCCCATGATCCAAAACATAGGCCTATATGCTTACCAATACAATTTAAATGAAGTATGGCAGAAAACGAGCTACTGAAACCAAAATGTAGTTGAAATGTTGCTGATTCCAACGAAATATTGGACTGTCACCTGTAACCTGACTGTAACCTCGCCACAAGGTAACCTCGCCACAGGTAATCTCGCCACAGATTTGGTAACCTCGCCACAGAAGGTTGAGTAACCTCGCCACAGCTTTGGTAACCTCGCCACATGGGGCTAAGTAACCTCGCCACACCTGTTGTATCCACATTTATCAATGTATTTTCAAAGGGAAATATCTACCTTGAACGTGGTGTAGATGTCTATATAGACTTAGACTATATGTGCCATTAAAATCAAAAGCAAAAAAAAATTCTAAAAAAATGGACCAATATATAAGGAATAATAATAGGCCTACAAATTTATTTTGTACTGCAAATATTGTAGAAAATCTGTTCATTGTGACTAATAATAATAATATATTAACCCTTAAACCGCTGAATTAAATAATTTAAATTTTCACACACTTGGAGTTGTGTCTCACTACCTTGATCCACAACTTTAAGTAAGAGAAAACAACTCGTATTCGATTAATTTGTAATTTAAGACTAAGCAATTTACAAATCTTGATGTTTAAATGGCTAATAAAACGGATTAAAGCGACTACAGTCGCGCTTAACGGTTTAAGGTGAATAGGTGTAGGCCTAGCGGCAACAACAGAGGAAGTTGATGACACTGCCCCAAAAGAGATCCGACAGCACCCGAGGAAGACAATGAGTAGCACTCAAGCTATGTGATCGACTCCAATAACACTCAATATTACTGACGCAATTGATTGACACAAGTGATATTAACTCATGTGAGTGCGTGGTGACGTGAAGTCGATTGGGCCTACTTGCAAACGCTGAATGTTAAACCATTTTTTCTTCTTCCGGTTTTAATAATAGCGTAACCGCCAATATGAATCTTTGATATTTCTATCAGCATGAACACCTGATGAACGTTTAATATGGAATATGAGGTGATATGAATGACCCTTAAGTGTTTTATTTGTTGTTAGGAAAATGCCCCCCTTTTGAAATAATAATGGGTCACATGCCCCATCGTCTAAGGCCAATGACCCCCCCCTTCGAAAAATATCATGGGCCCCTTGGCCCCCTTTTTCCAATTTATAAATAGGGCACTGAATATGTTATAGTACCAATCTCATACATATAATTTTAACTATTTATATTGCCGTATATTAACCGTCTGCGGCCCTATGTTTGGGCTATATTCAAGTTAAACTGAACGTAGATTTTAACCTGAGTCTATGCTAAAAACACAAATAGTAGGCCTAATTTATGTTCTTGTATTATGGACCCTATCGATGGAAGCTGATATTCAACATCACATTGTAATAAAGGCCTAAATATCACGCTAATAGGGATTTAATTAGAAGTTACTAAAATGTGTGGTACCAAAGCCATAACTTTATTTTGAATTGAATTTACAAATAGTAATATTATTATTAAATGATGTTCCTTTAATGCTGGGTAAACGATGTAGAGGCGGACAACAATAAACTAAATATCCAGTTATCCCTGGTTTAATGCTAGTCCACAGTCTGCACTGCTGGCCCAACATTAAACTAACATTAAGTCGATGTAGCTTCTGTGGAAAGTATAGCGTATATAGCCAGTGTGATATATTATGAGGTTATGCTTTGTACGCATCGCGTTGACTACTACAATGAGGCAATACCGCTAGAGTACAATCACACGTGTCTTGCCATAGAGTTCATTCCATATTTGGTCTGGCTAAACTTCTGAAATTCGAAACCTTTGAGTGTTGATCCACTGTTCGCCGTATCGTATTTGCTGGGATAAACCTAAAAGTATGCATACTTTAGAAGTGGATATATGTATATTAAAAACATGTCTCGAAGTAATAATATGTAGGGCTATAAAGTGTCTATAAAGCAGCTGGGCCAATGATGTTTTTAATGACACAGCATCATAGTTGAATTCACGCTTTCCAATTCATTGATTGTTGTCCACCAATTACTGGCCAACCGTCAATGATGAAGATGAGGAACAGCCGTGCATGTGGATTATAAAACTTTAAAATATATATTTTTCTTTTTTGCAATAAATGAAAATCGAAGTGGAACAGGGAACACTATTATGGCAGAACCAGAGTAAAAACATACCTGTCAATTATCACAGGTAAGGGATAGCAATGATATGACCAATATATATTATGCACTTTTAATATGTTGTGCAGAAAAAAATATGAAAAATGTTGGGTAGCGCCCCTGACGGTGAACCAATATTAAATTGACAGGTAATGTGAGGAAAGTGAGAATTTGCCTCTAAAATGCGAGGAAAGTGAGGATCTGACCCACCCATAAAGGACCCGCTACTGATCACGCCACGGGGGACTGTGCGCCAGTCACCGTCTGGGCCAGTGGCAGTACAGACGAGTGACGTTTCTAGTCTACCACAGGGTCTACCCCACCGGGGGGGGGGGGGTGTCCTGGTGCCTGCTAGGAAAGTCAGAGATCGCGGATTCGTCTCCTGATCATCTTAAGATCATCTTAACTTTTTAATGGTATATGACTGAAACTAGGTCAAAGGTAAGATGAGATTTTCTTAGTGAAACGAGCCCCTGGACCTGCCAACTCAATAGGCCACTGAAGGGGATATATTATCTTAATTGTTGGCAAAGAAAGTGAAAATATTTCATACCACTAAAACAACCAAATCTAAGTGACAAAATTCAGGTAAAAAAAACCTCCTGAGGGATGACACCCATAAGCTCCCAAACTTTTTTTCAGAAATTGCATTATTTTTCTTTGGCAATGCGCAGCCTCCGGATCCAGGGGGGGGGGGAGGTTGTTGGGGGATTTAATGCCCTCCACCCTCAGAAAAAAATCATCACCTTATTTAGGGGTTTCCTTATGATTTGGTGAGTGAGAAACAGTTGCTTTAGATTCCATGAGAAAGCCTTTGAAAAGCAAACATTTTCCCGGGGACGGGCCCCTCGACCCCTTTACAGTAAAATATTTTGTTGTCAAATTTTAACCCCCCTCACTGAAAAGCTAGATCTGCCCCTGTGAAATGTAATGCCAGTGACGGATCCAGGAATTGACAGCTAGAGCGCTGATTTTTCACATGAATTTATACGTATACTACAGCAGCCTCTTATGCTGCATTTTACAGCATATTTCACTTCGTTTTTTTTTCTATTTTTGACACTAAACGGGTCCGGGATTAAAGTCATTATAATTTTCTGAAAGGTCGAGGGGCTGAATCTGTAATATAGTGCTGAGAGGTGGGGTAGACCCTGTGGTAGACTAGAAACGTCACTCGTCTGTACTGCCACTGGCCCAGATGGTGACTGGCGCACAGTCCCCCGTGGCGTGATCAGTAGCGGGTCCTTTATGGGTGGGTCAGATCCTCACTTTCCTCGCATTTTAGAGGCAAATTCTCACTTTCCTCACTTTTTCAAAATTCTCACTCTCCTCACATTTTCAAAATTCTCACTTTTTCAAAATCCTCACTTTCCTCACATTTCTTAAATTCTCACTTACCTTACTTTTTCCAAATCCTCACTTTTTCATCCTCACAAAAGCTGACATATGTGACATAGGATTTCCAGATTTATGGCTATAGTATGAGGCCTTCAAAAAATAATTTTTTATGAGCATTTCATTTCCCAAATTTCTCGTTTTTTGCAGCTATATCTTCGCATTTAGGCTTAAATCCTCGATCATCAGTGCTATGATCCTCCATTCTCAGATTTTTCAAATCCTCAATCCTCAGATTTTTTAAATCTTCGCGAAGAAATGGCAATCCTCGCATCTTCGTTTTCCTCGTTTTTACTCATAAAAGGCCCCAGTAGCCTGTGCAACAGTCCTCTCATCATGGCTTTTTCACCAGTTTACTGACAGCCAGCTAGACTTCTGTCTACGTGATCAGGTAATAGCACACAAAGGCAAAACAAAGTGCTCCCGCCACGTAACGGTCAGATTTAGGAGTGACTGACCGGTGAGTGACTACCGACTACCGTTACACCGTAGCATTCATGAGTGAGACTGTGAGAGACAGTTCAGGGCGATCATAGATGAGAATACACCATCATAGTTACCGTACTGCGCTCTGGCCTCTGCTTCATCTATCTGCATGTATGCACGCACATGGCATGTTTGTAAATATCGCGTCACGTGACCTGTTTATACAGCAATGTCGCCCTGTGCATCCTGGGAATGTTGTACACATGGCCGGCTTAGAGGTACACGCTCCCGTGGTTTTAATGATGGCGTTTAATTCCCACGAAAATCAAAGTCACTCGGAGTAATTTCCAACTGCTGTGCTCTTAGATTGCTTAGCGTGATCGTTTATTTTTTTATTAAAGTCTATGAGCCTTGCTTAGAAAAATACCGTATTTTCAAAAAATGTTTTTTTTTCATTATAAGGGCCCGCTTTAACCATTTCAATGATTGTTTTATTCACAGCACAAGTCATACAATATTTATTATATGATGTCAATTTTATCAATAAACGCTTCATGACAGTGTTAGTGTCTGACGTCACCTTCACGTGTTGAGTTGTGGTTGGGTATGTCATCACCTTCAATGGGTTGTGGATTTACACCCACTCTCCGTGCGTCAACACATCACTAAAAATAATTGATTATTGAACTAAGCAACGGGAAAAAATTAAGTTAAAACTATTGAGCTGTAATAGGCCAAATTTCAATAGACATACACATTATTGAATTTCATAAGATATTTTTATCAATATTAAAATATACTATATTTCATAGGGCTGTTAGTGTATATTGCTCATAAATAATTCTGTTATCCTAATTGTGATAACTGAATGTCACTCCTCACCCGTGTGAGCACAGCAAACACAAAATATTTTGAACATTATGAAATTAATAAAAAGTCTTATGTAAATATCATGAAAATTAAAAACTATTATTTCTTATATGTTTTCTATATAAATTCGAGACACTACGAAATAATTTTGTGTGATATTCAGATTAACATTGTGTTTACTGGTGAGTGGGATAGTCCCGGTGTGAGGTTTAATAATTGTATTACAGCGTGAGTTGTGATCCAGAATCGTGACAATTACATGTTAGTTTCCGTCATCACTACTGATGTGCTGAGTTGAGAAACATGTTGGCTACGACGACCCGCTTAACAATGATAACACCACGTGAGTTGTGATCCAGGACAGTGACAATTACATGTGGGGATGTTAGTTTCTGTCATCACAACTGATGTGTTGATTTTGTTATGTACTTGTAGGTGCAATGATGTTATTGTTTTTGCCTCAATTAAAATAATAATCAAATACCCTTCTAATGATTGGAATTATATTTCAAAAAAAGATATAGGCCCCTAATGATTTTGTTTGAATAGCCCTTTGTCGAATCAAAGACTTTGAATAATATTTGGATTACCGATAGATCTAGGCTACGAATTTTCAAAAGTAGATTTTTTTGTCAGGCCAAAAATTGCATGTGCATGAACAAATACATTAGGCCTAAGTCTCCAGAATTCATGTCAGGTGCTCTCAGAAGTTGGAAACAAACAAAATGGGGGGGGGGGGGGGCTTACAGCGTCCCCCAAAACCTAGTTAGAACGATCTCGCCCTCCACTATGTTACGGGTTAGAACGCAGCATGTAGGCTATCTGAAACGTAAGATACTCACATAATCACAAATGGTTAAAATAGCCGAAATATTTTTCGGGAGGTGTTTTAAAAATGCTCTCACTTGATAAATAACTGATGGAATGTTTCAAAATCAGCTGAGTGGATGCATAAAAGGTCACTAAGTTAGGTCAACCCAATTAAAATGTATTTCGAGGGAGTTAATAGGGGTTAAATCGATCGCGTGTCGCCGGCGACACGCTATCTTACGGTGCGATCTATGATGCGAAACGTCCAACGACGGGGGCGAAATGACTATGATGCGAAGTGGCAATGATGCGAGATGTCCGGAAACCGCTGCGCTCGCCAATAGATCAGCCTACGGCCCTGTGTGGTAACCTATAAATCAAACTGAAGACACTATTAGATGCACTAAATGTCCCCCGTAGCTTAAAGCGACTCATTCAGGCTAAAATCATCAATTTACTATTTTCGGGATATAGGCCCTAGTCACCTGCAGTCGTTGTTTTTCTACTCTCAACTAGGGCCCAGGGCCATCTTATAAACTCAGAACTATTTTCGAGTCGATATTTTACTACGCCATCAATTCCAAAGTGTGTGGCCTGGGGCCATTCAAATTAAGATTATTTAAGCTTTAATAAATCATGCTGCAGATGGCCTCGGGCCACACACCTGATACGTAGGCCTAGATGGCCCCAGGCCACACACTTTAAGTTGATGGCCCCAAGCCACACATTATCAGTTGATGCCCCCAGGCATACATACTTCAAATAGATGCCCCCAGGCCACAGATTTTAATTTGATGGCCCCAGGCCACACACTATCACTTGATGGCCCCAGGCCACACACTTGGTGTTATCTGGGCCTACTTAAAGTATATGGCCTGGGGCCATCCATTTGAAGTGTGTGGCCTGGAGCGATCAACTAAAAGGTGTGTGGCCTGGGGCCATCTACTTAAAGTGGGTGGCCCGGGGCCATCAACTGAAACTATGTGGTCTGGGAGCAAATCTAATAAAGTGTGTGGCCTAGGGCCATCGATTAAAAGTGTATGGCCTGGGGCCACCAACTAAAAATGTGTGGCCTGGGCCATCTATTTAAAGTGTGTGGCATAGGGCCATCTACTTAAAGTGTTCGGTCTGTGGGGCCTGGGGCCATCAACTGAAAGTGTGTGGCTTGGGGCCATCAACTTAAAAAATGTGTGGCTGCAGGCCGCATATCCTAAGGTAAAGTATAAGGCCTGGGGCCATCAACCTAAAGTGTGTGGCCTGTGGACATCAACCTAAAGTGTGTGGCCTGGGGCCATCAACCTAAAGTGTGTGGCCTGGGGCCATCAAATGAAAGTTTGTGGGCCTGGAGCCATCAACCTAAAGTGTGTGGCCTGGGGCCATTAAATGAAAGTGTGTGGCCTGGGGCCATCAACTAAAAGTGTGGGGCCTGGGGCCATCAACCTAAAGTGTGTGGCCTGGGGCCATCAACTAAAAGTGTGGGGCCTGGGGCCATCAACCTAAACTTTGTGGCCTGGGGCCATCAATCTAAAGTGTGTGGCCTTGGGCGATCAACTGAAGGTGTGTGGCCTGGGGCCATCAACCTAAAGTAGGCCTATGTGGCCTGGGGCCATCAACTTAAAAAATGTGTGGCTGCAGGCCGCATATATACCGTACTAAGTTAAAGTAAACACAAAACATTTGTAATTACATTTATACAACGCCACCCCAGCGTTCATCCAACATTGTATAAATGTTATACAAATATTTGTGTTTACTGGGATCTATGTGGCAAGAATGTCACGAGAGGGGGTGGTAAACGTGATCTGTTGCAATCCGCGTGAAGACGTAGTCCCAAGCACAGAAATGAATGGCCCTGGGCCCTAGTTGAGAGTAAGTTAACAACAGCTGCTAGTCACCTCCTTCGAGATAATTTGTTGTCGCGTTTCTCAGACGGTTTTGTTGCAGCATTGGTTTCCGGTTTCCATTTTTCATGTTGATGTTTTATCGTCCACAAATAGACCTGTTTATAGCCTTTTCTATTAGTATACATGCTTAATTAAAAGTTATGCAAGTGTGGCATGTTTCGATTTTAACATAAATATACACTAACGTAATTTATATAATTTATTTAAGTACATATTTAACGATATGTCGGAGTCACGAGTTGAATTTGCAGAGGACAAATTAAGCATTCAGGCAGGCTTGGAAGAAATTGAAAGGTTGAAAGAAAAACCAACGCGTTTCAAAGAAAAACATACTTTAGACAGTGATGAGGAAGACGAAGAAAAGTATGATGTATTGGCAGAAGATGATATAGAAGGTGAGACATTTATTTAAAGTATTAAGTAGGACTAGGAGGCTAGGCCTAGGTAGAGCTAGGTATGCCTAACGTTAACCCTAGCCTAGGCCTAGACCTACACTCTACAGTGCAGGCTACAATCACAAAAAGTCATTGATGGTTTTTTTCTGTGTTTTTTTAGGATTAATTATTTTATGTGAATTTGTGGCTGTGAGACACTGCAAGAAAAACATATTTTTTCTGTTTGTTCTTTCTGCTCACTATTTATATAGTATTACTGATAGAAATGAAGCCATCATTGTAGAATTAAAAGCATTATCCGTTTTAAATAGCACTTTTATCACCTTTTCTAGGGGTTCCATCATTAGATAGGTAGTCTAGTCTAGACTCTACATCACTTAAATATTTAAATTGTCCAATAAATTTTTTACGAAAACTAAAACTTTTTTCGTAGACAATGGCTAACCGTACGTGATTTACCATATGTACTACAGCATGCTATTCGTACGTTGTATAACTAATTGACAGTATGCATTGGTAATACGTATGATTAACGACTCTCTTTTTTGTAACTGCCGACATGCTAAAAGAAATATTTGACCACATTCCACAGTTTTCACTGAACAAGAAAAATGCAGTGCTAGAGCAAAATCTGAGCTAAATTATAAAAATGTCCCAAAGTTGTGACCTCAATGTTGCTAATTGCGGAAGGGATACAGAATCCAAAACATCACCTTAGTCTGCTAGCTAGTAAAACTACTGAGATGACCATTCTAGAGTTTTAGTTTTCAGATACATCAGGGTACCCAATGAGGGGTCTGGTGGGTCGTGCTTTATGTCGAAACCCAGCGAAACCCGTTGAAACCGATTTACCATGTCGAAACCGAGCAAAAAATCGAACTTATTATACAGTTTGAGCCGCCAAAATTTGTATACTAATCAGTTGCATTGTGTACTTTAATATGTCTAAATTTCGGAAATGTGGTGATATTATTTTTTATTCTGTGGGCCTATCTTGTGAGTGATAGGCGCGCAGCTTCTGGTGACCAGGCGACAGTCAACCCAGCATGTATGCAGCGTACAGCCACAACAGGTATAGGGCAGACAGAAACATCGATCCAACGTTGATTTGATGTTGGTTCACCGTCTACGACACTGGCCCAACATCAATTCAACACCTATGCAATTACGGCCTCATTATAACTTATGTACATGTTATTAGTCCGTTTTCTAGTCAAAGCTTCATTTACACATCGGCGATGGACCCAGCTCAAACAAGAAGAACATTCCACTGCATTCGTGACAGTGTTTTTTCAAACAGATTGCACAAGGAAATGGTATCCGTGGCATGATTGTAGAATTGTAGAGCAAAATGAAGAAGACGTAGCACTGATAAATCAGAATACTAAAATGACTTGTGGCTCTGGAGATTCTTTTTATGAGGAAGTTGTACGTGAGAGGTGTGATCTTTGATGGCAATTAGGGAAAGGAGTACTTACTCCATGTGAGGGAGGGATTAGGCAGAGGAGTAGTTGAGAGGATTATGATAGTGGAGTAGGCGAGAACGCCAACTGGATAACTCATCGTTTATATTTGATATTCTTATATGTTGCAGTACTTCAATTGTAGATATTTTAAAAACATTTCCGAAGTTCATATTAGGTATTATCAATGTTGTCGCGCTTTCATAACATGGACCTTACATAGGATAGATGCATAGTTATTAGCGACACGAAATGTACGCCTATGCAGATCAATGTGTCATAAAAATAAATAAACATAGTAAATACATTCGCTCCGGAGCGTGATGTAATCTTTTTGCACGGGTAATATCTATATAGAATGCAAGCATGGCAATGTTACATATATAGATGTAACTGCACCTTTTACTATGGGCTATACTTCTGCTTATTTCATATGTTTGCCGCCACAAAACAAAAAGTGAAGTAACCACGTGAATAATATACCTGATAACTGCACTTGCGATCCACATAAATATTGCTAATTATATTGCTGTTATAGCAACACTAATCAACTATTGAAGTCAATCATGGTAACAAGTGTCTTTTTTTTAAGATGGATTGCATTACAGTAGTCAAATGCAGCGAATGAATTGTCTTGTTTGTTTAGATTTAGGGCATCCTTGTACACCAAGGGTGTTAAATTAATGACACCCTTCATGCTGTTACGTCACGCGGCGGAGAAAAGGCGGGATGAACACTCTAGAAGCAGTTCACCTAGCACTTGTATGAAGAGTAGAAGTCATTGTCTTACGTGAAATGCTCCCAGCGCGAGGTGTTTGTGATAACCAGTGTCGGAGATGCGAGATCTGCTCCTGTCAGCGAACACCAGCAATATCTAGGCGTAAATTCAATGCCTAATATTTACTAAATATATATGTAGCCTATAATCTCTATACAGTATCTATATGGCTATTATTGAATATGTGTATCATTATCGGCCTACCTATCATCACCTAACCTACACAAATACCCTGGGAGGTACAAGCATAATCATTTAGTTTTTTAAATTCACGATATTGGGTCAGTTAATTGTATATAAAATATCTGCTGTCATTAGTCAATAAGGTTATTCAACGAATAACCAGAAGAATATCCATATCCAGGAACGACATATGTGTAAAAGTTAGACGATTATACATTTTAATTAAACTCTAAATATTAAGTCATTTAATTGTATAAAAAATATCGCAAGTTAGCTGTCATCAATAAGTAGCCTAAGATTATTCCAAGGAAACGTGAACAATAGCCTATGTCCTAGGTGTTATAATCACATCGCGTTGGGAACAATGAGGAAACGTCATATGTCAACGCCGCGTGAGAGTGAAATGAGAATTGCTCCAGCCCTAGAGGTATGCAGTAGGAAGCTAACCCTTTGAGCGCTATGCACGACTACAGTTGTTTTAATCGGTTTTATTAGCTGGTGACATCACAGAATCATGAGTGTTTTAACATACAGTAAAGATTTGCAATTGCTTGGTCTTGTAATATTAAATCATGAGATAGTCCGACAAGCAAATTCTGGCGTAACAGTCCTATTCTGTTACCAAATAAAGCCCAACGCTGAAGACGTAAATAATGCTGCAAATCAACAAAAGGTATATTATACCTATTTTATTTTGTAACGGAAATACAATGGTAATATAAATCTTAATATAATTGACAAAGTTCTCTCCAGCATTCTGTTCTTCTCACTTCTGAGTCTACAATGCGTTTATCACGAATCACAAACGTTCTTAACCTGCGCATAAACAGAAACAGACTAATTAGCATCATTCCACAATATTACATCATTTAACACAATATTTATTAAAAAAAATGATTCAAATTATAGGAGAGGGGTCAGATAGGTGAAGTTTCAGCGATGATATATAATATAGGTCTAACGGCGTTCCGTAGCCTCATAGACCTGCTGCCAGTCAATAATACTGCCCCATTAAGAATCATATAACTCGTCGTAAAATAACAAGTATTAAAGACAGATTTCTGTAATTTAGACATGACATCGTACATAGGTGTAGGTAGGTTCATGGTTAATATGGAGTATATATTTCAATAACATCACCCCCTATCGACCCGGTTTCGACATGATAACTCGGTTTCGCTCGGTTTCGCTCGGTTTCGACATAAAGAGGTACCGCCCAATGAGTGCCGCACATAACAATCAGAAATTTGAGCACAGCCTCTGGCCCTCTTTATCTTTTTTTTTGTCTAAGAGGGGTCATGGAAGAAGAAAAATTTTGATGGATTTTCATCAAAATATTTTAAAATATTTAGGCCTATGGTATTTAGAGAAAAAACAAAGATATTTGATCAAATCTCTAGAGGTTTGGCAAACCAAGAAAAGTAGCACCGGGAGTGGGTGGTAAAAGTTGACCGTATCTATAAAATTATTAAAATCATAGTGATATATATTAACTATATATAAAAATTAATAAATGAGGCTGTCCATCAAAAAGAATCATGTAGGCCCTAAGGTAAGCCACTCCTTAGCTATAATGACGTATACACTTAACATATTCATTTGCCACCATTAGCACTAATTAGATCAGTCTTAAATATTTATTGTTTTTTTGAAATAGAATAGATAGTATTAAAATCAGCCCTGATCATTGTTCATCAATACATTTTGCCTAATTAAACTGTTAAAGGACAAGAAGAGGCAACAGTTGATGTAGAAGAAGGAATAAAGTTCACACCTTTCAATATGAAAGAAGAAATGGATGAGGGACATTTTGATGCAGAAGGCACATATATTTTCAAGAAAGAAAATGTAAATATTTGCTGGAAATAGATTCTACAACAATAATTAGTTAGTATAATTTGCCTGTTTTTTTATCTGTGCTCAACTTCAGTCCTTTGAGCACCTCGTGATCAATGTTTTTAATGCTTGTCACTGTCCATGTGTAATGGTGTTTCTAAAATATATTAAGCATTCAACAGTGCCATACATCGTGTACCTACAGTTTTGTTGCAGCGTATCTTATGAGTAATATACTCATGACATTAGCTTTGTGTTATGAAAAGATAACAAAAATATTTATTCAACTAATTCACAATACATGTGGATCCACTTTTGCTTAAATTCACAATTGCTCCATTCTAGAGATCTCATTTGGAAAATTGTGCTAGACCAACTAGAATGTCACTTGGTTCAAGCTTCTATGGAAATTTGCAGAATTCTAATGTGTCATGGACATGTAATCTGTGTAATTTTACAAATATGGACATAAACTTTTTTCACACATACATTGAGTCATCAGACTCACTCATGTCACTGTCCAAACAGCTGAGTCCATATGTTCAGAAGGCTCAGAATTTGAACCTGGTCTTTTCGGTACACCGATACCTACTTCGAAAGGTCCAGGGAATAATAAAGTATATGTCCTGTATATTTTAGGAACATTATGTATCTAATGTATAAATCTAATGTGATTGGAAATGTATAAGGTGCTGATTTGTATTACATATTGTGTTGAGTACATGTTCACCAACCAAATGAGCAATGAGGGTTCAGTAAACAATTTGAGGCGAGTCCATGTGGCCTGCCGTGGTATAAAAGGTGTGGGACACGCTGATTATTTACTCCAGTGTGGCCTGTGAGTGACCACACTGGCTTTTATAAGTGAAAATCAATAATAAGCAGCGTTTAAAATAAGACCTTCCCGGTTGTCTGAGACAACCAAAATTTGTAGCGGACAATCAATAGTTGTCCGAGCAGATAACCAACTTTTGAGAAGGGTATTTCCACATTACATTAATTTTTAAAGGCACTTATAAGTCAAGTGACTGTCAGGATTGAAAATTGTGGTGAAAATCCACTTGTTGGTTAACTAATGTTTTCAGAAAGTTGTGGGGACAGGCTGGGTTGTACTAGTGGCTACATATTACTTGTGGACAATCTGAAATTTAAGTGGACAACCTGAAAATCTGACCTAGTTGTCCGATGGACACCCTCATTTTTAACCCTTATTTTGAACGCTGGTAACATGGGTAAGGTGAGTCTGATCTCGGATATCATGAAAATGCAAACTTAATTGACACAGAGATAAGATAATACTAAAAACGGAATTCAAAGACAATCTAAATCACAAGATCCCTAATATTGATAGAAAAATAATTTGTCAATTACAAAAATTCTCAATTCAACATGTTAAACCATAGCTTAAAAAAGTAAACATGTTACGCCACAGCATATAAAAAAATTTGTGTTGTGTACATGACCCTCAGGACTCTTCAAAGTTACGCAGGACTCTCTTAATTTTACAAAAGATAATCTGCCACACTGGCAATCTGGTTCAAAATTATGCACTGGTTTTTAACCCTTTACACGGGTCCAGAGATATCTCAGGAGCAAAGAATGTCGCTAAATATCACGGGGCAAAGTGTACTTTTATTGTCTCTGTATAATTCATATGTCCTGGCAGCCACGAGGGTTAACTTTGTTCTGGCTGTTAAACGTTATTTTCTTTTGAAATATAATACATGGCTAGCACCCCCATAATGATATTTGGGCAGATGTAGAGCTCTGATCCCTAAAGAACCCTTTGGAATGCAAAATTCAAAATGGCCATCATAAAATAAATCTAATTATCATATCTTTATCATAATTGAGAAAGAGACTTAGAGATAGAGGTTAAACCATTTCCTGATCTGCGATAGATTGATCCCTCACAAGCAAAGCAGGTGTGGACGGCCAGCAGATCCCACGTCCAGTGCTTCCCCCTGGGGTCGGTGCGCATGTGTGAAACCCGTGGTTTCGGCAATGTTTACTTCAGGACTGTCTTATCATGGGCTGGTTGTTCCCCTCATGTATAAGTTTCTGATTACGACGTCCCTCTATAAGAACCCATTAAATTGGTTTGATTAAATTCTGTTTTAATCCAGGAAATGTATTACTGAAACATATGCCAGATCTATGGTCTAGGCCCTATTTTTTGAGCTATTGAATATTTTAAAAAAAAATTCTTACAGTAGTTGGCGTGTGACTTGCAATAATAGAAATCAGTGAAATCATGCGCTACAACTACAAGTAAATTTTACTATCAGTTTCACTAATATATCTTAATAATTATATGACAATGAATTAATCTAGGTCTAGCCCTAACCTTCGATCTAGCACTAGTCTAACGTTAGTCTCTAAGTCTACCCTGCTAACTGAGAGACTCGATCAAACTCCCTGGACTAGGCAGGGTGCTTTAGGCCTACATTATTTGCTACACTAGTAGTCACTCGCTACAGTACAAATACAATTAGAACAGAGCGTTCTCCCCTCTTGGCTGAATGTTCCCCCCTCGCGATTCCCAAAAAATGACTAGACCTGTGTGAATTTGAATTTTTTGTTTTTGTGAAAAATGTCAGCATGGATTTTGAATTAGAACAGAGTGTTCTCTTTTCTCGGCTGAATGTCCCCCCCCCTTGTGACTCCCAAAAAATGATTAAAAATGTAAATTTGGAAAATAATTGAAAAATAAATATTTTTGAAAAAATGGATTTAGGCCTTCAACTACTGACCGTTTTATCTTCCCTCGCCTGAGTGTTCACCCCTTGCGATTCCCCCCAAAAAATATTTCGATAAAAAGTCAACATGGATTTAAAACTTTTATAGTATGGGTAGATCTACTGACCATTATACTTACACTGGCTGGACTGAGTAAATGAAAGACATACATGCATTTTGAACAAAACTATGTTTTTCATTTATCAAACATTTACAAGGTGCATTACACAATGGGTAAGAGAGGTGTGAAAACCAGCCCAATATGAATTCGTACCTCTGTCAATTTTTGTGATATAAACATTAATGAATATCTCCAGAAAGCTTATTGAATACTTAAAACAATGATATATAATTAATATTAAAAAACGAAACATTTAGCGAGGTCTATATCAGACACTATAAATGGGCTGAGTGTTCCCTCTTAATCATGTTGATATGACATGAATTTTGAAATCTAATAAAATAAAAAAAATATTTAAGCTAGATAGTCTATATCATGCACTAGCTGGGCTGAGTGAGTGTTCCCCCCCTCAATATCACATGAATTATGAAATGAAATAAATAAAAAAAATATTAATTAAAACCTAGTTCGTCTATATCATACACTAGCTGGGCTGGGTGTTCCCCCTTAGTATGACATGCATTTTGAAATAAGTAGGAAAAAATAGCTGGGCCGAGTGTTCCCACCTAGTATGACATGACTTTTGAAATAAAACGATTAAAAAAAATAGCTAGTCTATATATCATACACTCGGTGGGCTGAGTGTTCCCCCTTAGTATGCATGAATTATATATATTTAAATCTAGTCCTATAGGACTAGGCAGAAAATAATTTACAAACATTTGGTTTCCAATATAGGGATAGACACTACTTAATGTAGGTTATGTATTTATTATAGTATAATTTATACATTCTATATTGTGGTCAATAGGGAAGGCAGGGGGGAATATAACGTAGCCAGAGGGGACACTCAGCACAGCTGAAGGCGTAGGGGGGAGGTGTGAACACTCAGCACTCAGCGCAGAAAGCAGGACAGGTGGGGAACAGTGAGCCTGGAGGGAAGTCTCAGAATATGAGTGACAGATACCAGCCGTTCCGCTCATGGTTGCGCATGCGCAGATGGGCGGAAGGGGAAGTCTCAGCATGGGGGAACCCTCAGAATACGACACCGGTCAAAATTATCTCTGTTTAGCCTACAAAACTCCGGCGTAAACCAGCTATGTATCATGCACTGAATAAATTGGTGAACAAGTTATCCACTTATCATGGTTATAGAAGTTATAACATGGTACAGATCATCACTGGTCGACACCAGGATCGTCAGCCTCAGCAGGGCTTGTGATAATCGTCCAATACCTCTGTAATCAAGATTGCGCCTCAGTACATTCCTTAGATAATAGACACTTCGGCATTTGAGTACACCCTTAAAGGCGAAACACTAATGAACGTTTTATCAACACCATATCTTGGGTGTTTGCCTTAGCGAGACCCTGAAATGGGAGGCCCACATTAACATAATTACAAGTAAAGCAAATTCCACTCTGGGCTTCCTTCGGAGGAACCTGAAGGCATGTCCCCCTAAACTAAGGGAGACTGCCTATTTCTCCCTGGTCAGATACTCTTCAGCAGTTTGGGACCCCTTTAGACAAAAAGATAATAGATAGATAGATAGATTTATTCAGCATTCACATAAAATAGGGTTAACAATCAGTATGATAAATACATTAAGTATTCAAAATACAATGTGACCACCATTCTGGAACACCAGGGATAAAAACACTGAAAAGTATCCTGGTGCAGGTCACTTATTTCCGCAGTGGTCCCTATATGCTGTTCCAGAGTGGCGGCGACAAGAGCAAGTTATTTTATACTTTCAATAAATACATTAGTTATATCATTGATTCTGTAGTTGGCTACACGTCAATGGTTATATCACAGATAAACTGGTGACTAGGAAAGTCATAGCATTTTCACAAAAAAATACAGGCAGAAACTGCCTCGACTAGATGAAATATGAAAAGATTATGAAAGTTTATAAATAGTGCATATGATGAAATATATTTTATCGATGATAATATACACAAATGGAACCCTTATTATTTACAAGGGTTTCTGGAGCAATTTCCAGACTCTGCTTGTTATAAATTAATTAAAAACATTGTAAAAAACGAGCTGAATAAAATGGCCTTATAATCTCTTAGAGCACATGAATGGGCAAACATACCTGCCTATATTTATAAGGCTGTATGATTGTAAATGTGATTAGTAGAAATGAAAATCACTCCGAGCTTCAGTAATTAGCTCTTCTCTGAGATGCTTATTGACTCCTTTCTTAAACGAAAGTAAGTCTTCAGCTGATCTCAGAGAAACTGGGAGCGCATTCCATATCTTACCGGCTGAGAATCTAAAAGTCTTTTTCCCCGATGATTTTACGTGGGGTAGAACAACTGATAGAAAACTATTTCTGGTGAAAAAAGAATGTTGATCATTGACCATGGAAATGTCCCGCTTTAAATATTGAGGGGCATTTCCATGGACAATTCGGTACATATTGTTTAGCTTGATTTGTTTAACCCTTTGACAAACTGGGATCCAGTGCAACAAAGTAAACTCTTCTATGCCAATGTGAGACCTAGGGGGGTAGCCTAGAACAAATCTCATAGTTTTGTTTTGCAAAATTTGTCGTTTCTTTTGTAAGTTGACCTGGAGACCCTCAAACCATGCGGAGCAGGCATAATCAAAATGACATAAAATTAAAGATGTAGCCAAAAGTTTCCTAGAATTTCTATTCAAATATTTAGCCTGTCTCCATAGAAATTTGAGTCTAGAGTTTCCCTTTTTTAAAATACAGCTATATATTTCCCTCCCAGTGACTGGTCTAGGCTAACTCCCAGGTATTTCACATTATCTTTGGCAGTAACTTCATTGTCTCCACATATAATTTTCATGATGGACTGTTTGCGTATTATGATAAATTAGAAAAAATTCAAAGATCAGCAGCAAGATTTGTCACCCAAAATTATAGACAAACAGCCAGTGTGACATCTCTCCTTCAGAACCTGGGCCGGACTGACTTGAAAACAAGACGTAAAAATTCTAGACTTGTAAGCATGTTCAAAATTTTCAATGAGCTAGTCGAAATTCCTATCAATGACCGTTTAATCCCAGCGGACAGAAGAACACGTCGTGGGCACAATCAGGCCCAAAAACATCTTAGAGCTAACACCACACTGGGACAAAATTCTTTTTGGCATCGAGCTATCCCTGATTGGAATTCTATTCCGGCAGCTGCCATAGAATCAAAAACTGCGGCAGCGTTCAAGAGTCAGCTGGTTGACTAAGTCAACCAGCCCTTTCCCCCCTCCAGCCTGATACTCCACATAGGAGGTGCTGCTGGAGTACAAAGTCAAAGTCAAAGGGTAGGACATTGTCACAAAATAATGTTGAAAATATGGTATTCGTGGTTCCAAGAATCAATAAGATAGTAGTAAATTATACTAACTTTGAAACAAGTGTTTGAAACTTATGACGTTTCGACTTGCTTCGGCAAGCCTTGATCACATATTGGTGTCGTGGCGATGAAATGGCTCAGACATTGGCGGAATGTGATGGTCGATGGAGGGACCAAAATCACCATCTAAAGCAAACCCACCCACACATGAATACCTGAACTTTACCATGTTTCCATCTCACCATTCTCTGGTACACAAACGATCTGTGGTACGCACACTAACTAACAGGGCCAAATTAGATGTGATTACAACTACGAAGAGTGGGCCCTCGATGTCCCCCTGTCTAAACCACACAAAATGGAAAAGAACGACAACAAAAAAAACAACAACAGATGCTTGATGCTACTTGCTAGGCCTCAAGGCACGTTTGAGATCCTGGCTCAGATATTCATATCCCACCATGTATCACAAGCCGAACTGGCCGGCCCCGATGGCTCATTCGTATCGACTGGGGCTTGTAATTTGGAAGCAACAGGCTCGAATCCCGATCGGGCCGGATATTTGTCATCGTGGTTGTGCATTTACAGTGCTCCAAACTGTTTAAAGGCCTGCAGTGTACAGTGCTGCCTATGGCACTGTGCACTATAAAGAACCCTTGAAGTCATTCGAAATAAGAATAGGGCATAGTCCCGGCTTCGGGCTTCCTTCTGTCGCGATATTGCCATGATTGTGCATTCATCACAAGCTGACCAATACCATGAGGTCCATGCCTGTTCATCCAAAGGATAAGACCCCGAAAGAAAGACAATGCAGCACGATCTGTCACATCACCTGTAACGATGATCCCAAACATACTTATGTAGGTGAATCAAAGCTGCCACTGGGGGTCAGGTTCAAGGAACACACCAAACTGGACAGACCCACAGGAGTGGGCGAACACTGCCTCACCACCGGCCATAGTGTCTGAATTACCAACAACAAAGTCATAGAAAAAGAACTAGACTGGCATAGACGCAAAGTCAAGGAGGCCATCCACATACGCCACCGACGCCCAACTAGGAACAGAGAACAAGGCTACCAGCTACCACCCATCTACGACAAGATAATTCCGCCGATGTCTGAGCCATTTCACCGCCAGGACACCAGTATGTCATCAAGGCTTGCCGAAGCAAGTCGAAACGTCATAGGTTGCAAACACTTGTTCCAAAGTTAGTACAATTTACTACTATCTCACAAAATAATGCTCGTCCTTTAAATATTTTGTTAGCTCCCCTCGTATTCGGTGGAAGCTTTGGAATGTGGCTTTATTCCTCTGAATAAATTTAAACTTGCAGCCTTTAACATGGGTACCGATGCTTTTTATAAAGCGTTCCCTTCTACATGTACTGTGATAAAGATGTTTAAAAATATGGTCGACCTTGATCGTATATTACCAAAGTATGTTATGTCTGTATGTCTTGCAGTATCTAATGTACTATCTGTCCAATTATCTCCATATTTGTTCCATGACACCTTCAGGGGTCGTGATGTGTCTGATGATTTAACTAAAATTTAATCTATTTTTGATATATTAATAAGGGCTTTTAACATACCCGGTACACTGTCCAGCCATATTCATTATTGCACACTCATCATTCCTAAAGGCTTCTCATATGCTGTTTTATTCATAACATATCATTAATCGTTATAGACGAATTGATAAGTGCAATGCTGCAGCAATTTGCAAATTTAGGCCACATTTGTTGAGTACAGCTGAACTTGGCCATGACAACCTGCTCTAGATGGTGAGATGATAACGCTGGCCTCCAAACACTAGATTTGAAAATCAAACCTGTCGTTGATTATGAAGGCTCGGCACAATATTGAAACGTTTTGTTTCTTTGAAACTTGAATACCAGTAATATAGTGACTGCTACACCAGAACCCCGTCCTGTAGCTTGACCTGGTTGTTGGAACAACACTTTTGCCTATATAAATATATCAAAATAAAATTATTTTGTGCGATATCTTGCAAATTATTCGACTGTTAGTCACACCATACATTTTAAATAATATTAGCAGTTTATTTTAAAGACACGTATTAACTTTAAAACGGTTGACTGTTGGTCCTTATTTACTATTTGAAGCCACAAACATACCTGGAAAACCGTGGAAGATGGGCTGATCATTTTATAAACGTTGTTGTAAGCATGGTAAGAGAGGAAGACCTCCTGCGATTTCAATTCAATCTAATCATGCTAATTCAAAATTGTTAACTGCCGAATGACGATCATTATTTACTTTATTTTTCCTGGTTATCGGTACAATATGTGATAGCTACATGTAGCCCACTAGGCCTACTGCTCTTAGTGTCTACTACTTGTGGCGTCAAGAGGGCTATGGTGACATACTGAACTGTTAAGCCTGTGGATATCCATCCCAATCCTGCTGAGCCTGTCGATATCTTTCTTTTGTGAACACAGTTAGACTATGACTGGACAAATCCATGGGATAAAAATACACTTAAATAACTGGCAAAACTACACATCAATTATTTACATTCAAACAGTTAATTTAACCTTTTATAAAAACAACTGTTCCTCAGTTATGAATAGCATCTAAACAATTTCAAGTCAGTAAAATTCAACATGGCCGACCACTTCTAAGAATGCAAGAGTTAATTATAGATCATGACTGTAAAAAAA